>OX243818.1:4938998-4960944 GCA_945859605.1 Lumbricus rubellus
GATCAGCTGGTTCGGTCAAGACTTCTCTTCAATGAGCTACTCCTCAGTCCAGCTCAGTCCTTCCTGTTTGCGCCGTGAGGTTGATCAGAGGCTGCTGTCGGTCAAGAAAGATCCCAGTCGGTTGAGTAAAGGACAACTTCCTGTCAGAATAAGAACACCAGTATTGTTGAAATAGCACTCATAGGACCTACAAAACGTAATCACAATAGTGAAAGTAATGTTAATACTAATAAGAAAAGCAGCAACAAAAACAGTCCATCTTTATCTTCGAATGAAGGAATCGCTCACGGTCCATAGTTAAGCTTACTTGATGTCTTGAGGTGGATTCGAACCCACGATCTTCTGCTCAAAGGCTCCGAGCATAGGCCTACCAGTAATCCACCACACTCAAATAATTATATATATATATATATATATATATACACAATGTCGTGTATATTATAATTATATATTAATATACTGTATAGCCTACATATGTTAACAAAACCCATCTAATTTGCACCATTAATGCAACCTATAGGCACATCATTGATATTATTGACAACATTCGCAACAACTTCTGTAAATTGGCGCAAAAGAAGAGAAAAAGCTACACGTAGCTAGAGTGCTGCATTACAAGGGAAGTTGCACTAGCTGGAGAGAAAAACTGGAAATGCACTGACAGCTACTGTAGCAGCTAGAGACACATGTGCACGCCCACGCTGGCAGATTGTAAAAAAGTAATATTTAACATCTGATTCGCCTACAATCTTCCGCTCCTTCCAAAAACCTCGCGGCCCCATTAACACGTCGATTCGTGTTACACGACTCGGTTAACCTAACAGCCGTATATAATATGCGATAATATATAAATATATATATATATATAGCCTACATATAATTATATATATTAATATATTATATAATATGAGATAATATATATATATATATATACATACATATAATTATATATAATTCTCTCTCTCTCTCTCTCTCTCTCTCTCTCTCTCTCTCTATATATATATATATATATATATATATATATATATATATATAATATGCGATAATAATTTTGCCGATCGTCTGACGAATTATCATTTTTTTTCTTTTTCAGAGCGGAGGTGGAGGGGAGGAGGAGGAGATGGAGGAGAAAGAAGAGGAGGTGAAGAAGGAAGAGGAGGAGAAAGAGGAGGAGGAGGAAGAGGAGGAAGAAGAGGAGGTGAAGATGGAAGAGGAGGAGAAAGAGGAGGAGGAGGAAGAGAGGAAGAAGAGGAGGTGAAGATGGAAGAGGAGGAGAAAGAGGAAGAGGGGAAAGAGGAGGAGGAGAAGGAAGAGGAGGAGGAGGAAGAAGAAGAGGAGGAGATGGAGGAGGAAGAAGAGGAGAAGGAGATGGAGAAGGAGGAAGAGGAGGAGGAGATGGAGGAGGAGGAAGAGGAAGAGGAGATGGAAGAGGAGGAATAGGAGGAGGAGGACGAGAGGAGGAAGAAGAGGAAGAGATGGAGGAGGAAGAAGTGGAGGAGGAAATGGAGGAGGAGGAAGAGGAGATGGAAGAGGATGAGAAAGAGGAGGAGGAGGAGGAGGAGAGGAGGAAGAGGCAATGGACTTTGGAATCAAGTTTATCTTCCACTTTCGAACCGATTACGATTCGAAAATGTGATGTTGAAATAACTACTGATTAATTAATTTTAATTAAGCATTATAAGATATAATTTATAATTATAATATGTTATGATTATTGGACATCCAAATCAGACCTCGATTTAGACACCTTCAAAATGCTGACATTTGACGCTTTATGTAAGCAAAACGGCACTACGTTTTAATGTGCCTAGTT
Organism: Lumbricus rubellus; assembly: GCA_945859605.1. Classification (NCBI taxonomy): domain Eukaryota; kingdom Metazoa; phylum Annelida; class Clitellata; order Crassiclitellata; family Lumbricidae; genus Lumbricus; species Lumbricus rubellus. The sequence goes on from OX243818.1 coordinate 4,940,812, forward strand.
CTTCAGCAAAATCCAAAGCAACTCGCTTATGCTGTAAGTCAGACGTTGGATGACAGGACTGACGAATGGCACGCATGCATGTTTGTATGCGTGTTTGTATGTATGTTTGTATGCATGTTTGTATGCATGTATGTATGCATGCTTGTTTGCATGTTTGCATGTGTTTGTATTCATGTTTGTATGCACGCTTCTTTGAATGTTTATATGCATGCTTGTATGCCTGTTTGTATGTATGTTTGCATGCATGCATGTTTGCATGTGTTTGTATTCATTTTTGTATGCATGTTTGTATGCATGTTTGTATGCATGTTTGTATGCATGTTTGTATGTATGTTTGTATGTATGTTTGTATGCATGTTTGTATGCATGCCTGTATGCATGTTTGCATGTGTTTGTATTCATGTATGTATGCATGCTTGTATGCATGTTTGTATGAATGTTTGTATGTATGTTTGTATGCATGCTTATATGTGTTTGTATTCATGTTTGTATGCATGCTTATATGTGTTTGTATGCATGGTTGCTTGCGGGTTTGTACGCATCTTTACAAGCATTTTTGTAAAGAAGTATGTATTTTGTGGGTATAATATATATGTATAATCATAGACTACATGTATATGGGTAATTGGGTATGTTTGCATGCATGCCTGCCTGTATGTTTATGGCATTGTCTATGGTTCTCTGCGTACTTGAATGCACATGACTGTTTGCATGTATGCATACATGGTTGCATGCTTCAATGGACATGCATATGCATGTATGTCGGTATGTGTGTATTCATAATTAATCATGTATGCATGCATTTATGATTAGTGCAGAATATATTCGGCGTATTACGGATGAAGAAGGTGTGAGAAAGATAATCTTATTCGTGTTATGGTGTTACATCGTTGAGCTTGCAGACACCTGCGACTGAGTCTATACGTGTTAGCAGAATATATGATGTTGGAAAGCGATAGCACGCAACCATACGATGAACGTACAAACACGGACACGCAGACATACATGTGGACAACCTACTGGTACGATCTGCGTGAAGTCCCACGGGTGCACAGTATTTCACAGTCCAACAAAAAAATGCGGACCATGCTGTTAGACTCCGCTGCACAATGTCATGTCTGACATGGCTGTGTCAATGCTGATAACAGATTGACTGACTGACTGACTGACTGAATGAATGAATGAATGACCGACCAATTGACCGATTGACCGACTGAATGACTGACCGACTGACTGAATGAATGACCGACCAATTGACTGACTGACTGACTGAATGATTGATTGAATGAATGACCTACCAATTGACTGACTGACAGCTGACTGAATGACTGACTGACTGACAGACCGATTGACCGATTGAATGACTGAGAGACTGACTGACTGACTGACTGACTGACTGAGAGACTGACTGACTGACTGACTGACTGACTGACTGACTGAATGATTGATTGATTGAATGAATGACCGACCAATTGACTGACTGACAGCTGACTGAATGACTGACTGACTGACTGACAGACCGATTGAATGACTGAGAGACTGACTGACTGACTGACTGACTGACTGAGAGACTGACTGACTGACTGACTGAATGACCGACCGACCGAAAGGAAAAATGCGAATTGTGCATTGGGCCTCGCTTATGCTTATAAAAAAACTGCATATAAATTTTCAGAATAATAATAATACTTAGCGAATTGCATGTATACGCGTGCACGCACCGTCCGCCACATGTGCCTCGAAATCCGAGACGATATCATCTGGCGCAATATAAATCCATCGCCAGACTACAGTAACTGTATGCGTTCGTGCAGGCCGATCATCTTACAACTCCTCATCGTTGCTGTTGTCGTTGTCCCTGCAGTTGTCTACCCCCAGGGGCGGATCCAGAGGGGGGCCAATCCGGCCATGGCCCCCCCATTTAGAAATCCCATGTATCGTGGCCCCCCCCATTTGGTTTCAGTGGCTGCTGAAATGGTATGAATTTCCCGAAAATTTAGGCCGGATGACTAAAAAAAAAAAAAAAAAAAAAAAGGTCGTCAACTTTTTTGGCGGATGAAATGGTATGATTTTCCGAAAAATTTGGCAGATGACTAAAAAAAAAAAAAAAAAAAAAAAAGGTCGTCAACTTTTTTGGCGGATAGGAAAGAAAAATTTTCCAGACCCAAGGCCTAAAATTTTTCCCGGACCCAACACCAAGATTTTTGGCCCCCCCCGTCCTAAATTTCTGTATCCGCCCTTGCCCCTGTTGCATATATATACTCCTGTTGCACACTCCTGTTGCATGATACTGCTGTTGCATATAATTATACTCCTGTTGCATATATACTCCTGTTGCATATATACTCCTGTTGCATATATACTCCTGTTGCATACTCCTGTTTGCATACTCCTGTTGCATACTCATGTTGCATACTCAGTTGTCAGTCAGTCAGTCAGTCAGTCAGCTAGCCAGTCAGTCAGTCAGTCAGTTAGTCAGTCGGTCAGTCAATGAGTTGCTCTATAAATCACTTACTCATTCACTGACTCACGCACTAACTCACTAACTCACTCATTCACTCTGCCGTCTGGTGTGCAAACCAATCCAGACAGTTGGTCGATGATTTGTCAATCAATCACTCAGTCAATCTGTCTGGAAAGCGTGTACACGCATGAGTAGCAATTTTGAGTGGGCGCTACATAAATCTCCGTAATGAATGAATGAATGAATGAATGAATAAATGAAAGAATAAATGAATGAATGAGTGAATGAATTCAATGAATGAATGAATTCAATGAATGAATGAATGTATGAATGAATGAATGAATGAATGAATGAACGACCGAATGAATGAATGAATGAGAACATTCATGTAACATTTATACAACGATCGATTTACGTAGGCCTATTTGAAGTAGAATCAATAACAGAAGACGAGTTTACATTACATTACAGCGTATTATACATGCAAAGCTAAATAATTATTACCTAATTAATACAATGAAGAACAAAACAACAGTTCAGATAGTGGGCAATTCAGTATAATTTTAATATAACCAGTCGCTGCAAAACAGCAATCTTGTGAAGAAGCATTTTTAACACTGCCACAACGAGTCGCGTTGGCTTAGCATAGACTATTTTAGTTATTATTCTGTCACTTCCAGTGCAATTTCTGTTTACCAGCGAATTATAAGGAATAATTTCAGTTTTGCATGTAGGCCTACATGTCTGTCTTTAAAGTTAGATCGTCTTTATAATAATGGTAGATTCCTCTGCCAATAAGAAAGCAATTGCAACTGCAATAGCGTTTGCGCATGTCACCTTAGTAGGCCTACGCCCAATTCGTCTGAAAAGGACATGTTACATAAGCTTATACAATATACAGCGTAGTGCGCGACTGCGCGTGCGCCTGAAAGATGAAAAAGCTGCTTTAATTATGTACTTACTCCTGATATCAAGGGTGGAAGTTAAGACAAAACTCCTACTTACACGACCAGTATGTACTCAAAAGAGACTATTATAGCAGACGATCACATGCTAGTCGGAGATACAGTACTGCTATGCTATTGCGATGACGATGTGCTACTAGCTATTCGTTAGTAGGTCATTAGCAGTAATTTTACGACTCGAACCGATATTATTGTCGTTATTGTTATGACGGGCATCATTGTTATCTATTGGCCACAGGTGGTTAAACGATGCTTTGTGTAAATCAGACAAAAGTTGAAGCTTTTGTTCCGCGCTGCTGTGCTGCTGCGCTGCCACATGTCGATCGAGATAATGTTTACACACCTGTGTTATGATGATGATGGAAGCTATTTATAGAGAGAAGGGATGGAAGAAAAAGGTGAGATTCATGTGGACCTTACTAAGTCTTGTGTCATTGTCGTCATCATCATAATAACCACAACAACCGCAATGATGATGATGATGATGATGATGGTGATGATGATGATGTTGATGATGGTGATGATGATGATGTTGATGATGGTGATGATGATGATGATAAAAACAATAATAACAGCAACAACGACAATGATAATAATGACAATAATAATGATGATGCTGACGATTATGATGATGATGATGATGATGATAATAAAAATAAAAATATTTAGATAATAACAAAAACCATCATCAATCATCATCGTCCTCGTCGTCTCGTCGTCATTCTCCTCCTCCTCCTCCTCCTCCTCCTCCTCCTCCTCGTCGTCGTCGTCGTCCTACCCCTTCTGTTTTGTACCTGGGAAGGACTACTAACATCGATGCAATTAACGTCTTTGAATAATTGATAGCTGAAGTGTCAACCAAATGTCGCAGGCAATGACTCCCTCCTCCTCAACTCCACACTTCCTTCCTTCCGTTTCTTCCAACTGTGCACATGTACTCCGCATCGGCTGCTGCTGCAGATGCCCTGGATGGCGATGATGAGTATGAAAACAGGTGTTCAATATTTCCGTTGCCATTGTTATCCTTCTGCTTATTATATTGCTCCTATTGGTTCAGGTAGTAGTAGTAATAGTAGCAGTAGCAGTAGTAGTAGTAGTGGTAGTAGCAGTGGTAGCAGTGGTAGTAGTCGTAGTAGTCGTAGTAGTAGTAGTAGTAGTAGTAGTAGTAGTAGTTGTAGTAGTAGTAGTAGTAGTAGTAGTAGTGGTGGTGGTGGTGGTGGTGGTGGTGGTGGTGGTGGTGGTGGTGGTGGTGGTGGTCGTGGTGGTGGTAGTAATAGTAGTATATAGTAGTGAAACTAGTAACACTGCTACTGTATAGCAGCATTACTATGTAGTAGTAGCAGGATGCTTCAACCCATACAGGTCTTTCACTTAGCAAAGACCTCACACAAACGCAACCTATCCCGTGCAGAAATCCACGCCCATCGCAACCCATCCAACATGTCCTTCTCCAGTGTCGTTTACCATCTGCCACCAGTACCCGCCCCCCCCACCCCACCCACCACCTGACGAAACCCCCGGCCACTGACCCCACTCCGATAATAACCGCCTATACTGCACACAAGAGAACCTCCACATATCCCCCATTCCACAATCAGCTGCCCAATAAAGATTGATGCCAGGCGGTGGTGCCAGGTCGTCGTCTGGTGGGGCGCCCCGTCCGGTCAAGATCAAGCGAGGAAATATGAGACCACCGTCTGGCACTGATCTCCTCTGCTGAATGGACGTGCTAACCGACGAACAATGGCGGTCAATAGCAGCACGGATCATTCATATAGCGCCCATTCACCAGCAGCTGAGAATTTCCTATGAGATTCATGACGCATGCGCATTGGATATATAGACCCTTCTATAGAGAGGATAAAATGTCGGAGGAGTTTGCTCAAAATGGAAAGTGAAAATGTGAATTGAATTTGCAAAAGGTAAGATGGAGCTAAGTAAAGCAAGACTGCGTAGTCAGTTTAGACAAGGTTATGGAGGGTAGGTATGGGCATTGCCACATTGGGCAGTTTAGGCAAGAAGGGTAAATATCAATGTGTGTAAAGATGTGTATCATTTATATACGTAGTGTGCATGAATGTGGATACATCTATGCTTTTATATAATAGGCCTATGTACGTATAAAATTATGTGTGTGTATATAATTTTATATGCGTGATATTATCTATATAAATAAAAATGAAACTTTCCAATAGTTTGTTATGAGTGTTCTCGAAAACTGACGGAGCGATTGTTTTGAAAATTTTACAAAACCTTTCATTCCAATAGAACCCTGTTGTATTATGTTTTTTTTCGAAAAAACGCAATCTTTTCCACAAAAAGAGAACTTTTAATTCCATTCGACCGCCATTTTCAAATTATACACTTCCCAACGACCATGAGGGTTGCCAGAGTTCGGAAACGTTTTTGTCGCGACATCACGTCGTAAAGTCGCCCAAAGGTCGCGAGATGATCAGGGTTGCCACATTTCGGAAACTCTTTGTCGCGAAATCACGTTGTAGAGTCGCCCAAAGTCGCGATAGCGCATATGTCGCTGTTGGGAAGGAACGGTGTGAGGGAGGAAAAACGAGAGCTGGACGAAGAGGGAGGAGAGGGACCGGAGCAGAGAGATGGAGAAGGGAGGGATGCAGGAGGCAGAGGGAGGGAGGGGAATGGAACTGAGAAGGGGAGGGCGGAGAGGGAGGAAAGGGAAGGGTGAGCGAGGAAACGCGCGAAGAGTGGAGGGGTGGAGGAGGGAAGAGGAGGGAGGAGGGGGAGGGGCGGGGGGAGGAGGCGGGGCGAGAGGGCGGGGCGGGGGAGAGAGGGCAGGGTAGGGAGAGGGGTAGGAGAGGAGGCGGGGAGGGGGAGCGGAGGGGGATGGGGAGGGGAGGAGGATAGGGGGAGGGGGTGGACGGTCTTTTCTGCCACAGCAACGCGTGGCCGGGTACAGCTAGTATATATATATATGTATTTATGTACAATAATTATTGTGCATGTGTATGCATTTATGTGTTTGTGTACGTCGTGAGTGAGGTGTGCAAACCGGTGCATAGATCATAGATGTATGGAAATGTGCGGAGATACCTGATATAGCTCCTCTAATGACCCCATGTCTGTCTGTCTGACTGACTGACTGACGGATGGCCATTTACGCCAATTTCATCGTAGGAATAATATTTATGCCGTATACTAAAAGGCATTTAACGGTTCCGATGCCGGGAAATGCCAGACGCTGAATCCAGCGGCGGAAGACGGCTGCCGCTGCCGAGACAGTCAGACAGTCAGACAGTCAGACAGACAGACAGACAGCCAGACAAGGAGGGAGGGGCAAGAAGAATGCCATCCATCATTGGTTGTCAACGGGAAAGATGGCCGCATAACTTTCGCATCCAATGACGATTACCCACTCGCGTATAACCCGCGTGTTATATACGCGAAACTACGACGAGAAATTAGCATCGGGTTCCGTACGAAGTTATTGCATTTGTAATTTAATATGCGCCATCATAAAGAGGATGACTAATGACTTGTAATGAGGCCGATTATAAACAAATAATAAATATTGTCATTGGATACAAAGACACCGCTTTCATAAACTCATTCAGCGCTGCAGTTACTTTTATACTAGAGTAACCAGTTGCAGAAAGTATAGTCAATAGTTATTGGACAGGATAGACTAACTGGCTTCTTACAAATGGTTAATAAGCCGTTACAACATCTCATTATAGGTCATGTCACTTCTGCCCGGAAGTGGTCTTTAAAACGTTGGATTGCTGATTTAGCCTACTAGCCTACTAATAAAATTTGACGTTTTAAGAGACGAGCACGTTTGTTTATTAATCTTTACTCTTAAAACTTGGTAAATTCAAGTCAAGCGTGCTTTGTGATGGACTCAGTAAGTATAAGATACCTCTGGGCAGAATCGACTCGACCCACTGCGCATGCGCAGTACTGCACACACGACATATCGATTCTGCTTATTCAGAAAAGCGATTGGTGTCTGATGAAGACGCTTTCAAAAAATAATCTCCTTCTACTGCTACTATCAATAGTAATAAATAAAACAAGTATTTACTACGTATACCACCTCCACTACGTATGCATGCGCCACACGAATTGAGCCAGCTACAACACGTAACCCGTGCGTTTGACCCGTACGTCAGGCGTCCGTTAAGAATCCTGTATTCGTAAGCTAGAGAAAAACCGGAAAGAGTTCGAATGATACTGGATTTATCTTCGCACAAGTCTGGGGGAGGTAGTGGAAGGAGGGGCAGGGTGGGTCTGGCGCCTCCAAGCTTCTGGGCAAACAATGCCACGAACGTTGTTCAAAGGCATCACCTTATGTCAACAGAACACACCACAGCGGAGAACAGGCGCCAACTTAGAACTATAATTATCGTCTGTCACCAGACACGAAGTGTGCACACTCGTGCTTGAAAAACCATGTCTAATAACGCCAAAAACTAATGTGGCTAAAAGCAGAATAGAGACTTGATTCTGCCTCATATAATTATGTTGCCCTCAGATAGGGACAAGAGGGCACTGTAGCCCCTGAAAATTGATTGACATCTTATCTTTAATTGCTACTTTGGCCCTTAGCAAATTTCTTCACTTTAAACTTTGGGGACTGGGGTGAAGCATTAAAGCTTTAATGCTACTGATTGCAGAGAAAGTGAAACTGGAAAATTTACATTTATAAACCGCTTTGAAAAAACCCCATATCCTTAATTTCCAGATTTGCATTTTCAAACTCTCGCTAAAACATCAAACGTGACTGCATGCGAGTGAATGGCTTGCCAGCTTTTATAAATTCTCAGACGACGTATTATTATCCTCGCAAGCATGCAGTGGCCGTGGGCAATTATTTACTCTGGAACTGTACAGTGTGTCACCGTAACGTAGCCTATATGAAGTAAAAAAATAAATATTCGGCTCTGACTCACTTGGGAAAGCACAGCTATCAAAGGCACTGACAGGTGCGGGGGCAAGGTATAGTTGCACCCGTGGTTTAACACGTGCTGTCAAATTTTTGACATATTATACATGACATCAAGAACCATGCAATCCGGAGCTTCGCACAATCTCCTAGACTCGCTATGGGCACTCCACATGTAATCAGAAGTCCAGAAATCAGAGACTTATTTTTATATTTACATTCGCTTGGGTCTTTTTTAATCGAAAAAAGCACCTGTGATGACAGCTTCGGCAGCGTGGTTACCCTACATTTTGTTGGCTGATCTGGGATTAGTTTATTTCTCACGACCGATTCTTCTTTTCTGGAGCATCGCTCAGTCCCAAAATCGCCCAAGAAACTGACTGATACTGTAGTCTCAGGATGATCTAAGGCAGGAAGAGGAGGGTGTGATCATGGCCCCGCTGTGTGGTGGGACGCTGTCGGATGAAAGAAAACAGTTCACGGGGAGGGGGACCTGGGTCCTGGGAAGGGTGGTTGGATAGCGGTTGATTGTGCATGGCAGTGATTAGTCTTCTCTGGAAACTACATGTTTAATGACGCTGTGCATGTTGCATCAAAGATGAATAGTGTCGCCCTCCTCCTTTCTCAGGTATGGGACTGGCACTGCCAAAGTGCGAGCAGTGACGGAGTTTGGGAATCTGGACCATATATCTTTGCCTTAATTAAATAGAGCCTGTAGCTATATACTAGGCTACTACTGCAGTGGCGGCGCCAGGGGGGCTAGGGGGGGCTAAGCCCCCCCTATCGGCGGCTCAGCCCCCCCCAAAACAAAACGAGGAAAATCTCTACAACTGCTAACTTCGAATAAAAAAGCTAGACAGTGACCAACGGCAAAGAAATTAACTATGTAATCACTAATCATAGCGTAGAGGGCTTATCCTAATAGAATCCACCGCATATAATATTTTGCCAAATATACCCCCCGATCCGTCATGAGGTTATGTATAACATAATATATTATGTAGCCCGCCAGCTGGCTGAGGGGCTACATCTGTAGTCTTATACGATCACATGCGAAATGGGGTTTTCAATTAGCAGCAGCACTCATGGTGAGACTTTTGGGGCTTGGTAACGGTCCCCAAGTTTGTGGCAAACCCGGCCCTAGGGTGTGCGGGGCCCAAGGCAGCAAGAGATTCTCTGAAAAGGGTTCTGAAGCAGAACATTTACGAAGTTGCTTTCCTGAAAATATGGTACGCAGGCCTACTGCATATCATAGGCTTTGATATTCTAGAAAACCTTAATTCTACCGGTAGGCCTAGCCCGGGGCTGAAAGTGGTTTGGAAAGTTGCCTGGTCTGACTTTGACGGACGAGCCGAAGCCTTTGAGCCGAAACGTTTCAGAAATCTTGTTTTGGTCATTCGCCCAGAATTGTAGAAATTTCTCCCATTTTTGGTACCTGACGACCTATTTAGTCATTAATTTTTGTCCATAAAATTTTTAAATCATACCATTTTTACCTATTTCTTTTGTTTGATGACCTGTACAGTTGTTTTTAGTTGTTTGCCCACAAATTGTTAAGACTTGCTTCTCGGCTGATACCCGGCATCAGCAGGTCACGAAAATCAATGCCGGGTCGCAGACCCTGACAGACCCGGCTCACTTTCAGCTCTGGCCTACAGCCTATACTTGTACACTGTAGTTGTGACTCGCTTTTTTTGCAGACTCATGGTGGAGTTTGGTCTCAGCTCTGAGGGAGGGGGAGGCTAAATCAATGTTCCGCGGATCTCCATTGTAATAATAGTCAAGTCAACTTCAAAACAGCAGGTCGTTGATAACACCATAAAAAAAAATTATGACCTTACCCACCGGAGAATCGTTGGAACACTAAATCAAAATAATATCCTTAGACACCCGAAAATTGTTGATAACACTAGAATCAAAATAAAATCCTTAGACACCCGACAATCGTTTGCAACACTGGAATCAAAATGATATTCTTAAACACCCGAAAATCGTTGATAACACTAGAATCAAAATAAAGTCCTTAGACACCCGACAATCGTTGGTAGCACTGGAATCAAATTGATATCATACGACACCAGAAAATCGCTGATTACAATGGAATCAAAAGGATGTCCTTAAACACCCGAAAATCGTTGATAACACTATAATCAAAGTGATGTTCTCAGACACTCGTAAATTGTTGATAACAATTATAATAAAAATGATGTCCTTAGACATACGAAAAGCGTTGGTAACACTGGTTAAAATTTTATCTTTAGACACCCGAAAATCGTTGATAACACTGCAATCAAAATGATGTTCTTAGACAACCGAAGCTCGTTGGTAATACTGGAATCAAAATGATATCCTTAAACACCCGAAAATCATTGATAACACTGGAATCAAAACGATGTTTTTAGACACCCGAAAAAGGTTGATAACAGAAGAATCAAAATGATGTTCTTAGACCCCCCAAAATCGTTGGTAATACTGAAAACAAAATGATATCTTTAGACACCCGAAAATCCTTTATAAAATTGAAATCAACAAATGTCCTTAGACACCCGAAAATCGTCGATAACACTATAATCAATGTGATGTTCTTAGACACTCAAAAATCGTTGTTAACAATTACAATCAAAATGATGTTCTTAGACCCCCGAAAATCGTTGGGAACACTGAAGTTAGAATGATATCCTTAGACACTCGAAAATTGTTGATTGCACTGGAATCAAAACGATGTTCTTAGACACCTGAAACTCGATGGTAATACTGGAATCAAAATGATATCCTTAGACACCCGAAAATCGTTGATAACAGTATAATCAAAATGATGTTCTTAGACACCCGAAAATCATTCGTAATACTGGAATCAAAATTATATCCTTAGACACCCAAAAATTGTTGATAACATTGAAATCAAAATAATAGCCCGAAAAGGTGTTTTAAACAAAATTGGACGACTAAAATAGGTGTCTTCAGAAATTTTAGCAGCTAAAAAGGTGTCTCCAGAAATTTTGACAACTAAAAAAACGTCTTCAAATATTTTGAAAACTAAAGTAATGTGCCATCAAGAATTTGACAAATCACAAAGATTTCTTCAGAAATTTTGACACCTAATCAAAGATGTCTTCATACATTTTTACGACTAAAAAAGGTGTTTCAGACATCTTGACGACTAAAAAGTCGTCAGAAATTCTCTGCAGAAGAAGCACTGCAGAAATCAAATCCTGGCTACGGCCTTGGAGGCTGGAGGAAGTTGTGCAGTTACACAAATTTCTTTTAAAACCCGTGCATTCTTATACTGGTAGTCGGCGACACTTCAAAACGAGTTCTTGTTGAAGGTTTCATGATTTTATCGTTCATAAATAGCTGGCAAAAAAGAGCCTAAAAAGGCTCCAGTTGAGGTCAACAAACCTAAAAATGCGTTGGCGGCTGGGGCTCCGCCCCAGACCCCGCTGGGAGAAGCTTACGACGCTCCCCAGACCCCTAGTCGGTATGGGCTTCGTGCCTTCGGCACTCGAAGCTTTGCGCCTTCGGCGCTTGGTAAAAAACATTTTTGTCGGCCTTGGGGCTTCAGCCCCCCCAAACCTGAATTCCTGGCGCCGCCACTGTACTACTGCTCTGCATGTATTATACGATTCATGTTTGATAGCTATAGAACGAATCTGGCTCAGATAGAAAGAATATTTCTATCTACCATTATTATGGTCTCGAGCATGATACCAACATTGCCCAAGGTCCCTACGCGGCGACTTGAGTTGATTCGAAGCTGTAACCATCCGGCTGCAAGGCAACGAACATATCCACTACACCACCGCGCCCGACGTGGTGCATATAAAGACGAACCGAGCACTAGGTAGGCTTTGTTCAGGCTATTTGTTGGCATCGGCATTGTGTTATACCACAGCGCGCATTAATTTTGGCTTCACCATTAATTTATTGAATATCATAATTATTTTTATGACAGCTGCTGAAGTATGGAAGCCATTACTTATAGGACTTCACCATAATTATTATGGAAGCCACAATAATAATAACCGTCGTCTTATTCATGGCAGTTAATTATGGGAATTGGACGGGTTCAAATTTCCTTATTAGCAAATTATATGAATAATAAAAACGTTGAAATGCCAACAAGAAACTAGCCTACTAATACACAACAATGCAACGCGCGCCCTATAGATAGGCCCTACGACTTTCTTCGTCAGCGACACACATTGGCAGGGTTATAACTTCTCTTCAGAATTCTTAGTCCACAGTTCGTATGCAAATCTCTCGATCCAGCAGACATCCATTCTCTGCCAAATCGTCCTAATCCTCTTCGATTTAATTAAACCCTTTTCAGTTCGAGTCTTTTGAGTGGATAGTGGATACTTTCATTAAACAGAATGCCTTCTCGCTCTCCATTCCAGAACTGGCTTAAGTGACGAAAGCCCCGACGGCGCTCTGCCACAGTTAAGCTTTGTATGCTCCAATATCCGAAAGTATTACAGTTCATTGCTTTCCAAGGCCACTGTCTTATTGTCCTCAACCACGTTGGCGTTTCATCTTGACGTACCGGTATAACGAGAAGGCTGTGCTGTTTGTGGCACTTTATTTCGGCATAACTTGATGAATTTCGTCGCTCTGACAATGGCTACGCAACAGTTTAGGTCGCGGCAGGTGTCATTTGACGTAGCCCATACTGTTTGTTTTACTCTTTTTGTTTTACTCTTTACCTGCTTTATGGCGTGAATAAATTCCTGGAAGTTTTAATATCTTTTTAGCTTTCTAAAATTCCGTGACCTGCTGAAATTCCATGACTGGCGCCGCCACTGCGCTTTGGCACTATTTGGCGTAAATTGAACAGCTTTTTCAATTTGGCACTTTATTGTTGGCATAGACGTACTCTGACCAACCGTATCGCTTCGTCCCTTAATTTTAGCATTATTTAACCAACTTTTGTCGCGTAGAGCTTTATTTCCGCGTAATAATATTATTATGACTAACGTTATTTGTCGTTTTATTTTGATGTCTGTCGGCGAATTGGTGTAGCTTCTGTCCTGCAATGGCACTGGTGCATCTGACTCCGCATGCCAAAACGCCATTGTCTCGGTTAAAAAAACACGCTTGCTCCATGGCACCGCCATCGTCTCCATGACAACGCTATTGTTTCCATTCACGACGCAGTTCTTCCACCGTCTATTGTCATGTAATAGTCAGCCAGAGAGCGGCAAACGTTGCTGTGAAGAGGAAGTCGTCAATAACGTGCATGCATGGCGTATGCAGAGGAGGAGGAGGAAGGCGCAAGGTGACAGTGAGTCACTAGCAGCAGGCGCTATATATATTATATATATATAAAATTATATGCATATATATAAATTATATGTGTATATTTACACACGAGTGGTCGTCTATATATATTATATAAATATATATATATAATTTATATATATATAATTATATTATATATAACTATATGCATACACACACACGAGTGAGTGGTCGTTGAAATAAAGATATCTATGAAATGCATATATACATGTGTATATACTATATAATTGTATGCATATATATGTATATGTATATATATATATATATATATATATTTATGTATACACACGAGTGGTCGTTGAGATAAAGATATCTATGAAACGCTTGTTTCACCAGATAATCCACATTAATTATTAATAGTAAATAATAATAAAATAGAAATAAAAATAATAATTATTGCCTATCTTACCGAACAAAATTATTCTATTGAATACGGCTTGGTTTTAATTCATTTGCTTGGCGGCTTGCTGAAGATCGAGTAAAGCACCACCAGTCTGGCACCAGAAACAAAATCCCGGCTACGGCCATGCATATCAGTCATTGAATCATGGTATAGGCTATTAGACTCGAGCACAATAATTAGTAATGCCTTACCATCATGCTATGCTTACAGCACAACTGCAGCGCAGCCCCGCATACACATGCGATAGAACAGCATGCAAATTATCAAGGCATAGGGCACACTTAGTAGCACGGCATGTTGTTCATAAAGCAAAAATAGGAGCAGATCAAGTAAACGAAAGCATAGCAAACGTAGTAGCATAGCAATCCATGCAGCTGCCTGCAGGAGTATGTTTTCATCCTAGCAGTTGCGCACTTCCGGCATTTAGCAATAGCTAGAAAGAGCTATCATAGAATAGGTTACATGCTACAGTTCTATGCTATTATAGCAAGATAGAATCACGCTGACGTGGCTTTTCTTGACGCTGATGGATGTGATAGGTTGTCAATAACATTCGAAAAAGAACGACATATATACAGATAGAGTCTAGAGAGGTTGATGCAGCAATGGATAAGGATCAGACGAAAGGAGACAGGATGATTGTGCTGCTCTCTCAGACAGACAGACAGACAGACAGACAGACAGACAGACAGACAGACAGACAGACAGACAGACAGACAGACAGACAGACAGACAGACGGACGGACGGACGGACGGACGGACAGACAGACAGACAGACACACACACAGGCCTACACACACACAGGCCTACACACACACACACACACAGGCCTACACACACACACGCACACGCACACACAGACATACAGTCACACATACACAGACAAAAACACACCCATATAGATGGACAAGCACTAGACTGACAATGGCACGCGAACAGACAGACAGACAGACAGACGGGCAGGCAGATAGCCACACACAAACAGATGTATGCTACACTCAGAAAGACAGAGGCAAACAGCGCCCCATACAGATAATCAGACGGATATGCAGACAGACAGAGACACAATGAAACAGAGACAAGCAGACGGACAGACAGGAAGACAGACAGACAGACAGACAGACAGCGAGACATATACTTATATATCTTTGTTATCGTTTGCCAATTACACAGCGCGTCGAAATAATCGGACGACAGATCGTCGAAATAATCCTCCAATTTACGAACATTTCAAATTGCATGGCCGTCGAAACTAATTAAACGACGCTTTAGACGTCATTTGGATGAACGGTGTTTGATAGCACATTGGTTAAGGTGCACGACTGTCGATCGAGAGGGCGTGGGTTCAAATCCCCACTATGGCACACATTTTTGGTTTGAGCAATCTTTTCCACCTGCGCCCTGTAGACACGTCAGCTATAATGAGTACACTGACCGTACACTGTTGTCAGTGGAAAGATGAGATGGCGAGGGAGAGGACTGGTCACCTGCCTTTCACATGCCGATGCTAAGAAAATGAAGATGTCAACACTTTTATGAGGGTTTGAGTCATTGCCTTTTTAGCATGAAGTACTACACAAAATGTGCAGTTCTAAATGGATTTGTGCAGTTGTACTGCGCAGTTAACCACTGCAAAAAGTGCAATGTTTTCATCCGATTAGAAGCAATTTACTATAGTATGGATGAAAATAAGGGAAAGAACGGGTTGTGCAGTTTTAAAAATCCCTCTAAAACCCTGCTCTGAATGATTGACTCACGCAAAAATAACAGCCCGTTGATGGTCCAATACAACTGGATGGACTATTCAAAGAAACCTGGTCCGCGTTTTCTCTATTAGCCGAATAAATTCATCAACACATGTCAACTTACTTACACATTCACACCTAACTAAGACCAACTGTTATCGTCTCTGAGTCAACAGGCAACCGAACACATAGCTCAAAAATCTCGTGTAGCAGTAAGCATTTGAGCAACTGCTATGTGCTAACTGCCACAGGACATCAGTCAGTATGCACGTAGGTGAAATTGGGAAATAATGCAATAGCTAATGCTGAAAACCCGAAACCAGATTGCTCACAAATGTTATAGTAAGCCTGCCATAAGTTTGCTACAGCAAGTAACGAATGCAATAGGCTAATAAAATCATGCGCATTGCGCAACTACAGTAACTGCTCTATAGCTTGCATGCAATTGCTATAAAAGCAA
Source organism: Lumbricus rubellus (assembly GCA_945859605.1). Taxonomy (NCBI): domain Eukaryota; kingdom Metazoa; phylum Annelida; class Clitellata; order Crassiclitellata; family Lumbricidae; genus Lumbricus; species Lumbricus rubellus. Next base: position 4,957,062 of record OX243818.1, read on the forward strand.
TTCCGCGTGTGCAAGTGCCAAAATACATTATATACTTAGGCCTATGCTATTCCTATTCTAATATAAATAAGCTCATATTTCCTGCAACAGCACTTACGATAGGATTGATGGATGGACGGACGGACATACATACAGACCTACAGACAGACGTATAGACAGACGTGTATACAGACGTATAGACAGACAGACAGGCAGGCAGACATAGACAAAAACACATACAGAGCCACAAAACCACATACAGAGAGAGAGAGAGACAGACAGACAGACAGACAGAAGACAGAAACAGAGAGACAGAAACAGAGAGACAAAGAGAGACAGAGACAGAGACAGACACACAGACAGACATACAGAAACAGAAAGACAGAAACAGAGAGACAAAGAGAGACAGAGACAGAGACAGACACACAGACAGACATACAGATTGGTACTGCTAATGACCCATGTAAATCTCGCAGCCTCAGCAGCAGTAGCACCCACTGCAGCAGCAGCAGCAGACCAGAATGAGCATCCATATAATCATCATCGAGCAGATGCTTCGCGTCTCAGATCCTACAACCATCATAAATCTTTCCTCTTCACCAGATCAAGGTCAATGCCCGACCCTCCTCCTCATAACATCCATCCTCCTCCTCCTCCTCCTCTTCTTCCTCCTCCTTCTCCTCCAAATCATAGTCTTACTCTTCCATCAATCTACTCCTCTCGCCTATCTCGTCATCCTCGACTTACTATTCTTCCTCCTTCTCCTACTCCTCCTACTTCTCTTCCTCCAACTCCTTCTCTTCTCCCTCCTCCTTCTCTTCCTCCTCCTCCTCCTTCTCTTCCTCCTCCTCCTTCTCTTCCTCATCCTCTTCCTCCTTCTCTTCCTCCAACTCCTTCTCTTCTTCCTCCTCTTCCTCCTCCTCCTTCTCTTCCTCCTCCTCCTTCTCTTCCTCTTCATCCTTCTCTTCCTCCTCATCCTTCTCTTCCTCCTCCTCCTTCTCTTCCTCTTCATCCTTCTCTTCCTTCTCCTCCTTTTCTTTTTCCTTCTCTTCCTTCATCATAGTTTCTGACCATTCTTCGTATTCCTGCACCTTCTCCTCCTTCTTTAAATCCACCCATCTCGCCTTTCTCCTCGTAAAAATAAAAGTAAAGACATCCCAGGGCCGAAGGCCCGTTGGTGAGGCGCTCATCTCCTTTTCTAGGCCCTTGAGCCGGCCACGGACGAATCCCAAGGTCCTGGACACGGGGCCAGTGCATCACAGGACTTGCCGCTTACTTCCCAGCTTACGCTGGTACCAAATTATACTGCTTGGTGACAGAGGCACGTGTGCGTATAAACAACTTGCCCAAGGTCGTTACCCGGATTCGAACCGCAACCGCCCGCTCCGCGAGCGAGCGCGTTACCGCTCATCCACCAGGTCGCACCTTTCTCCTCGTAGTCTTCCTAAATTATCCAACTTACTCCAGTCCTTCTCTACTCCTCTGCTTCAACCTACACTGCTCCCCTCTCTCTAATGTTTCTTATTTAACCCCCATATCTACATCACCCTAGGTACTCCCTTTCCTCTTCCTTCCCTTCAACAACTACATTCCTCTCCATTCTCTACCTCCTCTTACTCTTCCTTTCCACTGCTCTCCACCAATCCTCGTCCTCCTCTTCCTCCTGATATTACTCTGCATCAACAACCTCAAATTGGCCCAAATCCTTTTTTCTCAGCGCTCGTGATTAAGCTGGTGCCCTACCCCTGGCTTTCAAGTGACGATTTAGAAATTTCGAGTTAACGATTAGATTAGAATTTTCTTCGCACCTTGTAATTTCTCCTTTCGTTGCTTTGTTCTATCATTCCCATCGGCTTCCAATTCAGTCCTTAAAGTCTTCCTCCAATCCCCCCTTTAAAAAAGTGCAATGGTTTGCTATAACTCATACAAATTCCTCCTCCCATAACTATGCCCCAGTTGATTTATTTCCCCTTCTCCCTCCACTTTCCACATCTTTCTTCATTCCTCTTCCTCCTCCTCATCCTCTTTTACCAATTTCTATACTCTTAAATTTCCTGCTCCTTCCACTATTCTTCCGCCTTTTCAGATGCCACCTTCTAATCCATCAATTAATCTACCGCCTCCATATGCTTTTATCGTCCTCTTTCTCCACCTTCGTCTTTTTCTCCTCCGACCTCCTCCTGTCCATTTTCCATCTCTCCTTCTCCTCTTCCTCTTTCTATTCTTCCTCCTCCTCGTCTCGTTCCTTTCTCTCCTCCTCTTTCCTCCTCCTACGCTTCTTCTTCTTCCTCCTCCTCCTCCCATCCTCCTCCTCTCTTTCTCTTCCTCCTCCGATCCATTTCCCAAGAGGCGTAGAGGAAAGCAAATTTTTCGTGGGCTTCCAAGGACCATTTCGACTCCCCCCCGCCCCAACGACCACGATTGTAAAACAGACGAATGAATTTTATTTATCTCGGGAGTTTGAATAGTTAAACACACGCCCATGCCTCCTCCTTCTCCTCACCCCATTCAACAGACTCCTTCCCTCCAGTTTCATTCCCTGCGGTCACCATGAACTTCTCTATTTTCCTTTCATCGTAAACATGAAAGACGACGTCGACGTATTTCCGCATCTTTCACAGAAAACGTAAACGACGCAACGCAGACTTATCCAACTTCAAACACCTTCTCCGTCTAAGCACACCGAGACGACCCATAGAGGCGCTATATAAATGCTTCACTACAGTCCGAATTACGCATCCATCCATCCACCCACCCACCCACCCACCCAACCCATCCATCCATCCATCTATCAATTCATCCATCCATCCGTCCATCTATCAATCCATTCATCCATCCATCCACCCACCCACCAACCGATCCATCCATTCATCCATCCCATCCATTCATCCATCCATCACCCCACCCACCCCATCCATCTATCCATCCACCCACCCACCCACCCACCCAACCCATCCATCCATCCATCTATCAATTCATCCATCCATCCGTCCATCTATCAATCCATTCATCCATCCATCCACCCACCCACCAACCGATCCATCCATTCATCCATCCCATCCATTCATCCATCCATCACCCCACCCACCCCATCCATCTATCCATCCATCCATCCACCCACCACACCCATCCATTCATCCAACCCATCCATCCACCCCACCCACCCCATCCATCCATCCACCCACCCCATCCATTCATCCATCCACCCACCCACCCACCCCATCCATCCATCCAGTATATATCTAAGCGTCTATATAACTTTCCATTTAGGGAGTTTTAATGCAATTTCTCATGCATCATCCAATCCGGAATTCCTCCAATCCCTCTATAGTTTATATGGCGCCTTTCGGAGATATCTTCTGAGACTCGCTGTCCAGACACCGTTTAACCTCCTCGTCTAAAAGAACCATTAATTATTTAGGCAAAACTAATCCTACCGCCGCATTCATTCTCCTGTTCATTATAGTCGAAGGCTTTCACTGAATATATTTACATGTTTATACAGCGACTAAATGTATGTATGTATGTATGTATGTATGTATGTATGTATGTATGTATGTATGTATGTATGTATGTATGTATGTATGTATGTATGTATGTATGTATGTATGTATGTATGTATGTATGTATGTATGTATGTATGTATGTATGTATGTATGTATGTATGTATGTATGTATGTATGTATGTATGTATGTATGTATGTATGTATGTATGTATGTATGTATGTATGTATGTATGTATGTATGTATATGAACATTTATATAACGCCCTAACAAGAATCTCACGAAGGCGCTCAATAAATATATCAGCGCTTAAACGCTAGACCTGACATTTCAAACGACCAACGGTTTATAATAGTTCCCAAACGACACTGTGCCACAACAACGGATGATTAGCGATTTA
>OX243818.1:4961144-5103644 GCA_945859605.1 Lumbricus rubellus
GGATGATTAGCGATTTAGCGTCACCCTCCTGCTCTCACCACTCTTGCGACTGGCACTACCACCGCCTGACAGAGGCGGAGTTTTCAGACGACGTCATGCGATGACGTCATCGCAAGTCAAACGCGCAGACGACACCTCAGGAAAAACAACCGCGAACTCTCGACGTGACGTCAGCCAAAAAATAGAAAATTCGTTCGGAAATTTCCACTGGCTTTTTCTCGCAAAAGCAATAAACTGAAGAGAAAAAACGATAAACCGTCGAGAGAAAAACTTCGGCCAGACACGAAGAAAAACAAATGTCTGATTGGACGACGAAAATTCGAGGTTACGGACGAATAAAACGGTGAAATGGACTAAAATTCCCATCGAGCGAATTTGGTATCTATCATGAAACCGCGGCCGCCAGGGAGCGCCAGTCTCGCCAGGGGATTCGCTTCTAATTGAAGTGGATACGGCTCCGGCGGCTTTCAATAAACGACTGTTTATATTTCAAATAAATATATGTGCTTTTTATCGTGCATACTTATTTCAATGTTTACTTTGTGGTACACATTTGAATGGGATATAATAAAATACATAAATTTATACGATCTATTAATTCAAAGGCCTCTTGTAAATGAATAAATACGGTCCTTTCAATGAATAGCCTACATTTTGGCATAATGTGTAAACAAGCACGCGCGTGCACACACACGCACGCGCGTGCACACACACGCACGCGCACGCATACAAACACGTTCATTTAAGATGTCTTCTCTTGTGACTGCACGTCTGTATGCGCCTGTCATTCCGCTTGTGGCTGTGTATTTATTTATGCGCCTGCGTGCATAGGCCTACTGATATATAGTATTATGTACATAATAATTATATGTACATTGTACATACATAAGACAAAGCATATATATATATATATATATATTATATACAAACATACACAAACGCACACAATTATATAAATGCGATACATGTATATAGGCTTATCAATATTTTACAGTCAACTATACCCGAGAGTTAACACAATGCGCGACATAATATTATGTTTTACTATATCATGCTCAACTAAGATGTACACAAAAAATTAATGTAAACAAATAAATTTATAATCTTCATGAACGTACATATATATATATATATATTATATATATATATATATAGTATATATTGTATATATATACACGGTGTCCGGAAAAATTCCAAGGCTGTAATATATGAATGAAAAAACTATAGTATATAGATAATAATCAATTAGAAAATTTTAAAACCTTTTTGATCCGTACATAATTACCAACAAAATTCTTTGTAATTTATTAACGACCCCCGTTTAAAATTACGTCACAGGTAAGAAACATTGAAGAACTCCGCGAGCGAATTGTTAATGCTTGGGATGAACTTGATCAACTGGTCGTCGATGCTGCTGTTAGTCAGTGGCGTGTACGTCTCAAAGCATGCGTGGAAGCCAATGGCGGACATTTCGAACATAAATTATAGTTCCATAATATTTCAGGATTAAACTGTTTCTGGAATTTTAAAAATCTATTAATGTTTACTAATTATTTTTATATTTACCGTAAAGCCTTGGAATTTTTCCGGACACAGTGTATAGTACTTTTCTGGGTCTCCTTGCAAGTCTAGACGCATAAAATAATGATTGCCATGCAATCAATGTCATGGCAATTCCAGAGGAATGATGGCAATTGGAGAAAAAACAAATACAGATAGACAACAATAGACAGACAAAGACATACAGGTATGTACACACATACACACACAGAAGGATAGAAAAATACATAGACAGATACACAGACAAACGTAGACAGACGTGAGGTTTACCATCGCTATTATATATAGTATTATAGTCACAACCATTATCTTATTATTGCAATCAATGTATGCGGGATGTCTGTCTGTCTGTCTGTCTTTCTCCCTGCCTGTTTATCTGTTTGTCCATCCAGCTGTCTGTCTGTCTATCTGTCTTCCTGCCTGTCCGTCCGGTTGTCTGTCTGTTTGTTTGTCTGTCTGTCTGTCCAGGTGTCTGCCTGCCTGTCTTCCTGCCTGTCTGCCCGTCCTGCTGTCTGTTTGCATGTTTTTCTGTCTGTCTGTCTGTCTGTCTGTGTGCATGCCTGTCAGTCTGTCTGCCCTCGTGCCACAGATCCGCCGGTTCTTTCAATGGCGGTCTGGAATCACCGGTTAATTGTAAACACACGCGCAACAGTTGTGGCGTTTGCGCAGCAGAATTATTCAATGCAGAGTACAACAATAATGGCACGACGAAAAGGATGCACAACAGCAACAGCAGCAGCAACAGCAGCAGCAGCAGCAGCAGCAGCAGCAGCAGCAGGCTGACTAGATGGATGTATAGCTGGATGGATGGATTTATGAATGGATGGGGCGAGATAGATGAATGAATGGAGGATGTATACTATGGTATGGATGGATGGATGTATGGATGGAGCGGTGTATGGAGAGATGTACGGATGAAAGGATAGATGGATAGAGTAATGAGTAATGACTATATGCATAAACACACATATAGCATACACAAATGCATTCATTATATTCTTACATACATGTACATACATGCATGCATGTAAACATGCGCACGTATGTACATGCATACATACTTACATATACATACATAAATACATGCAGTGTATATAGTTCCTTGAAGGGGCGCTATATAAATGCTCTGAATGAATGAATGAATGATTGAATGAATGCATCTGACCCGGACCTCTTTGGACAACACCTTTTGACTCAATGCAGCGCTCGTGAATGAGTTGGAGCCCGCGCTTGGCTTTCGAATGGCGTCTTAGAAGTTTGTAGTTTACGATTACGATTACGATGCATGTCTTCTTCAGTCTTCTGCTGTTGATCAGGTTTGTGACATGGACGACCTCATGATCCCCTCCCACCTCCGCCATCCCGCTCTGTCCTGCGCCTTCCTCTTGGTGGTACCATAGGCAGCTCCATTACGATGCATGTACATTATAGTTATACACACGAATGGAATGTTTCTCTCTGATGCGTGTATCGGATATTCAATTAATTATAATTATCGTTGTTCTGGCTTTCATTAACTTCTTTAATGAAACCTTTTTCTCATTCGAATAATTCTTATGCGTCGAGTAAAAACCTCAAAAGTCTTCATCGCCTTTGAAGCTGCGTCTAGATACTCTAAGTTATATCTCATTTAGAATGCAATCTCTTATTTGCATGCACTGGTCCTGCAGCAAATTCCTGACACTGGTTTGAACTGAATCCTTTAGCCCTCAATCATTGCTTTGGTGATCGTTTGTTCACGACGATTAATTAAATGTTATTGGGTATACGATATACAGATAGACATCAAAGACTTGCATTGAAGTTGGTGACAGTCTCTCCTGTCTCTGGGTCGCTCCTTCTCGCATACAAGCCAACAACATATTAGCCAACCAAACTCGATCACTTAAAGCTAATGGTGGTGATGATGATGATGATGATGTTGTTGTTGTTGATGATGATGATGATGATGATGATGATGATGTTGTTGTTGTTGTTGATGATGATGATGATGATGATGATGATGATGATGATGATGATGATGATGATGATGATGATGATGATGATGATGATGATGATGATGGTGGTGATGGTGGTGATGGTGATGATGATGTTGTTGATGATGATGATGATGATGATGATGATGATGATGATGATGATGATGATGATGATGATGATGATGATGATGATGATGGATCTGAGGTACCCCATACTTTAGGTCCCCCACAGATGCCAAAGAATATTTTCAAAATTTTAAATTATTGTTATTTGCTAAGTCTAAATTGTAAATGAGCATATAATTTATTAGAATCAAAACATTTTTCGGCAATCGGCACTGTTCCGTTTAATGTAGGCTACACACATTTTGCGCATGTGTAGGTCTATACAGTATTTAAAATATTGGGACTTCAATAATCAGGTCTAGTACCTTGCTCATAAGTGCTGTAATATGCCGAGCAAATTTCTGCCCAGGGTTACGGCCTCTGTTGTCATAGACCCTGGTCAAATCGGATCCATCCATCCAACTAATCAGGCAGATTCATTACAAAAAACAGCGAGAAATGCTTGAAAGACCTATTATTTTCCTATATCGTAATCGTAATCGTAATCGCAAACTCCAAATTTCTAAATCGCAACTCAAAAGCTATGCGCAGGGCGCCAGCTTATTCACGAGCGCTCATCTTATTTACGAGCAGGGTTAGCACGAGTAGAGGAGGAACAGAAGTACCGTTGGCTCTTTCTATGTATCGCTGGGTTTTCCTGTCAGTGCAGCCGACCATCAAATTATCATTAGCGTCCGTCATTCGATAGCACTCCCTCCTCCTCCGCTCTTCTCCATCTTCATCTGGCCATTACCAGGTGGAGCCGCTGTCAACGCAAAATTTAATGGTCGTCTTCGCTATCAGTGATCCCCGTTCATCTTACCGTATAATATCGAATTTATCGTTGTCTGTCTTCCTCCACTCTTTCCATCTATGTCGGCTTATTTCGCAGCATATTCCTTCTCAACATCTTCCTCTTCTTCCATGCAGCCTCCATGATGATGATGATGATGACGACGACGACGACGATGATGATGATGCTGATGATGATGATGACGACGACGATGATGATGATGATGACGACGACGACGACGACGATGATGATGATGATGATGACGACGACGACGACGACGACGATGATGATGATGATGATGATGATGATGATGATGACGACGAGGATGATGATGCTCTTATCCAACATGTTTCTGTTCTTTCGCTTCTTGCTCTTGTTTCTACTGTTCCTGCTCTAACTCATGTTGCCTCTGTTGTTCTTGTTCGTCTCTTTGCCTATAGGCCAGTGGTGTAGTGGGGGGGGGGGAACGCGGGGGAACGCCGTTCTCCCACTTTTTCCAGGGATAATGGAATATTAATAATAATAATACTACTAATAATATTATTGCATTGGTCCCTCTCTATGGAATGGGCTTCCCCCATCAGTTCGCTCTGCCATCCTCTCTGGTAGTGTATCCTCATCTTTCTCTCGTCTAAAAACTTGCCTTTTTTCTCGGAGATGAACGCACTGGGAGCGCTTCTGAAAGGCTCTTGCTGCAAGAAGCGCTTTATAAATTGTCAGATAAGATAAGATAAGATATTATAAAGAGCGTTCCCCCACTTCATTTTTTAGGACTACTCCTACTGCTCTAGGCCTACGTTCCTGTTCTTCTAGTTTCTTATCTTCTTGCTCCTTTTCTTTACGATCTTGCTGTTGCTCTTGTTCCTATGTTTGTTCTCGTTGCTCTGCTTGCTCTGGTTGTTTCGGTTGTTCTGCCTGCTCGTCGTCTTCTCATTCCCCCTTCTTTTCCTCTTCCTCTTCTGCCTATTCTTTCTATATGTGTTGTGTTTTGTGTTTTCGTTTTGTCCTAATTTTGCTCCTCCTCCTTCTCCTCTTTCTCCTCCTCCTCCTTCTCCTCCTCCTCCTCCTCCTTCTCCTCCTCTTCCTCCTCGTCATACTCATGCACCATCCTTACATTCTATCTCCTACTTATTCTCTTCTGCCTCTCCTTCACCTCGTCCTAAATCTCATCTTTTTTCTTCTCTACTTTCTATTTTCCTCCATCTCCTCCTCCTCCTGACCTCCTCCTCTTCCTCTTCCTCCTCTTACTCCCCTCCTCCTTCATCCTCTACCTCTATTCGTCTTCCTCCTGCTTTGATTCCCATGCATCATATTTCCCTCTTCCGCATCTTTTCCCTCCTCCTCCAGTCATCTTCTTATATGCGCAATATGTCTAGCTGCTGCTGCTGCTCCTCCTCCTCTTCCCTTCGCTCTTGACCTCATGCCCTCCTCTTCCTGCTCCTCCTCCTTCTCCTCCTCCTCCACCTCCTCCTCGTTTTCCTATTGCACCTCCTCCTCGTTTTCCTCCTCCTCCCTTTCTTCCTCCTCCGGCACGACGTCCCTCCTCCTCCTCCTCTCCTCTTTCCATGTCACCCGATCCTCTGTTTATCTTCCAACACTTGATCCTCTTCTTTCTTTCCTCTTCAGTCTGACGCTCGTCTCTGCCAATCTCCATGATAGTCTTGTGTGCCCACATGTATGCCTACATTTACATTGTATATGCCCACATGTGTGCCTACATTTATACGCCTGTATAATAATGTATTGATGCGCGCAATGCGCATGTATGCAATTATTTATGCATGCAGGCGTGTCCGTGCATAAGTACATGTAACTATATGTATGTGTGCGCACGTGCGTGTGCAAGTGTATTCATGCATGCGATTGTGTATGAATGAATTCATGTTTGTATTGTTGCACATACAATGTCATGATTGTATAGGCTATATATATATAATATATGTAAAAACTATATGTCAACGCCGCAGCCGTCGCCGCCATCGTCATCATCATCGTCATCATCATCGTCATCATCATCGTCATCATCATCATCATCGTCATCATCATCGTCATCATCATCGTCATCGTCGCCGTCACCGACTCACCGTCACCATCACCATCACCATCATCACCGGAAAGATTCCAGCTGTCTTAGTCAGAAAGGGGTTGTCCATGTATCATTACGTATACGCAAAGAGGGGATTCAAGCGATTTGCGTAGGGTGCGTATGGCGGAAAAGGGTCTCTACAAATTGTACGCACGCATAGTAAATTTCTAACTATGATGCCCATGTTGGCCAGTGGTGTAGTTAGGCTAATTCGAAATTATACGCACGCATTGGAGGGGGCCTACGAATGTGCGGGTTGGAACGGGGAGAGAGGTCGAATATAGGAAATTTTACGTACGTAATATTATAATTACGCATGGATAGGTCTTATCTGCTCGTTCTATTTATATTGGCAACTATATTTACAAGTCGGGTGGTGTTCACGTCGATAATTTTTGTTAGTTAAGATGACATTGCGCTGGTGAATCTGGTGAAAACATGCCATTTTATCAAGTACTAATAAAATTTAGGATAACGAGGCGAAATAATATAGACGCCATTTTAACCGATTAAAAGGTGTGCAAAACCGTGCATCCAGGCGATTTGCGTAGATCTACGTGTGCATTTGGGATGGGGGTAAGAGAGTCTTGACAAAAAGTACGTACATAAAGTAAATGTCTCATTGTGGTCTCAACATTACTCTATATTTTGTTTCTCTTTATTATTCTATAGTCGTCCGGTATCTTTTAATTGCATCATGAAAAATTCTGTTCAAATCTAAACAGTAAACCATAACGGCTAACAAATTTTAGCTATAGCATGATGGTTAGCAAAAATAAATAGTAGTCTACAGTAAAAATAAATGTTCTATAAATGACTTTATCGAATATTAAGTTTTGGAAACTGAGAGGGGCTGGAGCTTATCTGTACGCCTATAGGGTTATAGGTTCGTCTGTGATGCGTGAAATGTACGAGTGGCAACAGGGAATGGGTAAACAAATTACGCACGTAATAAGCTTGTGTGGGTGGGCCTATACGCCTTCTGCTTTGTGTTGTCATCTGTGCTTGCGACCCTTGCTGTTCGCGTCTGTATTTTAGTTAAGATGTGCTGAATGCTGATGAACCTGATGCAAAATAATTATACCATATCGTATAAGGAACGCAATGTTTGCGTGCAGCGAGGCGAAGTAATATAAAGTAGTTGGCAATCGTTTAAAAGGTGTGTAAAATGCACTTATACCATCCGTACGCTGGACCTTAATGCTGGACCCATTATAACGGACAGCAGTGGCGACGGAAGTTATCCGATAAGCCTAAGGTTTAATTTATTGAAAAATGAGCAGGGTTGAGATCACGCGGTCACTGAAGAGAAATGTGTAAGGCCCACATTTAATTTAATCAAACCAATACACACAAAATGTCTAGGCCTACGTTCAGCTACTATTCAAATTTATGTTTAAAAACATTGTATGTCTATCTGGCATTGATTTTCACATTGATATTTTTTAGATTGCCTTGTTCTATATGTCATCCATTTATGGATGGATCCGATTTTTACCAGGGTCTATGACAACAGAGGCCGTTACCCTGGACAGAAATTTGCTTGGCATATTACAGCGCTTAATAAGCAATTTTAAATTTAATAATTAATCTGTCAATCAAGCTCAGGTGAGCATTTATATATAAGCGGTGTCAAGCATTTAAAAGGTGTGGTATTCAACGAGAGGCAGAAGAAGATTAAATATGCTGAGCGATCTGGATAATGGAGACGTATATGGTAACACCAAGAGGAAGGCGCAGGACAGAGCGGGATGGCGGCGGTCGGAGAGGATCACCGGATTGTCCACGTCACAAACCTGCTCAACAGCAGAAGACCTTAAGAAGTGCACATGTGCACCAATCGCTACAATTTTCGATTATTCCGGTTAACTAAGACCGCAAGTATCCAAACGCACCTATTCCCATTTTCCGGAAACGTTCCGGAGATTTTGTGTGCTTGCAAGCGAGCCGAAAACGGGACCGCATATATAGGCCTACACAATGACAATTGGGTCCCGTTGAAACAGACAACGGTGATGAAATGTCTCATTTAATGAAGTACCAGAAAACTTAGTAGTGCGTTCATTACGGTCGGTGTGTATAAACCTGCATGGTTCACATTTTACTTTAATCGATATTCAAAATGTCAATGGTCAAAATGTCACTAGTCTTGTCAAATGTCAATAGTCAAGCTGGTAGGCCTATTATAATTATATTCTGATTTATGCTTGGAAACATCCTATTTGGCAGCCTAGCTCAAATCGATTTAAAGCGTGGTAGGAAGATAATTGTATAGAAGTAGTAGTAAGCGTTTAAAAGGTGTGCAAAGTTCACTGCGCGGTAAATATTCTTTCGTACAAACCTATTCAAGAAAATCAAGTTGGTATGTCGCAACTTATTGCGCGAGGATAGTAATCAAAAGTCAGACCATCAACTTTTCCAAAATTCTAGGTAACGAAAACAGTTTGCTTATTGGTTCCTACCATAGCTAAAACTGCGAACAGACCTGAAAATAGGCTAATTAGGATAAAATTAAAGTCTTCTTCTGTGGGCAGTTCAAAGTCTGCAGCGTATATACATAGAGCATTATTGTATGCGGCCTATATATACACGAATAATAGGTGAAAACATGCCCCAGAGTATGTGATTTAAGTTCCGAACAAAACAGGGACGAAAACAGACGTTACAGCCACAATGAGCCGCTCAAACTTACAGAGAGTTGTGAAGTTTATTTTAAAGCGCAATGAATTCATTGGAAAACAGTAAAATAGGCTAAATAGCGGCTATATATAAGCAGCAGGAAAACGTGAACATAATATTTTATATACATGTCATGCATCGAAAATTACATTGCTATAAAATAATGAATTATCATGTGACTTTGTCAGTCTGTCACAACTTACGTATATCATTCATTGCCTAACTTCTACCTCATCGTAGCCTACCTTTCTTTTCGCTTCACCTTACTCTACTTAATATTGCATTCCATAAGCGTAGGCGAATTATCAGAAGCAGTTCATCTACATATAGCATCTTGAAGCCGGACGTTGAATCAGCACATCTAAACTTAGGAATAATAATAAAAAATTAAAAAATACTGTTCTCTACCCTAAAAAGATGATGTTGGCGACTTGGCGTGTGTACAGAGGACGAGGGAAGAGGTCGACCGAGGATTAGGTGAATGGAGGAGGTGCACAGGAGAACAGCGATGAATCTCGACCAGCTGAGAGAGGCGACGAGGAATAGGAGAGAATGGAGAGGACTTGTCATGATGGTCGCTATAGGGTTCCACGAACCGACAGCACAAGGTAACCATAAGATATGTACCTATACCTCAGAAGTCTGCATGTAAACTGTGGACCGCGATCCAAGAGGGGCGCGAAGGATATGGCAGGGGGAGTCCGTGAGAGTGTGCCGAAAAGGTCTCTTGCTTAAATTCATGTAATGAATTTTACATTTTAAATACTTGAGTCAGTGAGTTACGCTAAGAAAGAGGTCAGTGGCCATGGTTAAAAAGGTTAGAACATATAACCTATAGACCCCTCCAAGCCTTTCATTCATTATTGACAAATCGGACGCTTCATAGAGACAATCGCTAACAAGCCGAAAATCGACCTCGAACTCGGATTTGAAAAAATTTACGTAGCGCCAATCTAAAGCTAAGCTCAGAACACCAACCTAATGAAGAGGGCTGCGTCAAGTCAGAATGTGCAGAGACGGTCAAATAAGTTCAGAGTCCAGTGGCCAGATGGAAAAGAACAAGAGAGAGAGGTAAGGGAACTGCCAACAGGTGGGGTTACAACCGGAGCTGCCGTCGAGAGTATACGCGCGGATATACAGCGTGCACTCACCTCACAAATATTTGTGTGAATTTCGGGAAAACTTCCCGCAGACAGGCCTAGGCAACAGTTACTCTAGCTGCATCTACTAACATCTAATTTTGACAATGTAGACCTCTACAGCCATGGTTACAACCGATTAAATCATGAACTCTATTCGCTAAAACAACAATGTTATAATCATTCGACGACCTAAACAAGGCTATAATATCCTGCAGCGAAAAAGGAATGTTGATAACCATCATCTCGCCCACTCACCTTCATGACACCAGTTGCTCGTCTAAATACGCCATCTATCCAATCCAATTAGAAAGCTTTCCTTCGCTTCCACAGTAGTCTAAACACACGCGGAAGGATACAATCTGCAACTTTGTAGAGATAACCTATCATAAGCATGTGCTCCTCCTTCTCGTCCTCCTATCCTTCTTCGCACTGAAGTCCTTGATCTCCGATTAAACTGGCCAAGAGGCCAGGCTTCGAACCTAGCACCCTCGCTCTACGAGGCCTGCCTGACTGATGGACGGACGGGCGGAAGGTCGGACGGAGAGATGGATGGCTTGACGCTGCACGCGGCGTTGCGGCTCATGGGAATGAGTTGCTGGATGGACATCTTGAAAGTAGCAATAGAAGCTAAACTGAAACAACATATCTCATGCGAGGCTGCTTTTTTATACCAATTAGCAAAAACTGTTAGCAATTGTTCCATTGAAAAAATCAATCAAAAACTTCCGCAGTTTACTAGTGCGACGGCACAAGCGGTCATAAGGTTAATAATTATTATTTTGCAACTGTGTGCCAACCTGGAATATCACATCGTGTAGGTAATTTGTTACATTTTAGTTAAAAAAAGGTAAGCAAAATGTTTGTATGTGCACTTGTTATAGCGCCTCTTCGATCTCTCTACTCAGAGGCGCTCCCGAATGCAGAGCAGACCCTGCATCGGAGTTTCACGCCGATCGAAGCGCTGAGCAACTGTGAGTGAAGAACTTCCCCATTGCCCAAGGTCCTTACGCGGCGAGGTGGTTTCGAACCTCGAACTTTCCGGCTCCAATGCAACGACGCAACCACTACACCACGCGCCCCACAATATTTATAAGTCTAGTCGAGTCGAGGGAATATCGATCGACTCGACTTGCAAGACTCGCTGAATTTTTCCTGGTAGGAGAGACATGTATCCCCCAAAGGTTGCTTGATAAAAGACACACTGGTCTCCGGAAGTAGATTTACCTTCAATCAATCTTCACCGTGTTGGCTATAACTGGGGTTACGCGTCCATACAATGATGTAGAGACGTCCTTATTGGGCTTGTTTCGAGCGAATGGTATACCGGTTTGCGCATGCGCTCGAGGAAGCCTGGGTCAGTGAGCACTATAGAAGAAAAAAACCGCACCTGCCAATTGCTATGGCGGCAGCAGCAGTAGCGCACCCATCCATCCATTTACTACTCCCCGCTATTGCAACAGCCGTAAGAGCCTCAAGGGAAAAGGACAGTTGCACGTGGCGAGGCACGAGACGGTCAGGAACCCCGCTGTTGCATACAACATCTGCTACAGCAACTTCACAATACTACAAACAAGCGTGCTGATGCCTGATACCCCAATCCTTACCCGACGAGGTGCGATCGTCCGTTTCGCCGTCGGCTTAAGCTCGTGGCGCTTAATTTCACGGCTGTCGAATGGAGCGTCTTTGAAAAGCCGCCCAGGAACGAGTAAGATCGCAACGGGTTGTTGCAACAGTCTGCAAGCAATCGTCATGGGCGGAGTTTATCAGGGGCTAGGGGGGGCTAAGCCCCCCCAAGAATCCACCGACTTTACCATGCATCAATAAGGACTTCCAAGGGTAAAAAATGGTACATTTGTGGAGACAACAAAAGAGTAAAAGGCCTAGACAGTGAGCTGCTGGCCACCAGCCCCCCCCCCTACATCAAGACTGTGAAAACGAAGACTAGGAATGGGTAGCAGTACCTTAGTATAATTCGTCTAATGCGCAAAAACAGGTTGGCAGAATTCAACCTGGGACAATGAGACAAACTAAAAGAAAGATGTAGAAATCAGTTAATAGTAGGCTATTATAATATATCACATTACTACCCTATTGTCACCTGGAGGTGAAGTTCTAAGCATTTTTTATGGAAGTTCAAAGTTGTGCCTTTTGCTCTCTGTTCATGAGACCTGGCCGGTGGACTTCTGATCTGTGAAGGATTATCAACGATTTTCGGGTGTCTAAAGACATCATTTTGATTTGAATATTATCAACGGTTTTCGGGTGTCTAATGATATCATTATGATTCCAGTATTTTCAACAATTTACGGGTGTCTAAGGACACCACTTTGATTTTAGTATTACCAATGATTTTCGGGCGTGAAAGGACATCATTTTGATTTCAGTATTATCAATGATTTTCGGGGGTCTAAAAACATCCCTTTGATTTTTAAAATATCGACGTTTTTCGGGCGTGTAAGGACATCATTTTGATTTCAGTATTATCAACGATTTTCGGGTGTCTAAAAACATCATTTTGATTTTAAAATTATCAACGATTTTCGGGTGTGAAAAGACATCATCTGAATTTAGTATTATCGACGATTTTAGGGTGTCTAAGGTCATCATTTTGATTTTAATATTATCAACGATTTTCTGGTGTCTAAGGATACTATTTGATTTAAGAATTATCAACGATTTTCGGGTGTGTAAAGACATCACTTTGATTTTAATATTATCAACGATTTTCGGGTGTCTAAGAAGATAATTATGATTCCAGTATTTTCAACAATTTGCGGGTGTCTAAGGACACCACTTTGATTTTAGTATTACCAATGATTTTCGGGCGTGTAAAGACATCATTTTGATTTCAGTATTATCAACGATTTTCCGGTGTGTAGGGATTTTTTTTGATTTCAGTATTATCAACGACTTTCGGGTGTCTAAAACATCATTTTGATTTTAATATTATCAACAATTTTCGGGTGTCTAAAGATATTATTTGATTTAAGTATTATCAACGATTTTCGGGTGTCTAAAAACATCATTTTGATTCCAAATTATCAACGATTTTCGGGTGTCTAAAACATCATTTTGATTTTAAAATCATCAACGATTTTCGGGTGTGAAAGGACATCATTTGTATTTAGTATTATCGACGATTTTAGGGTTTCTAAGGTCATCATTTTGATTTTAATATTATCAACAATTTTCGGGTGTCTAAGGATATTTCTTGATTTGAGTATTATGAACGATTTTCGGGTGTCTAAAGACTTCATTTTGATTTTAATATTATCAACGATTTTCGGGTGTCTAAGGAGATCATTATGATTCCAGTATTTTCAACAATTTACGGGTGTCTAGGGACATGATTTTGATTTTAATTTACTGAAACAAAGTATTTTTAATGAGATTTCAATTAACTCGACTACTTAAAAAAGGTGTATCCAAACATATTGTATGGATTATATGAGATCTCAGATAAACTCGATGACTAAAAAGGTGTTTACGGAAACAAAGTATTTTTAATCAGATTTTAATTAACTCGAAGACTTAAAAGAGGTGTATCCACACATATTGTATGGATTGTATGAGATCTCAGATAAACTCGATGACTAAGAAGGTGTGTCCTCAGAAAAACTGTGGTTTGCATGTGATTTCAATTAAACTCTACGACTAAAAAAATGTTTCCGCAAAATAGTATGGTTATTATGAGATCTCAACTCGATGACTAAAAAAGGTGTTTACGGAAAATAGTGTTTATTTTTATGAGATATTAATTAAACTCTATGACTAAAAAGGTGTTTACGGAAAATTGTTATTTATGAGATTCCAAATAAACTTGTTGACTAAAAAAGGTGTGTTTGCAGAAATAGTATGGTTTTATGATATTTCTAATCGATGACTAAAAAAAATCGTCATCTTTTGGGCCGTGGGAAAAAATTTTTTTAGCCCCCCCAAGAATGGAAACCAAACTCCGCCCATGGCAATCGTGTAACCCTTGGTAGACGGCACAGACGGACAGATTGGTAAATCAATGGACCACTTAGTACGACAGATCGTAGCAGCTTCCGATTCCATTGTTTAGAGCGCGCGTCCCATGCGCGGCTGGCAACGAGAGAGCCGGTTGGCATCTTATATTATTATACCGCTGCTGCTGCTGCTGCTGCTGCTGCAGACGAATTTAAGAGATCTAAATCTCTGGTTAGGACGGTCCTTCGCAATAAAACAATAATAAAAATGCATGATAATAATGATAATAATAATAATAATAGTAATAATAATAATAATAATAATAATAATAATAATAATAATAATAATAATAATAATAATAATAATAATAATAATAATAATAATACGAATAATAATAATAATAATAATAATAATAATAATAATAATAATAATAATAATAATAATAATAATAATAATAATAATAATAATAATAATAATAATAATAATAATAACAACAATAACAATAACAATAGGCCTAGTAGCAGTAGCAGTAGCAGCAGCATCAGCATCAGCAGCAGTAGTAGTACCACCACTACTCATACTATCACTAGGGCCTACTACTGCTACATCTGCTGCTACTGCTACTGCTGCCGCCGCCGCCACCACCACCACCACCACCACCCCACCACCACCACCACTACAACAACAGCTATTATATAATACTACTACAAACCAGATCGCTGTGTAAAATCAGTCAGGGTTAACACGCTTGCTGCTGTTTAACGACACTGCATGCATGTGTGTCGTAACAAATAATATGATTAGTGTCGCCCTCCTCCTTTATCCAGATTTGGAACTGACGCTATCAGAATGCAAACAGAGGCGGAGTTCAGGGTTCACATTTACGTGCTTTAAATTTTACACAAAATGGCAATGGTGGTACTATAGCCAAGCTATAGAGACCGATGGTTTGATAGGCCTTAAACCAATCGGCCATTTGAGCGACCACATAGATTGGGCTTTACCTATTGTACTACTGGTGTTATAATCATATTATGCCTATATTGAATATTCTACCACAAGTGAACAACTATCGTATAGCTGTTCACGTCGAAATTCTCATTGCCGAAGCTGCGATACACTCTTTATCGATCATGCGCGGTGAAGAGCTAACAATTATAGGACCGATGGGAAACGTTTAAAAGGTGTGCGCCGTTCATATCTTGTATTTTCGTAAGTCTCTGTGTTTGTTTGTCAGATGAACACGACCACAGTTTTCAAGCAATCGACCCCAAACCTTCGCAGTGGGGTCGGGGTCGACCCGGGGCAGGTCATAGGGGAGGGGGAGTTGGGACAGAAATTGTCACTATTAGAACAACGCCGTGTAAAAGTTGTTCATAGGCTAATTTTACTGCAGGCCTGAATGCAGGTGTGTCAAAAGGCCATCCATTATAATATAGGGCCATTATTTTATGGTCCGCCGATAATAACCTTGCCAGTATTGCTCGTATTTGATTTTGTCTGCATTGCAACGTGTTGCGGTTTGTCATACCGATTGATAATAAACGTCGAAAATACATAATTAATTTAAGACTATAATATATATATAGTCTTGTTTGCCATATATATATATATATATATATATACATATATATATATATATACATATATATATATACATATATAAATATATCGGGATGGGACTTTACTTTACATATATATATATATATAATTTATATAAAATTATATATATGTATACTATTCATATAGCATCAGCAGCAGCAGCAGCTGATGCTATGATGCTATCGGGTTTGATATTGAATATCAGAATTAAGATTTCATCAGCATAATTTAATTGCTTGAATTCTTTAAATGCATCATTCATTTAGGATTAAGATTGGCATAGAATTTACTGGGAAGGGGAGCACCAAGCCCTATATTTATTTCCAGACCCCAACTTCTTTTTGTCCAGGTGTCTTCGGCGCTCACTGGCCCGTCACTTGCTGGAAAGACATTGCCGCTTCCTGGTTTATCGACAAACAAGTTTTGAAACTCTGACACAGGACTACATAGCATTATAAGAGATATCAATGCACAACTGAGGTTGAGAATTAATAATTATTGGAGCGATGACTTGTGTTGAAAAGGTGTCTAACTGTCTGCGTTCTCGTAGCACGACACTGAAAACCGCGACACTTTCACACTTAGCCTAAGCGACACTGAATACCGCGACAGTTAATTCCACCGACATAGGCGACATATTAACCTAATTATAATCTCAGTTATCTCACGACGTTTAATACTGCAGCACATAATACCTGTGCACAGCAGTACGAATATATGTACAACCATCATCGTTGTTCACATAATAATTAGGCCTACTGCGTTCATGTATTCCGTTGTACATATTAGGCTAATACAGCGATACGACTAAACGAAGAGATCAAGACGTGCTATCATAATAAAGGATTTAAGACCGGATATGTACACGTATAATTATGCAGTTTAATCAAACGAAAGTTTCAGTGGCATGTACAGACTTGTTGTCCTCGAGACTAAAGTCTTGGTCTCGAGTGCGCTCGAGTTCGGTTTTAAAAGTCTTGGTCTTGGTCTTGGTCTTGAGAATAAAAGTCTTGGTCTTGGTCTTGGTCTTGAGGGCCAAAGTCTTGGTCTTGGTCTTGAGGTTCAAAGTCTTGGTCTTGGTTTTTCAAGACCAAGACCTGCCTTCACGATAGTATCATAATTATATTATAATAATAACTAATAAAATTATAATTATATAGTAGAAAATGAAATCATGGTATAATATGGCAGTTCATGTAGGCCTAATACAATAAAATAAACAGCAACTAAAAACTATAATTTTGTCAAATTTTCGGAGGAAAATTATTTTATTTCTGGGTGCTTTCTCCGCTGGAAATGTCCAGATACGCGGCATGCGCCATGGCAGAATTTTAAAAAAGACTCACGATTTCTAAATTTATATCCAGTGCTTGAAAAGATGCTGTGCGTGCCAGCAACTTCAGCACCTGTAGAACGAATTTTTTCACATGGTGGAATTTTCATGAGGCCACACCGGGCACGCCTTGGTCAGAAATGAATTGGTTCTGTTAAAATGCAACAGCCATTTGCAATAACATTGCACATAATCACATTAAGGAGTTTTGTAGGCACGAACTGAACTCGGAATTCTCTGCAGTTTGGTTATAGAGTTGCTTTGTTTGAATAAAATACGTTTTCATTTTCACCTGCATTTTCGCAAGGTCTTGTCTTGGTCTTGAGACCAAAAGTCTTGGTCTTGTCTTGGTCTTGAGCCCAAAAGTCTTGGTCTTGGTCTTGGTCTTGAGGCTCAAAGTCTTGGTCTTGGTCTTGGTCTTGGTCTTGAGGTTCAAAGTCTTGGTCTTGGTCTTGGTCTTGAGGTTTGAGGTCTTGACAACAACACTGGGCATGTAGGCTAATTTCGTCTGCAGTAGCAGCACAGGTCTACTCTGGCTACCCACCATGGCAGGGAACCAAATCAACGGCACTAGCTCGAAAGACGTTGGCGAGCATGTAGCCGACCATAGATGGCGCTCGGTGCCACAGGTCACCCTAAATAGTGGAGGGGAAAGAGTCGGCGGGATTATCTATCGCGATATTAATATTAAACGTCGTGTGATTATAATGTCGGTGGGATTAACTGACGCGGTATTTAAAATATTATTACTGTCGCGGTGCAGGTATTAAATGTCGTTGTACCGGTATTAAGTGTCGTGGATTCCTGCGTGACCTGGAAGATTGATATTCTTGAGTATATAATTATAGGCATCGGTGATGAAGGAAGTCATGCGGTAAATTCATTGAAAAATGACATGGTTCCAGACGAAACCCTTGCTCTGCAACAATGAAGAGGATAATATTATTATTCTATCATGTCGAAACTACTGCAGCTGCTCTTGCTGTTAGCTTAATTTTTGGTCAAAGCAGGCGACTGGTTACTAGGATTTGCGCGACATATTCTACCTAACAATATTTTTTTGAGTTTAGAAATAATATTGGAGCGATGGCAAGCGTTAAAAAGGTGTTTAGCTGTCAGTCTGTCCGCGGTCTGTATACACGGGAACACTTATGGGTGGATCCAGATTTCGACAAAGGGCTTATGAGTTATGACAACAGAGGCCGTTGCCCTCGAAAAACATTTGTTCGGGAACAGTCACCAGTGCACGGTCCCTATGTTAATGGTCACTCGATAAATTCAGTTGTTTTTTCTTAATGCTATACTGCATTCAAATTTTAGCAGCGACTCTTATCGAGATGAAGTGAGTGCAAGTAACATAACGGTAAAATTGATTTTGTTCTTCTTTTATATGATTTATATCATTATAATTAGGCTACTATTTCTGAATAACAAAATCCAGAATTAATTCGTCTAACTGGTCCATTTAATTTTTAAAAAATCTGCACTCGCTAGAACAAAAAAACACAAAAGCGATAGACACCTTTAAATTAACGACACCGATAATTATAAATATCTGTAATTAAGCGTCGTGAAATGAAGTTACTCATTCACAATTCTACTTTAGTAGTCGTCTTAAATAATCGATTAAAGAATAATTGCAATAAATAAGTTGCTGCTTTCTGAAGCATGATAACAGATTTTAAAATATATCAGCACAGGTCAATTAACATCGTCTCACGCTATTAGCATAATATGAATTATTAATTATATCCTATTAACAGCTCAATTTACCCGAAGAGGTTGTTTGAAAACTATTCCCACGGATTCAGAGTCCTCTTTATTGGATATAATTTTATCAATTAATACAAAGCTCTGTTCATATTAGTTTTATTTGTCTCTATTTAATGTGCTTGGGCATGTAGCTGACACACACACACACGCACTCACGCACACACAGTAAAATACACGAGTAAGTAATTCAACAAATCAGACTACAATATAATTAATTCACTAAAGCATTAACAAAAGCCAATTAATAATTAATTTAAACATGAACATAGGTTAAATTATTAAGACAGTCAATAATTCATTAATTGTTAACTTCTGTCAATTTTTATTTCATAAAGTTGTAGGCATAAATTTACAAAATCATTACACAGAACACACTAATTAAAATTTCACAAACTTGCTCACATAAATTTATCAAAAGATTACACACTAATTAAAATTTCACAAACTTGCTCACATAAATTTATCAAAAGATTACACACTAATTAAAATTTCACAAACTTGCTCACATAAATTTATCAAAAGATTACACACTAATTAAAATTTCACAAACTTGCTCACATAAATTTATCAAAAGATTACACACTAATTAAATTTCATAATTAAAAAAATTATGAAATACTTCAGTGCTTTCAATTCATATTGCAGATTTTCCCTAATTAGTTGATCAAATCATTGCGGTAGTCTAAAAAAATGATTAGATTAGATTTAATAATGACCTGATGTGTGACGCGCTGCAAAGCAATTTAATCAACAAAAATATGTAAAAACGATTTTTCTAATATATAAAAAAGCATAATGCTAAAACTTTAGAAGCAAAAAGAAAGAAATCAGCAGACTAGCGAAACGGAAACTAAAATTTAAGTCTTACAAATGGAAAATTATAATACTTTAGAAAAACTAACAGCAATACAACGGAAAAGAATAACAATAGCAAGATTAAATAATAGTAATGTCACAATATCAATAGTACTAACAATTAATTCTACAAAATCATAATATTTGTCATAATTGTCACATTATGATATAATTATTGTAATCAATTTAATAATAATAATAATATTTAACTGCCATTATAAACAGCATGAATAGGAATAAATAAATATAATAAGAATAATAATCTTCACATCTGTAGCACATGCAAATCAACATAATGACATAAAATAATAATAATCAAATCATTTAAATCAATAATCAAATCATCAAAAATAATCAAATAAAGAATAGCAAAATAAAAAATCAAATAATACAAACTAAGGAAATCGTACAAAAAACAAAAAACTCATATCATAAAATAAAAAAAATCATAGAAAAACAGTAAATGTTATAAAAAAATAAAGAAATCACAAAACCAAATTCAAATCATACTAGATAGCAATAACTAAATTGTTAAAAAACACAGAATAGAATGAATACAGCTATAAACCACCGGTGGACTTCAATCTTTGCTAAAATCGAAGTTAAACTGACACAACCCGCAATTCTATCACGACAAAAGTTGAGTGCCAGCTAGAGCTGAATCAACCTTAATGCACATAAAAAAGCTTAAAACATTACAACTGTCTTCCTCCATTGCTTGCTTTCATTGAACAAAAACTTTGCGTGGCACGGTGGTGTATTCAGTGCCTTGGAGCCAGAAGGATGCAAGCTCGAATCCACCTCAAGCCACCATTTAGGGACCATGAGCAATGTCTTCGCTTCAGTGTTTTTGCTGCAGTCGGGAGCGCCTCTGAGTAGAAATCCTGAAGGTTGCGATAACAAGTGCTCATACATGCATACATTAGCAGTGTGCGTTGCATACAATCTGCCTCTACGCATTGTAGCATACACAATACACATACAATACAACCACATTTTATATTATATAGCCCAGTCACATAGCTTTGAAGTGCACACATGACAGAACATTGATTGTGCTGAGCAACTGTAATTGTAATCGTGAATTTATATCGCGCCACTTCAAAAGAGAACTCCTCAAAGGCGCTCCCGACCTGACACAAACCATAATCAGAGAAAATGGTTTCAAAATGCTTGGGGAAAAGCGGCAAAGAAAGACGAAGAAGTTCATTACCGAGACTGCTAAAATTATGTAACTTATTCCAACAAGATGGACCGACCACAGTGAAGCAAACTGTCCATGAAGGACTTGTTCAATGTCCTCAAACAGTTCTTGTTGCTGTTCCTTTCACTTGTATTTGTACAGCTTCTTGCCTCGCTTGCGGACCCACACAAGGCAACACCATGCTTTCTCGGTCGCAGGCCCTACAACCTGGAATATGGGTTTCCTGCGGCATTTCTGCCCAGGGATCACTCCATCACATTCTTCTCCAGCCTTAATACTGTCCTTATTAGCCGAGGTTGGGGTGGGAGCGCTTCTGAGTAGATAGTCTTGAAGGGGCATTATAATAAACGTGTTGCAAACTGAAAACACTGAGCGTCTTCACTAATTCGCATCTTTTCTCAGTTTCACAGACACCAAGAATCTAAAGAACATAATAAAACGGCGAACGCATTTAAGACGATACTTGTTAAAAGACAAGCGCTGAAAAAAACCGGTTCAAGAACATAAAGAAAGATAGCACATCGTTATATATCCTGTTAAAATTTCAGCAACAATTTTCATTGCTTTTCCAACACACACACACACACACACACCTCATATCCTTCAGATGACCTCTGTCATACCACGAATTTATAAATAGCCTCATTATAATTCTGATTATGTAAAAGAAAATTAAATAGCAAGGTAAATCAAGAACATCAAGGAAGTACATTATACACAAATTCTGATATATAGTGATTGGGATCTTGGAAGCCATATCTACTTAAGCCTTTTTTCGTAAAAAAATATTGCAACAAAACCCAATATTATTGTAAAAGCCTTAAATTGTAACAGAGTGTAACACAACCTCATCATAAAACCTCACTACAACACAACATCATTGTAAAAACCTGATGCGGTGACAAAAACTGACCATAAAAAAAATCATTGTGACAAAATTCTCAGTGTACATAACAAAACCTCTTTTTGACGAAATTCTCAGTGTAACAAAACCTCTTTGTGACAAAAGCTTACTGTAACAAAACTTCAGTATAACGCATTCTTTAACCCCTTTACCGTGATCCCCGAGTTAACTCGCCCAATTTTTACTAATAAAATTTTTGTTACACGGTAAACGGGCAGCAGCACTATCGTACAAAGCCTCACATATCTAAACACGGCTAACCATAAGTACTAAATCAGAAGCAATGTTAGGGTTATGCATGCAAGCGGAAGCATGCAATTGGTCAGTTAGCTATATAGTCAGCTGATCACAGCCCTCTAACTAACACAATAATTCACATGGAAGCACGCTATTGGTCAAGCTAGCTGAGCACAGTCCTCTAACTAACAAAATGTACAATTTGACAAACACTTCCTCACCATAAATCAACATCTCTGATCACTTTCTCTTGAAGCAGTGAGCACAACATAAATTCAAACTAAGAGACTCCACTGTTAGAATGCAGCCTTTAACAGCTTTACACGATTTAACAAAAGCAAAACTATACATGCCTAAAGTCTTTTACACAGCACTGCAGCAGAGGTATGGGTAAATAATTGATTATATTCCAATCTATTAGCTACGCTAGTAGACAAAAAGCTAATCATACTTGTAATCAATTAGCTGCAAGATTCCGCTCTTTCTGATTATAATCAATTATCATATTCCAATTAAAAACCTGTTAGCAATTCAGCTAATCAATTAGTTAATCACTTAGACAAATGGATAATCCTCATTGATCACTTAGACAAATAGATAATCCTAATTGAAATCAATTAACTACAAGATTTGGCTAATTGTAAATTCCATTTGACTAGCAAATATAACAGATGCTAATTCTAATTGCTTTTAACCCTTTACAAGTTCATTAAAAAAATTTAAGCCCGTTTTCAGCGGATATTCTCGGCGCAAACTGGTAAAAGATTAATCAACTGAACTACTCATGCCCATCTCGGAACTGCAGAAATATTTTGATCATCGACGAAGAGTTGATATATTGGGCCAACAAAGAGTTGCTAATAATGCCTTTGATTCTAAGTGTAGTGATCACGTAACATCTACTCAAACTACGTGATAGATCTAGAATGACGAAAAGTTATGTATACTTAAAAATCAAGACGCTTTATTCAAACAATTTTTTATCCAATCAACATGAAGTCAATCATCAATTTGATCTCAGTCATCTGATATTCACAACGTCAACACCAACCACTTCAAAACCCTTGCACCAAGAACATTGTTCTCAATTTCAAAACCAAATCCTAAGTTTTAAAACAAATAATGAATACTCTTGAAATTCAATTGAAAGCCACACAATAGAAAAAAAAGTCTAAAGACGAAATCTCAAACTTTTAAGTCTAAAAAGTTCCACGAAGTTTTCCCATTTTGAATTTATGCTTAACTTGATTTAAAATATTTCTGTGTTTTGAAATGGAATGTCCGACATCGAATAATTATAAACCGAAATAACGCGCCCACTGACCAAAATGACCGCATAAAATCGCTTGAAAAACATCTCAAAACCTCGATTTAAAAACAACTTTTGCCACGCAGCACAAAAATTGTCCGACAAATTCCTAACGTGACACACAGCGTTAAAAAATTCTGGAATTCTCCTACCCATCTGACGGTAACATTACAGAGGCTTTTTGTGCCCGTTGCTATGACAATTGTCATTATTCCTGCCATCTTCTGACGCTGGCAGCTTGCCAGAAGTCTTGACTGGCTTCCTGTACGACTTGACGTAGAAGTTGGCAAAGAGGAAGAGGAATATGACGGCGTAGGAACCGATCCAGTACGCGAATAGGATTGGGTAGTTGCAGTCAACGAAAAACAACTGCGACGTGTGTACGCACACGAGAAGAAACTGAATCTGAAATTTAATATCACCATCATCATTATTAGAATCATTATAATCTAATTTATTTATTTATTTAATATTATTCATGCCAACATTCTCTCAGTTGTGCTGCCATTCAGTCAAATCTCTTGTTGGTTGTTCCTTCGACTCGGTCTTCCATTATTATTATTTTGTAATTATTATTAGCCATAGGTTAGAATTGGAACTGCTGCTCGGTCTCCTGCCTATAACAGATTTGGAGTTTAATTAATAAAGTCTATCATTATTAATTAATTCTTATTTTTATTTTATATTTATAAACTCATTGTTATTATTTTGTAATTATTATTATTATTATTGTTATTAATCATTTTTTTATCATTGTCATCATCATCATCGTCATCATCATCATCATCATGTATTTACTAAGTGTCATTCTCTAATCCAATCATTAAGCACCAATCTAAGGTGATAAGTAATTGTTAGCTCAAGGTATCTACACCATTTTAGAGGACACTCAAGTTTCTACCATTTGCATTTGCACAGTGATCCAGAAGCAGAAGCAGGAAGAAGCATAGGGAGACAGAGGAAGACTTGGATGGATAACATCAAGGAAGATCTGAAGGAGAAAGGCACCAGCTTAGCTGAGATCGGTGAAACAATCAGGAGCAGAGAAGTTTTGAGAAATTTCTTAAAGGCCTCATCATCATATCAATGACGGAAGAGAAGAAAGAAGAAGAAGAGTGATTCACATATATACAGAAATTGAACCTACGTCAAACAATTTTGACGTGGAAATGGACAGAGCGCCGTGAGTTACTCACGATCTGCATTGACGTCATGTACTTCTTCCACCACAGATACTTCTGGAACTGTGGTCCCATCGCTGACATCCCATAGTAGATGTACATTACGAAATGTATGAAGCAGTTGAGCCACGCGTGGAACGTACCAAAACCACCTGCGGCACAGACCAAACACCCAGTCACAGACAGTACAGACAACACCTCAGAGAGCAACAGGCCTGCAGGAGGGATGTAGAAAGGGCAAATGCCGAGGGCCTGGCGACTTTCAGAAGTTCAGTGGATGGGCATATATAAAAAGTTTCTGATTTAAAACTTTCTAATATAATATTTAGTAGTTAACAACTGAAAATAACATGTAGATGAAAAATATAAAAATAATATTGTACAGTCGTACGACTCATGCCCACATTTTTATCATTGCAATTTGTTCTAAATAAATTCTCTCATGAAGCACAAAGATAGTTTTAGGGGCCGGGTACTGCTCTGCCTAGAGTCCCAGGATTTCAGTCGCTGACCCTGCACTAAAGTGTTAGTACAATAGTGCATGTCAGAACAATGGTTTCAGAACAGGACTAAACAATTAAGTTCTTTTACATTCCACAGAACAACAAAAAATTTAAGAACATGTATACAAAATATGGTGATTTCTCCTTTACATGCAAGTTTACCTGGAAACATGCAGATATAAATTACATAAAATAAACCAACTAACCTGGAACAAACTTCACCCCGAACCACCAGGAGACTGGCATGATGCCGTGATGGAAGACGTGCAGAAAACTCACTTGATTCGTCTTCTTCCGCAGAACAAAGAATATCTAGAAGCAGACGAAAATCGTGTCCATGCAAAAACAACTCATTGTAACGGGACCTCACTTTATCAAAGTCTCATTTAACAAAACCTCTTTGTAACAAAACCTTTGTAACAAAACCTGCTGTGTGCTTATCGGCGTGTGTGTGCTTGTGTGTGTGCGCACTTGTGTGTATGTCTGTCCAATCTAATTGCCCATCATCACCATTTTGACCGACAATACATGTATATCTAAGGAACTCGTCAAAAAGTGAAAAGCGCACGTTGCTGGCGGTACAGACCGTGTCAAAGAGTTCGACGAATTTCGAGAAGTAGAACCACCAGCAAGCGTTGACCATCTACAACAGCGGAGAATACATGTTGAAAAATAACAACAGGTTTAAAAATAACAACAGGTTTAAAAATAACAACAGGTTTTTAAAAAAAAACAGGTTTAAAAATAACACACCTGGTCACCTGGTGCCGTCAGCTTCTGGAGCTCTGGCGAAAGCTCTGGTGTATTCTCTCCAACGTCTCCTCTCTCTAGTCGCCTCTCGTAGCTCCTCCAGTCTCATGCCAGACTTTTCCTGTACTTCATCCAACCATTTCTTCCTTGGTCTTCCGCATCTTCTCCGTCCCTCACCGCATGCCGTCATCAGCTCCTTTTCCAAACCGTTAGATCTCATCACATGGCCGAAGTAGCTCAATTTTCTCCAAGTTGCTGTTTGCTGCAGTGTCTCCTCCCTCTCTATTCCAAGCTCCTCGCGCACCGATTCGTTAGTTCTCTTCTCCGTCCATGAAATCCTTAGCATCTTTCTCCAAATCCACATCTCACACGCGTTGATTTTCTTTTCCATATCCCGTGTCTTTGTCCATGTCTCGCATCCATATAAGACCACTGGGAAGATCAGTGCTCTTACCAGTCTTTTCTTTGTTTCCCTGCTCACGTATTTATCCTTCCAAATCTTTTCCAGACCGTTCATTGTCGTTTTCCCTATTATTACCCTCCTCCTTATTTCCATATCACTTCTTCCCTCCTTCTCTATCATAGATCCCAGGAATGTGAAGCTCGATACTACCTCTATCGTTTCTCCATCCACCTCAAAGTTTTTGTATGTTGCAGTTGTCATAACCTTTGTTTTCTTTACATTGAAGTATAGTCCCGCCTTTTCGCTTTCCTTCCTGACTCTTCTTATTAACTCAACTAGGTCGTCCCTCTTACCCGCCAATAATGTCGTATCATCGGCGTACCTCAGATTATTCAGTATTTTCCCCGCTATCCTTACCCCTTCTGTTGCCTCCTCCAATCCAGCCCTCCTCATAATTCTCTCGGCATACAGATTGAACAGGAAAGGGGACAAAATGCACCCCTGCCTCACTCCTTTCCTTATTTTAAATTTCCCTGTGTCACCATATTCAGTTCTTATTACCGCTAACAACAAAAATAACAACAGGTTTAAAAATAACAACAGGTTTAAAGATAACAACACAGCAATGCCAACAATAAGTACCAGGTAACAGAAAAAAGTAACAACAACAACAACAATAGGTTATGCAATCAGCAGTGCATCTCACTGGGGGCATATTTCTAGGTACCACAGGTCTCTGAACTCATACATGCATAATTTTCTGCACTGGTTACGTGTCCCGAAGCAAATTGTTCATCGGATTTGGCACTGTCTCCTTGGTTTGGCCCCTTCCTATCTCAGGGAGTCTTGCCACTCCACACCGGATATCCAGACTCGAAATTCAGATCGTCCCTTTGTACAAGGTGAACTTCTTGTCCCCTGTGTGCGCACTTCCATCAGGCAGCAAAGCACTTCCTCACTTTGCTGTGAAATGATCTGAACGCTATAAATCTGTGCCTGATGCCACCTCTGACTTGTTCCATTGCAATCCTAAAACTGTCCACTTTAACCAAGGTTGGGTCGGGAGCGCTCCTGAGTTGTAACCTTAAAGGGGCGCTGAATAAATCCTTGTAATGAATGAATGAATGAATGAGTGAGTGAATGGATGAATGAATGGATGGATGAATGGATGGATGAATGAATGGATGAATGAACGAATGAATTGATAGATGGATGAATGAAAACATGCAACCAATGTAAGTTACCCGAATGGCTTGTGGACTTCTGGAATAGTCAACCGGCTGACATTGCAGACTGTACCCAGCGAACCAACCAGCGAGAGCGAACTGAAAAGCAAACAGTAATTTACAATCAGCACCTTTCTCTGAACTCCAAGCACTTCTAAACATACTGGTCAGACAAATATTCGGATAATAACAATATGTATCAGATTTGCAGATTTAAACAATTAATTAGCCAACTGTTGAAGACTGCCAAAGCATCGAACATGACCCTACATCACCACGCCCCACATTATAAAATATGTAACAGGTACATAAAACATCACACCACACTGCAATCATGTAGAATTGTGCCTTCTCTGTGGTTGGGACACTGGTTGGAATGGCCTTCCATTAGAGCTACACTTAGACCATGGGACTCTACCAGGATCCTTCCTTACCAAACTTAAAACTGTTCTGCTTGGGCACGCTGGAGTCGGGAGCGCCTCTGAGTAGTTTTTTCTTGAATGGGTGCTAAATAAATTTCCGAATGAATGAATGAATACAACACAAGGCGATGTAACCCACTTCCATGAAGATGTAGCCAGAAAGGGCAACCATCGCAAAGTTATATCCGATCATTAGCGTGCGTAGCTCCAGTGGCGCCCTCTTCTCCATGAAGCGCGGCAGGGCGACCTGGACGATGTAGACATACGCCACACAGACGACGAGACTGGCCAGTGGACTGGACATCATAAAGTAACCATCAACCCTCGGATCTACATTGCAAAATGAGCAACATAAATTAACAATATTCCAACAGCCAACTACACTTTAAATTGGTTTAATTTTTGAGACACGTTTACAAATGAGCTAACAAGCTTGTAGTTTAATGATCATGAATGATTAATTCAAACAGTAATTATAATTAATTAATGATTGGTCAATTGAAACAATGATCAAACAAAAGAGTATCGGGATAGAGAGCAGAAGTTCGGTTTAAACCTGCATCAACGTAAATAACCAACTTCAGCATCCAACTATTCTTTAAAATGGTTTACTTTATAACCAAGTAAAATAGCTAGTGAGTTTTTAAGCTAGCGATCATTAACAATTAATTAAAACAATAACTGGCTAAAACAATGATAAATTACTACAATAATAGTGATCAACTAAAACAATGACTGGATATAACAATGCAAGCACCAAAAGTCTTGTACAAGTTGTAGCTGTAAACCTGGCTTTCACTGCACACGCTGTTCCTGTGATCTTAAAACAACCACAGGAATTTCCTTACAAATGCAATAACATATTACGCTATGTTGAGCTAAGCAGAAACTTCAAACCTGCTTTTGACAATAAGTCATCATAAAATTTGACAATATTTGTCACAGTTTCGGCCATTGTGTCTTCTCAAATCTTTCGATGACTAAATTAAGATGGCAAGTTTCAACGGTTCACTCAGCAATCAAACCTGATCTGAAATTACAGCAACACTCAAATATAATTATTGCTGAAAGTAAGTTTATTCTAAAGGTAAAATACTAGAACTCATATTAAAGTCACACATCGAACAAATGGGGATTCGGGTTGACCCAGTTCAGTTTATGGATTTTAAGATATTCACTACACACACACGTGGAAAATCTACAACTAAGGTAAGGTTCGGTTCGGCGATTCTGTGATTCGCTACGAATAGCATTTTCGGTGGATGTCAACCCGAATTCCCGAAAGCACTGAACATACACAAAAGCCCGAAAACAGTTCAATAAAATGCGGCCGAACTCCAGAAAAAACTATTCATGGCTAAATTAAATAATGCCATAACGGTCCTGTAAGTGTTCTTGATAACAGAGTTTAGTGTACACACAATTCGGATTGCACATAGAAAGTGGATTTCGCCCACGCGCCCTACTTTATAGCTTTAATACAAATAACACGTGCGCGGCATGCATATCCTAGAAAATGCCCTTAGCGATCCTGTATGCTACACCATGATTGAGCATATTTGTTTTTGATGATTTGAATAGAAACCACGAAATAGAAGTATTCAAGTTATTTTAATCCAGGCTAAAATAATAGCTTTCAAATTGGACTCTGATCCTCTTTTCCAGTTAGGCGCGGCCTCGCCACACTTCATCAAAAACACTGTTTACATTTTTGCTACGAATCTATTGATTTCAATAATGACTAGCCTCAATTTCGATCGATTCGTTGATGCCAGATACGATGGTCGGTAATTTTTTTTATTATAGCACCGGAAAAATCTGGGTAGGGGAATACTTAAGTCCTGTTTTGGCCGTGACCATGATAAACAAATATGGCAGTCCCAGACTGTGATAAAATAGAGTGCTGCGACTACCCGCCTACCACTTCCGCTCAGACAATTAGTTGCTCACGAACATGATACACCGACTAGCACAATATTTACAAAATCGAAATTTCCATGGTCTCGGACTGCCACAGTCAGCCAAGCACATATAATCCCCTTTGCTTCTGCTGTGGAATAACATGCCTACTATAATTCGTGCAAGAGGCTTAGGCCTAATTGATTATTGTCTCCGCTAAGTAACAGGATCAATTAATTTCCTCGCCCTCCAAGGGCAGCCCAGCCTCTCCGGGCCAGTTTCACATCTGCTTTAGTTCATTTCTTATATCTCCTTATTTTCGCTGTGCTTAAGTTGCGCCCCCGAATACTATGGATAGAAGTCTCTGACTCGTGCTCAGATCTTATCGAGGCATTGGGTTTTCTTTATCTAGAGGTCATTCGCCTGGGAGTGCTTCCGGTTAGATTTTGCTGCAGGAGGTTTTATAAATCCGTAAGTAGAATAGAATTTCACTTCGATGCTTTCATGCTATTGGCTATTTTCAAAGGTTTCAAATCTCGGACTAGACGTTCTCGGACTCTTGCGCTCGCGAACTAAATAACATACTAAATATGTAGTCTGTGATATTCTGATGGTGCTTGTGCTTTGCTTTTAGAACTTTGGAGCGTACGTTTTTCTGACATTGAATTTGAAGAACATATTGACGCCAGACTGGATATGGATACGATAAAATAAGATGAGATTATTTCTTAATTGACCAATTACTATCTGAACTTTTGAGTACGGAGCCTACAGGTCAAATAAGCATGCAAATGGCTAATTAAGATCTTAAAGTCGCCCCAAATCCCCAAAATTGTTCTAAAGCCGATATGCTTTAGGCTATAATTGAAGAAAGTTTTTTCGTATCATGCCATCTGCCGGTGGGCGTCGGTCATAGGAGGTGGTTATGATTGTTAAAATCTATATTTACGAACAAATTGTAAGCATCCAATGTTCCAATTTTAAAACATTCCTCAGCAAAAGATATCTGTTGAAGACCTTTCAATGCGTGTCTTAACCGAAAATTCGTGCATGAATTAACACTTTATGAAATCCAGCAGAAAAGCAATCAAAAGATGTCACTAGAGGTGCAACGCGCTTCCTAAACGCGTCATCATGAATAAATATGTAGTCTGTGATATTCTGATCGTGCAAGACTGGTGCAAGAAGTGTGACCTTGTTGTTCAGCGTGAAAATGGTTGGTAAAAAGTGCAAAATGTATTAATTTTGAGTTCCATTCATTAGAATCGCTGGCTTCTAAAGACTTTGGTGTAGCGAAGTTTTTGAAATAATTTTTTTATTGATCTGTGGAAGTGAAACTCTATTTGCTTGTCACAGATGACATTGAATGCACTAGTATGCATTGAAGTGTCAGTAAGTAAGCATGCACTTTATTGAACCGCCTGCAAAGGCACTGCGTGGACATAAAACGAACAATCTAAGTGTACAATGACTGATGGTGCCGTTTGTTTATTCGGATAAAAGAATAATGGGATCAACTTTCATAAATAATGCAATAAGTCCTGTGACAAATTGATATTTAGGTGCTTCGACAGAATTTTTTAGCAACTTTATTATGGTAGCAGTCGAATGTGGTTAGATGTATGATTTAAGGAAATGTAGATGGAAGGTGTTGTCTAATTGTTTTTTCTGGTTGCTTTTGTAGTCTGAAGAAGAATTAGTGGTAAGTATTTAATGAAATTTATACATAGAGCTCATTAATTTATTTTGCTTCACTCATTTAGATTTTTAATTTTATTTAAAGTAAAATTTTGAGTCTGACAAACAAATGTCAGGTTTTTAATTGGAAATTTATTGGTACAATTGCTGTTAACCTTTTACGTATGTTGAAATGCGAAGGCTTGAATTGTTTGATTGGCCGAATAATTTGTTGACTACTGATTGATTGACTGACCAATTGATTGTTTGTTCTGCTCAGTGATTGATATGTTGATTGATTGCTGCACTCTAGGATCCTCAGGATACTCTGAAGGATGAGTGCCGTGACGACAAGCATTGTCAGCACTATCGTGAGGAGTTGGAAAGATGCACGGAGCGAGTGACAGGTCGTTCGAGTACGACTGAAGACTGCTCGCAGGAACTCTTTGACTTCATTCACTGCGTTGACCACTGCGTATGTTTAGCTGATCATCCATGACATTTATTTCTAACCGTATCTAATGTCACGTCTTATTTTACATGTACCTGGATTTGATGTGACATCTAGAATATATAGTCAGTAGATGAAGATACTATATCATTGTATATAATTAAAATAGCAGCGTAGATATGTGACATATAATTCTATGGAGGTTCATTTGGAATAATTTCTGTATGGACATTCTTGAAGCACTTGATTTATAAGTGTTTAAGAAAATGCTACAGGTGCCATTGCCTAATAATTATTATTATTATTATTATTATTATTAAGGACTGTAATTAATTAACATACCTTGTCAGTTTGTATTTTTCGATTTGTTTATTTTTTCAGAAACCTCTAGAGTCCAGATATAAGTATGTGTACATAAATACGCACAGTAATACCGTACATACATTGAGCCTGTGGTATGTTCTAAAGCTAGGAAAATGGGGTCAATTTTACCGCAATGTACATTGTTGTGTAAACTGTTACTGTAGTCGTAACTTCAAAATTTACAAAGTGAACATTTTCATTTCTAGTGCTCGCTTTTATATTAATGCTTTTATATTCATCTGAATAATTCTGTGATTTTTTGCTTACAGGTGTCGCATTCTCTGTTCAAACACCTGAAGTAACGACGCTGGTTATTGGAGAAAGTTCAGTCTGTGACAAAACTCCGAGATAGTTCAACAATTTACCAGTTTATTACTTTGGGAACTCTCCATGGTTTAGCATGAACTGTTAACTCTGGTTATGAAGTACTGTCAGTCTGGTCATGGATTACTGATTACAACTTGTACTTTTAGTTCTTTTGTCAAACTCTAGTTGGGAATTTTGAAGTTGTGGTTGGATAAGGAATGTAATAAAAAAATATGGCTATACGATGGCAAAGTGTGAATTATTGAAGATGGTTTGTAATAAAGTGTTGGCCAGATTTTGAGACTTCCAGACTTGTAGCACTGGATATGTTTACCTCATTATCATTACCAAACATTTTTAACGTGCGCAGGGTACTGAGGAAATGCGAATCAGTGTGCAGATAGAGGCCTATATTATGTCCGTATAATTATTGCGTATGCAGGGAGGGTCACCAGATTTAGGCAATTTTCGTGCTTTACGGGGGTTGATCCCGAACCCGCTAAGTTTTCTGTTTGATTAAATATGATTTTTATCACCATTGCCCTTATCAATGGGCTTCACGCCATTGATAGGTCCCATTCATGAATTGCTTACATGCACAGCTTTTAAACGCATGCTATCACTTATACACAGGACTGAAAGTGGTTTGAGAAAGGAGCCAGGTACGAGGCGGAGAAAAATTTGTCCCTGGCGACATTATTTTTCTGATGACTTTTTAGCACACCTTTTAAACGCTTGCCAACGCTCCTATATTAAATCGCGCACTGCGGCTAATTGACAATTAATATCGTTTTGCTCTTATATTAGGTGCAGAGATGCCACTTACAGCTTTTCCCACCTAGATCTAGGTTTTTCGCTTTTTTTGCCATCTGAACTTTAGTCAAATTCCTTGTATTTCTCAACGTAAACCCAGCCTAGCCTTTTTTTGGCCGGATCTGACCTTTTTAAAATGAAAGTGACATCCACGGTTAGGTCGAAAACAGCAGCTTTTGACTAAAAATATCAACGTGAACAGCAACCATGATAGTTGCCAACATAAATGAAATAAACAGATGACAACATTGTTGCATGCATTAGTACAAACATTGACATGTTTGCATATCAATGAAGGGTAAGGATCAGTGAGGGTCAGCTTAATATTAATATTATTACCCCTTGAATATCTTATTGAATAATAATATTGATAATATTATATTCTAATTGGAGATGACCAGCCTCCCGGCCCTGGATTGAACCTCATTTTAAGGTCACAGAGTCCAATAAATCCGACTGTTTACATCTATCAATCAATCAATCAATCAGTCAGTCAATCAATCAATCAATCAATCAATCAATACATGACCTTACCTAAGTTGCCTTCAAAGACTAATGGCATAAAAAGTCAACTGTAAAGGACTTAGGTGCAGCTGAGAACGAAGTTTGTGCGATATAAAGAAGTCTTATCGTAAATCTTGATGAGAAAAAAAGACGAAAAATGCAGCATACTGGATCTTCACTGTTTTATATTTTCCAGTTTTTAGTAAACAATTTAACAACCACTTATTTAACGCAGAGTCGACTAACTAAACTCGTCAGTTATTATACTAGAGTACAAAATATTATGACCACTGATGAACAGATCAGACTGGCCAAGTATTTATATGCATATACACATACATGTATTATATACGTACATGCATTAGATAATACATATATATATATATATATATATATATATATATATATATAATATATTTCAGAGTATATGTGATTTTACCATAGTAAAAATAATTCAAAAGCATTAAGCTACTGTAAAACAAATAAAAGTGCGCAGCGAGTTATAACATTTCTGAATGACTTCAAAAGGTGCGATTTGCGGAGAAATACCTTTACGCTTGACATGATGAAATGGCAAAAGTAGAGGGTACGTTTGGAAGTTGCTTTTCAAACCTTATAAATGACACTGTAGCTAACCGAGAACTAGGAACATCGAAGATTATACAATGTACATTGTATCTGCGTAACACAATTGGATAAGAAATAAAATAATTAACGCAAGATAAAAAAGCAGGACTAGGCCTTAGGAGCTAGCAGTAAAAATCAGCACATGAGAATATAGCAGACAATACTTTAATGCCGGTTTGACAAGTTTGTTGCAGAAAATTAAGCAATGCGATGAAGTTTTACTATGATTTTACCATAGTAAAAATAATTCAAAAGCATTAAGCTACTGTAAAACAAATAAAAGTGCGCAGCGAGTTATAACATTTCTGAATGACTTCAAAAGGTGCGATTTGCGGAGAAATACCTTTACGCTTGACATGATGAAATGGCAAAAGTAGAGGGTACGTTTGGAAGTTGCTTTTCAAACCTTATAAATGACACTGTAGCTAACCGAGAACTAGGAACATCGAAGATTATACAATGTACATTGTATCTGCGTAACACAATTGGATAAGAAATAAAATAATTAACGCAAGATAAAAAAGCAGGACTAGGCCTTAGGAGCTAGCAGTAAAAATCAGCACATGAGAATATAGCAGACAATACTTTAATGCCGGTTTGACAAGTTTGTTGCAGAAAATTAAGCAATGCGATGAAGTGCGGGCGCAAATACAAATGCTGGCTGCCACAAATTAAGTACAGTAGTCGCCCAGATGTATTGGAATACAACCCAAACTGTAGGTAAAGTGTAAAGTACGAGAAACAGTTTTAGAGTGCCTTCAAAAGCATGTAAAACACAGCGTATAATCATATAAGTAAGTTCAAGAGCTACAACAAATCCGTATATAATTAAAGTGAAAGATTTAGATGTAAAGATTTACAATACTCAAAAGCAAAAGCTTCTACTGTATGTGTCCCACAGAATACTTGAACAATTTCTCTCAAGAAGTAGGCTACAACATGTTACAATCTCAAAGTGTGGAAACGTGTTAACATTACGGAAAATGCATGATGCACTTTTCAGAAGCTTGTTGCATGTCCAGTTATAAAAACGAGTTTAAATTTTGTCTTAATGTAAAAAAGAGAGAATGTCACACCAGGAATGCTGTCAATTTTTAACATGGACAATAACATTGGAGAAAATTTCATAAAAATGAATAACGGGTACACTGGAAATGTCCTAACTGCAAAATCAGTGTTGAAACAACAAGCGCTTAACATTGTACAAACTAGATTTTTAAAATTTGTCAGAAGTTTGTACACACATCACATTCCTTTAATTCAGCATTATAAAGACATGTTAAAATTAAAAGCTTAAAGAACGAAATCCTGCTCCGAATGCCACCATCGGGGAATGGAAAAATTTCCAAGGATGTACGAAGTTTCACAAAAAAGACGGTTAGGTGGATATGTAAAAAATAATATCACAGCAAACAAAACAAAACAAAACAGAAACTAAAAGAGGCTGTTGACTAAAAAAGC
Organism: Lumbricus rubellus; assembly: GCA_945859605.1. Classification (NCBI taxonomy): domain Eukaryota; kingdom Metazoa; phylum Annelida; class Clitellata; order Crassiclitellata; family Lumbricidae; genus Lumbricus; species Lumbricus rubellus. The sequence goes on from OX243818.1 coordinate 4,997,240, forward strand.
CTCAAATGCTTCGACATAAAAACAAAAACACTAATTACGCTGAAGTTAAAATCCAATTAACTCGGTATATTGGTAACAATGAAATCAATTAAATCACATTATTAGTTGTTCGTAAAGTTACTTATTTACAAGAAGCAGTAAAAATTCTATAAAATTCGAAAATAAAATACAACACGCGTACCGGTAATCCTAATCTTATCCAATCCTAAATTTCTTCTATTGTGCCACTGTAAAAACATCCGATCAATTGTCACAGCAATTTCAAATCTATCAATCTCTCTATATCTATCAGAGGAATTTATATAGTGCCCCTTAAGACAACTATTCAGAGGCGCTCCCGACCCAGGCACCACCAAAGAGGAAAGTCTTGAGTAGTCTATAAAAACAGTTAGACAGTTTGGAAGGGAACACAAAAGTGACTAGCCAATGAGTAGCAATTAAGTACATCTAATCATTACATACACACTATAAAGTTCTATCTTATGGACACTGAACTGAATTGTGGCTTGGCTTTGAAGCACCTCCAACGATACCTTGTACGTTACGCATGAGTGCTATTGCATTTAAAAAAAACCTCAAATTAACAATAACAACAATAAGCAGGTTGTAACTAGCGGCAACGATCCTGCAAATGACCAGTATCTTGAAGTAGAATTAAAACTTTGGTGCAAACGCTCATCTACCAAACTCCATCGAAATATTCAGTAGAATAAAAATGAGACGCACACAAAACGTTACTTACATAGAAAATAACCTACATTTGCTTCATTACATTACGATATGTTTTCAACTACACTACAACAACTCTGCCGATCGTAAACACAACAGTGCGTTAAACAGCTCAGTAAAAGTCGAATTGAACCAAAAAAAATTCTTGGTGCAAGACTAGAATCACAAAATCTACGATTTTTAAGGAACACTGAAGCACAAAAAAATACTAAAAGATCTACAAAAGCTTTATCTTACAACCTGCTATGAAACGGCTACAATCGTAATATGTCTTCGGTAGTAACTGCCGGTATCTTACATAGGTATAACATTAGAGAAAGATGTGTCATAAATATGTAATATGCTGAAGATGTGGCATGGCAACCATTCATTGGAGAGTTCAACTTACAACTCCAGGGGTTGTAACATGTAAATGATGTAATGAAGTTGTTGGTTTTGAACAATGTCCAACAATATATTCACACTGTAAAATTATGGCACCTACAATAGTAATATTCATTTACTTATTCATTCTTTTCAAGAGTTTAAAATAGTGCCCTTTCAAGAAGCCCACTCAGAGGTGCTCCCTGTCCAACCACAGTGATACAAATTGGTCTTCAGGAGCCAGTAAATCACTGGTGAATTAACCAATATGACTATCAGGAACTTTTAGAAGTTATGTACAGCACCCGTTAATTCAGACTTGACCGAGCTAAAGCGCTGAAAAATCGTCTAATAACTATATTGCTGATATTCAAGATGTTCCCGCAGAAGCTCTTACAACTGATAAAAATTGCAGAAGAAAGAGGTAGACTACCCACCAGACAGAGACTCAAACTTTGTGTGACTTTCAGGGAGGCTGACACCAGACTACTCAAGAAACCTGGGCCGTGTAGTGCACAGGCTACCACCGAACAAACGCCCCTTTACGACCGCAAACGCACAACTGCCCCAACCAATTGCAGACAATCTCATGTAAAAAACGATTATAAAGAGAATGTTCTATTATAGTGCTGTCCAACATCCACCCTTCAATAATAATAATAATCGTGGCTCAATGGATATATTGCAGCATTTCAACAGTGGTACAACTAAGAGTGTTCAGATAATTATAGTGGTGATAGAATATATGCATTAGGACAGCTTTAGACCCACTTCGTGTATCAGAATAAAGACGTCATCAACAGGTCAGAGGTCAACCCATTGTATTCGCTCCACTCATCACTTCACGTATCATGACAACGAAAAATTATCAGGTCAAAGGTCAACTAATAATACATACAACTATCACCACTACTGCAGCTCCTACAAAAGACAAATCTCTGAAGTTTGAACACACAAGATATAACTTTTATATCTACAGCTCTGGAATCTTGCATACGAGGTACGATTCACATCCAAGATTTCTACCGACTAAAAAAAAACGTTCGGATTTCTTCGTTTGTCAGTCAACTAAAAATCAAGTGACGTCACAACCTGCGAGAACTCGATCGGATCCACGATCTGCAGCGACGAGAATGGAACGGGATCAAAGGAATCCTCGAATCCAACGATTGATTCCGAAATTGGATTTGCCGGATCACTCCCTCTTCCAACCACCACATTACCCATTGCCGCGTGCTGCCCTGCCGCCGTCGGAGGGACTTCAAGCGAGGAGACATTACCGGGGAATTCCGTATTCTTCCGGAGCACGACGGACCGTCTTTCGTTGAACGACGGAGTCGTCTGCGACTCGACAAGTTGGGGAGTTTCGGCGTTCGCCAGGGACTTCCCATCGTTCGCCAGGGACTTCCCATCGTTCGCCGGGGATTTCCCATCGTTCGCCGGGGATTTCCCATCGTTCGCCGGGGATTTCCCATCGTTCGCCGGGGATTTCCCATCGTTCGCCGGGGATTTCCCATCGTTTGCCGGGGATTTCCCACCGTTTGCCGGGGATTTCCCATCGTTCGCCGGGGATTTCCCATCGTTCGCCGGGGATTTCCCGTCGTGCGACTTCACTTCCACGTCTTCCTTTTCCACAACTCCAACGTATTCCGTGGAAGACGGGTCGATAGGATTGAGGTCAATGGAAATGCTCGATGTTCCAGGCAATGGAACATTCCACGTCGACATATCAGTCTCTTCCACCGCTGATTCGCTGATGCAAGCGCTCGCTCCGAAAACATCGCTTCCCAACGTTCCTTCCAGTACAGCTTCACTTTTCATTTCCACTGGAGACTTCCAAGCAGCTGCATCAGTCGCTTCAACGGTTGATCCACCAACCAAACCATCTGATCCGAGAACAGTTTCCGCCACGCAATCCAAACCAAAAACCCCTTTCGTGTTCGCGTCCTTCTCTAGCGAAGCACCAGATTCTCCAGCGGCTTTCTTCTCCCCGCTCTCCCCCACATCTCCCTCAACAACCGTACCCTCCGCTGACTCCTCAAAGACGTCCCCCATCTCCACGGTGACCGCGCGCGTCTGGAACGGCGACGTCTTCCTCGGGAAGTCTCGCGAGAACGGATCGGACGAGGGACTCTCGAGGGACAGCGGATCCGGTTGGACGCTGAACGGATCGTCGGAGAAGCTCTCCTCCGCGGCGAAAGGATCGACGTGGTTGAACGGATCTGGCGCCGTAGTGTCGCTCCGGCTCGAACCGAGACTCCACTTGTGCGCCCTCTCTGTCCTTCCGCCCACCGCATCACAGGACAGGGACTCCGCCTTCCGGTGTCCGACCGCGTGTCGGTCCAACCGGGTCTGACCGGACCTGACCGGGTCAGACCGTTTCGGTTGGCCGGTCGACAACGGAGAAAGATTCAGTCGAGGAGTTTTATTCGAGGAGGGTGACACGGATTTCGATGCGCCGGAGGCTGAGGGGTCCCTCGAAGCGCTGGGAACCGACCTCTGTCGAGGTCGCGGCCGAGGGATCGGAGAGATGGACGTGTGGATGAGTCCGTCGGAGTTGTCCATCGCGGCCGTGGACCGTGCGACGAAACTCGGAGGTTTGGAGAGTCGCGAGCCGAGGCTGATCGCAAACGGGTCGTTCGCACACGCATTGTTCATGTGCGTTGTTGCGTCTTTGGCGGCAAAAGCATTGTTCATTTGTATTGTTACGTCTTTGGCGGCAAAAGCATTGTTCATCTGTATTGTTACATCTTTTGGTGCGGCCGACATCGCAGTGAACACAGGCGATTCAGAATAATTCTTCGACGATTCATCGATCCGTTTATCGTTTTCCGTTTCGTCGAAATGCTCGTACGTCGTCAGAGTCTTCGCTCGGAGAAATGGGCGACGAGCGGGCGACTGAGCGCCGTGGACCAAAGCGAGGTCGTCGTGTGGGTGGTGAGGACCGGTGAGGGTACTGCGATGGGCGGGACGGGGCCGTGGCATCGTAAGGTCGTACCCGACCTGTATCGGTCTTGGCCTGACCGTCGTCGCCGCACGATCGGCGTCTGATTGTGAAATTCGCGGACGTGGAAGGGTGAAGGAGTTTTGTGCGGAGAGGAGAACCAACGGGAGGTTACTGTAGATCGGGGAATCATCCGACTCCAACGTGGGTCTCGCCGGTGCGGTAACGTCCCTCGGTTTGGGTCGGGGCGGGGGTACGGGCGGATGAAGGGTGAAGTCGACGACCGTGTCCAAGGGAAGAGGGGGTGGTGGAGTATTCGGGGAGGGGAAGCTGCTGACGTCGGGCGAGATTTCCTCTTCTTCCTCTTCGTCGCTTAGAGACTCGGGAGACGCGAGAGTCGGGACGGCCGATGGGGATTTCGGCGATGGGCCACCCCCACCGTCGGTCGCACCACCACGTGGGGCGGATACGCCCCCTGCGACACCAAGACCGCTCAAAACTCTCGTAGAACTTGGTCTTGAGGTTTCCGGGGACAGACTCTTCTTGAGCTCGACGTTAGCCGTCACGGAAAGACTCTTTCCCACGTCCGATGTTTCGGCGCCGGAAGGTTTCTCGTCGTAGCCTTGGAAGTCCGCCTGGAACTCGAATCCACTGTCGGACGCCGCTGGGAAATAATCCTTACCGCTGTCGGTTTCGCGAGTGTCCTCAACAACAGTGGACAAGCTGACCGGCTCTGCTGCGGAATCGAAGACCGCCCAGCCCTCCGACGACCATTGTTGTGCAGCTGGATTCTCCGAACAGGGAGCCAGGCCATTGGCGGGATGTGATGCAGCCGTCCTCCTTGTTGATGCAGCACTGGAGCCCGTTGGTGCAGGCGGTGGTAGAGCCACTGGAAACCAGCCAGCGGACTGGACCGAGGAGTAGTGCGAGGAGTGGAGTTTCGTGAGAGGGGAGACAGCGGCCGCCTGCCCCTCTTCGTCGGATGAACTCGGAAGACGGTGGACCGGTGGAAAACCAGCCTGGAAAGATTTTTCAGAACACAACATTATCGTTTTTTTCTTCAAAATATGATTTATTTTAGTATACTCACGGTTCAACAAAGTTAGACAAAGTACTGAGGAAAGGAAGGTAGACCACATTACTATTATTATCATCATTATTGTTATCATTATAAATATCATTATTAAGCAGCCTACTATATTATTATCAATATTATCATTACAAAGTACTGTTATTATTATTATTACAACAAAGAACAGGCAATTGACTGAGGTTAAGTTGCTGACAAAAACAATATTCTGTGGAGTTGCACCAAATTTCATAAATTCTCTCCGAACAAAACAGACAAGTCACAAGCCACATGAAATCACGAGGACAACAAGACTTAACAATGAACAACAAGTTGCATACTAAGACAAACAACGAATAAACAATGGCAATTTATAGGTTGCAAATTAGCAACATCTTGCACATCGCACTAAACAACGAACAACAAGTTGCACCACAGACTTAAACAAAGAACAAACAAACAACGACTAACCACCTGCTGGTAGTAAAGCTGGCGACATTCGGCTGCCGTTAGCGACGAATACTGCTTGGTTGCCAAGGGCAACTGCTTCGTAACCAATGGCGACCGTTTCGTCTCCGAAGCATAATGGCTTAAGACGCCACGCTGGAATCCACCGCGAGAAGATGGGAGAGTTGCGGACATTCTGTCATCGGAGAGCGAACCTTGCGATGCGAATGAGTACGATGCAAGAGTTGGAGGACCATCGTAATGCGAAGCAGACCTTTGGCTGGGTGAGTACGCGGCTGTGGGAGATGAACCAACATCCAGCTGCTCAAAACCCTGAAAAATTAATAAGTATATTGTGTATTTATTTTTTTATTACAGCAATTTGATATAGCACCCCTTAAAAGTTGCCTATTCAGGATCACTCCCAGTTCAACCATGTAGAATAGAACAGTCTTAAGAGCTGGGTAATATACCTTAATATAACTGTGTAATAACACATCAATATAACTGGGCAATACACTCCAATATAACCGGGTAATAAACCCCAATATAACTGTGACCTCCCCCCCAAACCTCCATCTCCTCCACCTGACCAGTCAATCTTTATTTCTCAAGTCCCTTAAATCTTTTTTCTTTAGTTGTGGCTGGGCTGGGAGCGCCTCTGAGTAGTTTCTTGAAGAGGCGCTATATAAATTCTAATAATGAATAAATGAACTTGGTAATACACCCCAATATAACGACACCATGAACGATTGGATACAAACGTTTTTGCTGTCGTAGGATCTTCTTGTGCTGGTTGAACAACTGACATCCTGGATACAAGCGACCTTCAGATCCTCCTTCTCCTGTTTCTTCATCTCAAAGACGATTTGAAAAAGGTCACGCAGGTTCAGAACAATGTTCTCCGCCTACAAACATCCGAATAACAACAGAATGTTCTCAACCAAAGAACAAGAACAGCCGCAAAGAACGGTTCTTTTTATAATTTTTATAACTTATTCTGAAGGTTTAATGGCAGCCTATGTTGATGCCCTTAAAAAGCAATTATTATTATTATAATCAGGTTTTCATCAGTTAAATCACTTTCACTTGATTTAATTGTTCTACTGTAAAATTTAGTTTGAATAAAATGTATAGGCCTGTTATCTCAGTATCTGGGCCTACTGGGCATGCAATTCATCGAAAAATTAACCTGCGACTGACATAGGGCCTAATGTCACTCAGCTCCCCTTAAAACCCTATGTTAAAAGAAGTTGCTTGTAGGTCCTGCCATTATATTCACCAAGAACAGTCACTTAGGCTATACATATTCTTCTCACTACAAAATGAAGACCATCATCATAAACAATCAGTTTCTATTCCATCAAAAGCACTCTGTAACTCACCACTTTCTCTGTTTTGACGCCATAGAACTGGTGCGAACCATCCTCACGTCCGTACACATAACCAAAAGCCCTTGAATCTCCCGGATCTCGTGAGATGAACGATATTCTCTGCACTGGATGAAAGTAGATGATATTCTGTAAAACAGAACAAGTTACCAAATAATGTAATTTCACATACAAATGGCTCAATTTGCTACCCAAAAATGTCTCAAAATTCTACCCAATATGACTCAAAATCCTACACAAAATGACTCAAAATCCTACACAAAATGACTCAAACTTCTAACCCAAACGAATCAAATTTACCACATATGACTAACAATTTCTACTCCAATATGATTAAAAATTTAACCCAAATGGCTCACATTTCTACCCCAAATGACTTAAATTCTACCCAAAATAACTCAAGTCTTACTAAAGATTGGACCCTAATGACTACAAATTCCACTCTGGACAAATGACTCAAAAATCTACCTGATGGCTCAAAGTTCTACCCCAAATGACTCAAAATATACCCCCCACAGGGTCCACACAGTAAAACTCGAACCCAAATAAATTAAAATCCAAACTTCACAGATTCATTTGTAAACATTACATTACATAACAGTTAGCAGCCAATTAAAAACAATTAGATCATTGAAATTTAAAAATAATATAAAATTTCATTTATCCACCAACCTCCGACTTCTCCTCCACAATTCGAACGCCATCCAATGAAATGTTGACGACGATCTTTAGCTTGTGTTCTCCGATTGTTTTCACCGCAGCCTTCAGCTTCGCCATCGCCACGTGACACATCTTATCGCCACGCGGACCGGGTACGTCCTCGACTCCGATCAGCTTGCCTCTGTAGTTGATCCCTGGCGCCTGGAAGCGACTCGCATCAAGACGATCCACTGCAATTGGAAACGGATTGCAACCGACTATTACACGCAATTGCATTGTTGGCTGAGTTTCATCATTATTATTCATTAATTAAACAAATTTGTATTGCATATCATCAAGGGGACTTCTCAGAGGTGTTCCCAACCCGCAGCACAGCCAAATAAAAGCGTCCAAGGATGATGAGAGGAATGCCTGAGAAGGAAGAAGGAGCTATAGAAAGAGAGCAAAGCATGATGGGAAGGCCATTCCAGGTCGAGATCATGCAGATCAGCTGCTTTGGTATAGTAATGTCGTCAGCGTCTCACCCCAATTTCGTTATGGCGCCTCACGTTGGGTATCCAAGGACGTTGTCCCCATATTCTGTTGAAAAGGGCGTCCTCTTAGATTCCTTTGCTTAGTATTACCTTTCTTTGATTTTCCCATTCTTTTTGGAGTATCTTCAGACGATGTTGACATTCTTCAGAATTCTGCTGAGGTCACCAGCATCAACTATACAGCTCCAATCTGGACATGACTTCCTATTCACAAGAACATTTGCTTTTTCAAAATAAGGTTCACAACATAACAGTAAACAAAGACAGCACAAATTCTAACAAGATCATCCAATAACATAAAGGGCATTACTGCTGTATCAGGAACCACGGCATTATGCAGTATCTTTGGACAGCATCTAACGACGCCACTAAACCTAACTCTAACTGACCCTCACGACACCTAACCTGACCATAACAGACACTACGGTCCTCGATACTGCAATTACGCCAAATAAAGTCCTCCATGGACATCTTTTGCATACATTAAAACTGCTGAGAAAATGTGTGGCTTGGGTATCAAGAGAACTTTTACCCGTCCTCTATAGTCAAAAATTTGGTAAACACGAAGACTGGCTGCCCGTACTCCAAACAATATGGCCGTTAACGAATGCAATAAAATAGAGCGCGACCTATGGACGACATCGCAACATGCATCCCAACATGCAAAGCGTGGGGGTCGGTTAGGGCTCAGGTTAGGCGTCGTGATGGTCGGTTAGGGCTCAGGTTAGGCGTCGTGAGGGTCGGTTAGGGTTAGTTTTAGGGTTAGTGCAGTCATTCTGCTGAAATTGAAGCTGAATTGATGAACAATGTCGTCGATAGGTCGCGCTCTAATTTTATTGCATTCGTTGGCAGCCATATTGTTTGGAGTACGGGCATCCAGTCTTCGTGTTTACCAAAAATGTTAATATTCAATAGAGAACTTTTCAAAAGAGCAAATTTCTGGAGTTTGTCTGGCGAGATTATGCTCGATCAAATAACACCCTGGCGTACCTGAGCACGCTCGATAACCTCGACTGCAGACAGTGCAGAGTATCTGCCAAACTTATCGAGATAGTAAAATATGAAAAGGCGCTAAAGCATCGCCAATTTCACAGTACATCACGGCTGCCGCATCGGTTCAATTTTTACACCACGAACATCAATATGGCTAACCTCAACAGAATCGTCCAGTTGGTTCAACTATTCTGAATATCCAAAACCCTCCGCGTAGCCGTCCCTGAAAGTTTTATACGATTTATTTTCATTTTACATCATATTTATTTTTTATTTTAAGTCTGCAACACAACGAGCTTGTATATTTTGAGGAGAATTACCGGAAACCCGGATGTCACGCTTCTGCTGCCATCTTTCGAATGCTGGAGGATTTGTTGTCGCTTTCTACGTTCTTGGAAAGTAAAATTAATGTAAAGTAAATCTATGAAATTGCACAGCCAGCGCCTTATAAAGCCACTTCAAGGACACCATTTGTATCGGCGCTATATCAAATCAAGTCCGCAACAGCGTTTTGTTCCTTACAGGTCAGAAGCCGAGGAGGTCAAGCCGAGGAGACTACATGAAGCCACCGTGGTAATTTGTTATGATGGTGATCGTGTGGCGGCGTAGAGTAGAAATCAGTAGGGTATAGACCCATTACTATGACATTTATTTCGCACATAAACAACATCTTGTCTGGAAGAACGGGTGCATTGGAAGGTGCTCTTTGGACTCGTTGAGTGAAAAAGGTCATGCCTGGCAGCACATGGAGAGAGGGATAACTGCATGGTCATTGGTCATGAAATAATTATAAATGGTCGGACGGACATAAACAATAAACAATCCTTTATGACTAAACACCTTGTCACACGAAGCGCCACAATTGTCCTGTTTCGGAGCTTAGAGACGTCCTACGTTCCGAGTATAGCCTAATGCTAAGCGTATACGCTGGAATCTAGATAAATCAGATTTCTCTGTGTAAGCCATGAGATTATTAAAAAATAGTGTTTATGTACGATCATGGGTGGATGGCTGCCGAAAAGACAGACGGACTAAATTATTACGGACAGATGAATAGACATAGGAATTCATGAATGGAATGATGGACGGGTGAATTGTCGAATAGGCCTAGAGCCTTATATATGGTATGCAATGTCACGGCATGGGTAGATGACTGTAGGTTATGGATGGAACGAAGGAACGAAGGAACGAAGGACATATGGATCATGGAAGGAAGGGTGGGTGAATTGAACAAGAGAAACGGTCTGTTTGGATGTCTGTCTGTCTCTGTGTCTTTCTCGCTGTCTCTGTCTGTCAGTCTATCTGTCTCTCTCTGTGTCTTTCTCGCTGTCTCTGCCTGTCTGTCTATCTGTCTATCTGTCTGTATACGACTGTCTTTCTATCTCTCTCTATAATATGTATGACATGTATGCATGAATGCATGCATGCACGCACGCACGCACGTACGTAATTATGTATTTACATATAAATTATATAATATATACAGGGTGCGCCAAAAAAAGCCCCCCTTAAGAATTTTGTCAACAACTTTTCCAAAAGTAAGAATTTCAAAATGAAATTTTACACTCTTAAAGACAATTTATATTTACACCAGATGGCCAAATTTCATAAAAATATTTCAAATATAACAAAAGTTATGCCACTATTAGTGAGGCCACCCACCGTTTTTTGACGATTCAAAAACGCGACGCAACAAAAAGTATTAAAAATCCAATCTAATTATTCTGGCCAATATCTTGGCCAAAAGTAAGAATATCGAAATGAAATTTTACAGGCTTAAAGACAATTCATATCTGCATATGATGGTCAGATTTCATAAAAGTATTTCCAAAACAACAAAAGTTATACCACTTGTAGTGAGGCCACCCCTCAATTTTTGACAATTCAAAGACGTAACGCAGCAAAAACACGATTTTATTAAATTTCATCTCAAATAATTGCTATTAACGAGCCTTGATATTGTCAGATGATCATTATTATTACTATTTAAAAACGAAACAGGGTACCAGCGTAGCTGCACGTCACTGAGAAGTCACTTAGGAAGATGGCAATCAATTTGGTAAATGAAGAATCTGTCAGATTGATCAACAGGTCCATCAAGAACTTTGCAAAGAGACTCAAAAGAATTGTTGGCACTGGTGGTGGGCACATTGAACACAAGTTTTGAGGCTCTACCAAGTTCATTTGACAACAGTTATTTGAGATGAGATCATGAGACTTAATAAAATCGTGTTTTTGTCACTTTTTGTTGCTTTTCGTTTCTGAATCGTCAAAAAACGGTGGGTGGTCTACTAAAAGTGGTATAACTTTTGTTGTGTATGACCTATTTTGATGAAATCTGGCCATCATGTGTAAATATGAATTGCCTTTAGGCCTGTAAAATTTCATTTTGAAATTCTTACTTTTGGCCAAGATATTGGCAAAAAACCTCGTTTTTATTGCGTTTCGTTTTTGAATCGTCAAAAAACGGTGGGTGACCTCCTTTAAAGTGGAAAAACTTTTGTTCTGTTTGAAATATTTTTATGAAATTTGGCCATCATTTGTAAATATGAATTGTCTATAAGACTGTAAAATTTCATTTCGATATTCTTATTTTTGGCCAAGATATTGGCAAAAAACCTAGGGGGTCTTTTTTTGGGGCGCACCCTGTACATGTATATATACAGCTGAGTTATGCGAGTTCGTTTCAAGTGCGCATGCGCGGCGAGAATTGGCGCATGTGCGTGTGTTACAGCATCCTAGCTATAGTCCGAACGACAGATAGCAGCACATCCGGTTATCAGGAGCAGCAGCAGCAGCGGATATGTAACAGCCGAACATACTATACATGTCATGTACGTATAGCCTACTACGTGCATTATACCGGGTGAGTTTTTCCGATGCTTCTGATTTATCGTTGTTTATCGTGCTAGGATAGAATCTACACAAAACATAATTTTAGCCGTACACGACAGATTCAAGAATGCGTGGACTTTATATTAACACACAACAATAGGCATATTTTGGCGGCATGAGTGATAGATCAGTGATACTAGGCCTATATAGAACTCCGAAACGTCTAGTAGGCCCAGGGCTGTTTTTAAGGAATTTTTGGAACTGCACAAACCCATTTAGAACTGCACATTTTGTATACAACTGCACGTTAAAAAGCCCTGAGTAGGTCTATGCTCATTTTGTGCCAGCAAATGCAATGCAAGGTCTAGATAAGCAAGAGAGTTGAGAAATTATTAATCCTTCATTATGAAACAGTCTGGTAAAAAAAATTAATGTCTTTAATTATCACTGGGTTTGTTATGAGAGTGTGAGTATTAATTTTATATATATAGACACAAAAGTAGGCCATATGTAGGCCTATAATGCATGCATATAAAATTATTACATATTGATATATATATATGTAAATAATATCTGTGTTGGTTAGTGTATATCTATGTATATACAGGGTGGGCCAAAAAAGACCTCCCTAGATTTTTGCCAATATCACATACAACACGATATAGAAATGTTTGGAGAAATGTCTCGTGGGAGACAACTGCGATCTCAATGTAATGTAATATAATGTATTGTGATGCTATGTCATGGGAGACAACTGCGATCTCAATGTAATGTAATGTAATGTGATGCTATGTAATGTAATGTGATGTGTTGTGATTTAATGTAATGCGATGTAATGTAATGTGGTGTAATGTAGTGTAATGTAGGCTTCTCAGCGCTACACGATTACCGCGTCATGGAGCTATATCAATTCAAAGTCCTCAGTGCACGTAACACGTTCCAGCGTCAGGTATATATATATATATATATATATATATATATATATATATATATATATATATATATATATATATATATATATATATATATATATATATATATATATTAGGGTGTCCCACCAAACCATTTTTCTTGAAATTCTTAGATCTCACCAGTCACAAAGTTTCCTATGGAGATGATAATATTTGTGTAATTTTTTGGAATTTTTAAAATAATTTTTAGGGGTCCCCTAGGAGCCCCAAATTTTAAGTATAGGGTACAATGATATTCGTGTGCAAATATTTCAATATATGATGTAACGTCATTCAAACCACATATATTTTAGTGCCTTTGCACAAAATATGATTTGTCCTACAATGTAATTGCTCAAAAATGTTATGCTGTATTGTTCTCAGACTGGTTTTTGCAGTTACTTTACTGAAATTTGACAAAATTGATATATTATGCACTGACTTTCATATATTATTAGAGTTTGGAATATTATCTAACCATTATTGACTACTATGATAATCCAACCAGTTATTAAGATCATAGTTTACTTTGAGATGGCACATTGGTACACAGTACCACAGTACCAAATGTGAAATAGTCACACGTTTGGTCCATTCAGTAGTTCACTCCAAGTGAAGAAGTGACTCAAGTGAGTCATGGCTGGAATTTGGGAAGTCCTGTCGGTGTTTTTGAACAGCTTGCAATAAGAACTGTTTTTCATTTGTTGCAGCATTAAATGTCTGTATAATTATGCGATTTCCCAGATGGTCAAGTAGCAGCAGGACTCTCTAGAAGCTGTCGTCAATGCCGGTAGTCTGGAAATAGCTTTGAGAGCTCTGGTAAAGTTGTGAAAAAAAACTTGACCAAGCGAGATCCAAGTTCGGGGTCACGTGGAGTACGAGATTTGCTTTCTTGAGAGGTGTTAAGAAATCGGAAAATAATACAAGAGTTGCATGGTCTGAACTGAAGTACCAAGAATGGCATTGCATTGCTTTAAGTGCAGCAATAGGCCTACTGAGACCAGGGTAATCGTATATTTATCGATAACCTGACTAACAGGATGTAATTAAATGAAGCATCAGCTGCAGATCGGACAGTACGCCAGGATTGGATGCAGGCTTACACTGATACCACAAAAATGGTTAAAACGTTTTAATACATGCAAATCATTATCTGTTAAACAGATGACAGTCTCGTTTCCATATAACAGTAGGCCTAACTACATTTTTATTGAGTATTAATATAACGGCCCGAAGCTGATGCTTCATTTAACATCCTGTTATTCAGATTATCGATAAATATACGATTACCCTGGTCTCAGTATTGCTGCACTTAAAGCAATGCAATGCCATTCTTGGTACTTCTACAGTTCAGAGTATGCAACTCTTGCATTGTTTTCCGATCTCTTAGCACCTCTAAAGAAAGCAAATCTCATACTCCACATGACCCCGAACTCGGATCTCGCTTGGTCGAATTTCTTACAAACTTTACCAGAGCTCTTAAAGCTATTTCCAGAATACCGACATTGATGACAGCTTCTAGAGAGTCCTGCTGCTACTTGACCATCTGGGAAATCGCATAATTATACAGACATTTAATGCTGCAACAAATGAAAAACAGTTCTTATTGCAAGCTGTTCAAAAACACCGACAGGACTTCCCAAATTCCAGCCATGACTCACTTGAGTCACTTCTTCACTTGGAGTGAACTACTGAATGGACCAAACGTGTGACTATTTCACATTTGGTACTGTGGTACTGTGTACCAATGTGCCATCTCAAAGTGAACTATCTTCTTAATAACTGGTTGGGTTATCACGGTAGTCAATAATGGTTAGATAATATTCCAAACTCTAATAATAGGCTATATGGAAGTCAGTGCATAAGTATATCAATTTTGTCAAATTTCAGTAAAGTAGACTAACTGCAAAAAACCAGTCTGAGAACAATACAGCATAAAATTTTTGAACAAATACATTGTAGGACAAATCATATTTTGTGCAAAAGCACTAAAATATATGTGGTTTGAATGACGATATATCATATATTGAAATATTTGCACACGAATATCATTGTACCCTATACTTAAAATTTGGGGCTCCTAGGGGGACCCCTAAAAATTATTTTAAAAATTCCAAAAAATTACACAAATATTATCATCTCCATAGGAAACTTTGTGACTGGTGAGACCTAAGAATTTCAAGAAAAAGTTTTGGTGGGACACCCTAATATATATATATATATATATATATATATATATATATATATATATATATATATATATATATATATATATATATATATATAATTGTCGTCGGATAGGTTACTTGCAATTGTAAATTTATGTAGTGCCATTTAAATATAGAGACCCGTGCACACGTCACTTCCTATACCTAAATGAAATCCTGGAATGGTCTCCAATATAGTCTGGAAGAAGGATACAAAGAGAGGTCCATGAGTTCAAAATAATGGTTGGTTGTTGGGCAGAGATATTCCAGCTAGAGGATTGGCCGCTGTTACAGTGAGGCTCCTCTGGTGCTTGTGGCGGAAGGGACATCTCCATAACGGTGGAACAATAATTTCACCAAGTCGTTTTGTTAATTAATGGTTGGAGGAAGAAGACGTACGCAGTGTGCAGGTCTACCGGTGGGAAAAATAAAGGGAAAGAAATAAGTTTCAAATAACTATAGGCCTAATGTTGATAATCAGGGCTGTTTTAAAGAAATTTTTAGAACAGCACAACTCCTTATTTTCCTTCCCATCCTCCATGGTAAAATTAATTCCAAACGGAGGACAATGGCCAATTTTTGGCTAGTTTTAACTGTACAAAAGTGCTTCTACAACTGCACAAATCCATTCAGGCCTAGAACTGCACATTTTGTGTACAACTGCACGTTAAAAAGCCCTAATGATAATATAATAATCTTCGTTTAATTTCAAACTGACAAAACGCAGCACGATTACAATTCATAGTATGAACGGATGATCATAAGTTACTATATTACAGGAGTCGAATTTAACTGTCTGCAGCCTTGCAAGGCGCTCATCACGTCTTGCTGCTCAGTTTACCAACGCCATCTGCCGAATGGAAGGCTGAGTGGACCTTTGTGAAGGTAGCGGGAAGCTGTCCTGCGCCCGTGCGCTCTTTGCGTCTGGTGGAATAACTGAGCCTCGAAAACAGGAGCAAGATATCCGGTACACTGCCAGTCCCAAGTCTGGATAATGGAGGAGGGCGTCGCTAATGATCTTTGTTATCACACGGTGACGTTAATCTGCAACAAGAGAGGCTTATAATAATTATTAGAGTACAGTACTGTGCAGGAACCCGCTGTCAAAGTATAGTTTATTGCAGTTGATTTTTAATATGAGAACGATTATAACCGTTTGAAAGGTGTGCACGGTGCATAAATTTTATGCGATCTGTATTATTGTATTTTCATTTAATTGAAAAGCAGACAATTCCTGTTGACACATCGCACCCGGTTAAATATTACATGACGCTAATAGCAGCCTACAAATCAAATCCGCCCAACGGGGGCTTGAACTCACTACCTCTCGCACTCTACGTCACCGTGTTATCCATTGCGCTACCGGATGTAGCAAAGTCAAATTATTTTACGTTTCCGTTTTTAGTCGTTTTTATTTTTCGAATAAAACGACGTTTTTCGGGTTTTTACATGTATATTCAGTTAATTTGGAAAAGAATTAATTTCAAACAATGCAGAAATGACAATGGGTCATTAACTATTACTATTAACTTTTAAATATGTATTATTATTTATGTAATCAACTAGTGCAGCTGCCGTCTATGTTTTCGTGTCGACTTCAAGCAAGGTGCTTTGGTATCTTATCTGAATATCTCGATCGCGGTTGATAGTTAATATTTGATCGATGACATGCGTTTAGAAGGTGTGCACCGCATATAATAAATAATGATAATATATATTCGTTTTATTGAATTCTTGCTGACATACCGGAGCCAGTTACAAATAAGAAATGATACAGAAAATTATAATAATTCAATCAAATGGGCGGAAGTCACAGAGAGGGGCAATGGACGAGTATCTGTAAAGTACCCGAGAAATGTAATTTTCATTTTTACATTCATTTTATGGGGTTCCTTTAGTAATTAGGATAAAAAAGGACACGGAACCAACTCAAACGAGGGATCAAATTGAAGGCTCTAACCCGATTAATTAATAGTGAAAAATTCTTAGCAGCCTAGCAGGGTAGCGGCCGTTATACGATCATTATAATATTATGTGGACGCACGCGTATATTCACAGTTTCCTTATGAATCCTTGTTTACGCTTCGCAATATTGTTGCAGAATTTGCCGTTGGTCCCTCGAACGAAACTTCGGCCAGTCACGTTCACTTCCGGTTTGCAAGGAAGAGCAACAACGGAAGTGCAAACACGTGCGTACGTGCTAACACCAATGTGCTGACGTTTGTGACGGACTGGCGCCAAAATTAAGCGGATGTTGAATTCTTTTGTCTGTCGAGCAACAGATTAACATGTTATGCCGAAAGACACCCTTATTTTACCATGCTCTAATTGATATAAATATATTTCGTCAAACCTGTTGAAATAGCTGATATGCTGTCACTTTGAAATTCTATCGTAGTCACTATTACGCAGTGAGATTGTTTTCTTACCAGATATCATGATACTCAGACTGCATTTGGATAGGATATTACAGACTGATGGAAAGCATATTTAAATGCGCTCCATAAGTATTACCGACAGATGGGTAACCTGGCAACCGTTGACCTGATTGACACCGCCAACAACACGTCAACATCAAAACCGTTGGCAAGCAGTCATAAAGGAGCTACATAAATAAATTATTTAATTATTCCCCAATCAGACAACAGATGGAGAACCTGATCGCATCTGTTGACCTGATCGGCGGCGCCAACACGACGTCAACCATCGGAACAGAGGTCGTCAACATCCGGTTGTACCTCACCGCAACGGGAGAATCCTCATCCTCGTCCTCTTCCACTCCCTGGCCAAGTCGTGTCCACCAGATCGTCGTCGGCCTCATCCTCGGCTCCATCTGCACAGTCACCGTCACCGGTAACCTCCTCGTTCTAATCGCCGTCTGCATCAACCACAACCTCCGCAGCACAACCCACTTCTTCGTCGCCAACCTTGCCTCAGCTGACCTCCTCCTCGGCACCGCAGTCCTCCCGTTCTCCGCCAGCCTCGAAGTCCTCGACTACTGGGCCTTCGGGCAGGTCTTCTGCGACGTCTGGGCGGCACTGGACGTCCTCTGCTGCACCGCATCCATCCTCAGCCTCTGCGTCATCAGCATCGACCGATACATCGGCGTCACCAGACCCCTCCAGCATTCGCTCATCGTCAGCGAATTCCGTGCGGCGTACGTCATTCTTTGCGTGTGGTTGCTGTCCGTTGCCATCTCCGTTGCGCCGCTGTTCGGGTGGAAAGACCCGCCCGGAGAAGACCCGTACGTCTGCAACGTCACGCGCGACACCGGATACGTCCTCTTCTCCGTTTCCGGTTCGTTCTACGTCCCCCTGGCGGTCATTCTCATCGTATATTTCCGCGTATACCGCGAGGCCCTCAGCCAATCGCGGTTCCTCGCCACGGGAATCAAGGTCGACGAACGTCACGGTGACGTCACGTTGCGCTGTCATACGGGCATTAAGACGACGGCGATGACGACGACGATGAGACAGGCACTGATTGGCTGTGACGGCGAGCGGGGCGCCTCCTACCGGTCGACAGCGGCGACGGAGTCCGTTGGGACGGGGAGCCAGAGCAGCAGGGAGACGCTGCTGAACAGGATCGCAAAGTTCAATCGCGAGAAGAAGGCGGCAAAGACACTGGGGATCGTCGTCGGAGTTTTCATTCTCTGCTGGTTTCCATTCTTCTTTGTCCTTCCACTCGGTATGTTTTTATGTTGGTGCTATAGAAATGCTTAAAGTTACTGTTGTTCCTTACCCAGGAAACCGTTTTGGGAGAGAAATAGGTCTAAGGACCGTCCGTACAAAGCAAAAATGAATTAACGAATGAATGAATGAATGAATGAATGAATGAATGAGTCAGTCAGTCAGCCAGCCAGCCAGCCCAGCCAGCCAGCCAGCCAGTCAGCGACCCAGCCAGCCAGCCAGCCACCCAGGCAGTCAGTCAGTCAATCTAAAGTATCAATTAATCAGCCCAATTACCTCAATGACGTTTACAACGCCGTTACATATTACATGGGGCATCCATTATTGATCGCTAAATATGGAGCTGTTCCCATAAACTTAAAGGATGGGGACTGAGGGGGTTCTGCTCTCCATCTGTTGCTACAAACATTCGCTAAACTATGCTCCAAATACTCTTTTCTACATACTTTACTATTACTGCCCTACCTTTCTCTTCTATTCTCCTATTCATATCTTACTAATGATTGCCGCATGAATTTACCTGACCAGAATATAATTTCATCCCCTTGTAGTTCATACCTTGGTTTAAGGTATTTACTACTTTTTACCTTACCGTAAGATTCGACTATCACCATGTCGTGTAATTTCAACCGTATGATCTTTATATTTCGATAGGATCCTTGCCTAACCCTATAATTCATACCTTACCTTATGATAATTTCATACGTTACCAGTTTTATGTTTGCTACAGTCACTGTGCACCTTCTAAATCCTCACTTTGCCTTAAAACCTTATAATTACGATGACTTTCACTTTCACTCTACCATTCTTTACTTATGATCATTATCTTTCCTCACTCGATGATACCTTATATTGCGCTATAGAAATTCCAGTCATTTGTGGGCCAGGGATTGTTTTCCGCTTGTCTGTTCTTTAACAGACTTAAAAATAATACATATAGGCTTTTGATCTGCCAAGTTTAGCAGGCAGTAAACATGGTGCGTAGTTTACCAATCACTATGCTATGACGTCGGTGTTTAAGACTTTGTTGGATGTTTTGCTTACGTTTTCCAATTTTTTACTGGTAGAAAAATGTTTTCGCTTCCATGCATTTTGTTTTCTGACATTTTGCGAATCGAGTTTCAACGCGCGATGGGAATTCAAGACGGAGTTGTGACAGGCGCCGAAAAGTAGCAAAAACAAGATTTAAGCCTATCATGAAGAGTTGAAAAAAAATTTTGTGGCAACATGGTGGAGCGCGGTGGTGTAGAGTGTAGACTGTAGAGGTATGTTCGGTGCCTTGGAGTTGGAAGGTTGAGGGTTCGAATCCACATTAAGCCGCTGCGCATAAGGACCCTGAGCAGGTCCTTCAGTCACAATTAGCCTATTGCACATGCGCTTCAGTCCGCGCTATAATAGTCGGCGACGCTTCTGAGTATAAATCTTGAAATGCATACATACACAACAAGTGGTCATATACACTGTGTCCCAATAAATCGGGCACCCTTTTTATAATGTGAATAAAACAGGTAAATCTTAATCGATTTTCAAATTTTCAAAACTGTTTTCATCCTGAGATAGTTATCTTACTTAGACTTAGTCCTTCCTGTGCATGTCTGCACACCGGGCGACGCATCTCCTCCACTCGTCTCTATCCATCGCCAGTTCTTCCGCCTCCTCCCATGTCAGCTCCAGGCATCTTAAGTCGCTTCTAATTGTTTCTGGCCAGTTCTTCCTTGGTCTTCCTCGTTTTCTTTTTCCTCCAGTGTCCCAGTTCATCACTTGCTTCGCTCTTCTGTTGTCATCCATGCGAAAGACATGCCCCATCCATCTCAGCCTTCTCATTCTGATGATGTTTTCCATAGTATCCTGTCCTGTTCTTTCTCTTATACTCTTGTTTGTTACCTTGTCCCGCCATGATACGTGAAGAATTCTTCTCAACCATCTATGGTGCGCCGCCTCAAGTCTCCTCCCGTCTGCCGCTGTCATTGGCCATGTCTCCGCCCCATACAGTAATGTGCTCAGGACTATGGCGTTGTGGAGTCGCAGCTTGGTGTTCAGACTGCAGCCATTACTCTTCCAAATTTTGTCAAGTTTCCCGAATGCAGTGTTTGCCTTTAGTTATCTACAAAATGGTAATTTATGAACGGCCCACACTAAAAAATTACGTCATAATTACGTCGTTTATTTACATATCGAAACCAAATGTAAAAAAAAATCGTTAGAGAATGGCGTTCAGCCAAGAAGACAAAATCGTAATAAAATTCTTACGGAAAAGTAAACATTACGGCGCAAAAATCTTATTCTAAAATTTCCGAACAAGGGATGGACAGTGAGTGGTCTAAATAAGCTTCTAAGAAAAATTGATTTGATCGGTTCGTCGGAGCGTCGCGCTGGAGAAAGTTGTGATCGGTACTTAACATTTGAATTCTCTTATGCAAATGACGTAATTGTGACGTCAATATTCATGCCAGAAATTTCATATTTGAATCAGTGTAAGATAATTATCTCAGGATAAAAACAGTTTTGAAATTTTGAAAATCGATTAAGATTTACCTGTTTTATTCACATTATAAAAAGGGTGCCCGATTTATTGGGACAAAGTGTATACATAACAAATGCACATACATACATAACAAATGCTCGCATATACATACATAAAAATGCTCATGCATACATAATGAATGCTCACACATAAATAAACAATGCTCACACATAAATAGCAATTGCTCATATATCTAGGCCTACATATTACAAATGCTCATGATAGCCTACATACATACACGGTGTCCCAAGTGAAGTGAGCCCCTTTTTGTTTTGGCGATATACTTGTCAATTCTAAATGAAACTCTATAGAATTTCAGAGAATGTAAGAGGGATCAATTATCAATGTTTCCTGAAAATTTCATCCAATACTACAAACAGTGTCCGAAGTTATGAACGTTCAAATTTGGGCAACGAAAAATGTAAGTTTCCAACATGTAAAAGATAGGAAATTAGTGTTAGCGCTGTTATTCAAAGCTGATGTTCAAAATGCGGTCCATTAGCTCGAAAGCCTCGAATGCATGCTCTAACGTGCTTTCGCCATTCACTGATTGCATTGTCAACAATCCCTTTGATCAAAACGATTCCATTCTTCCACATTTCGCAGTTTGAAGTGGTCTCTGGTCAACGTGACGCGCATGCGAGTTTCATAAGGCTGCGATGGGCCAGTTTCTGTTAGGAAATTCCATTAAAAACCTTTTGCACCGTAATGTTTTTCTCCTATTAAATTTTTTATTAAACTCAAATCTTCTTTGCGGAAACCATTTTTATTATTGTCCCCCATCATGGAAATGACGGAAATATGACGGAAATATTTATTAATTTAGAAAGTAAGACGTGCAGTTGCAAGCAGTAATATCCTATCTTTTACATGTTGGAAACTTACATTTTCCTTTGTCCAAATTTGAATGTGCATAACTTCGGACTCTGTTTGTAGAATTGGATAAAATTTTCAGGAAACATTGATAATTTATCCCTCTTACATTCTCTGAAATTTTATTGAGTTTCATTTAGAATTGACAAGTATATCGTCAAAACAAAAAGGGGCTCACTTCACTTGGGACACCGTGTATTACAAATGCTCATACATACATATTACAAATGCTCATACATATAAATTACAATATTAATGCTCATACATACATAACAAATATTCATGCATGCAATACATAACAAATGTTCATGCATACAATACATAACAAATGTTCATACATGTATACATAGCAAATGTTCATACATACATAGCAAATTCTGTTGACGTTAAACTTTGTTGATGTTATTTTGAGCAATTCTCACCGGTTGTAAGCGAGTGAATGAACGTTGTATTCAACAACACTGTGTCATAGCAAAGATGATTAGCGTTGCCCACCCTTATTACAGAGGCTTTGGACTGGCACTGCCACAGTAAAGGCAGAGGAGGAGTTTGAATGATTTTGACCAGTCATAATAATATAGCAAACGTCATAGAAAAAACGAGGTTATGAGTTGCAGTTGATGCTAAACACCTTTTTAAGTGTATTAAGTCATTGTATATAATCTGGAACGCGTACTCGTCTTGCATTTTGTTTGGGCCCACTCCGTCTACATTATTGGTGGCTGTCACATTGGAACAAAAGAAGATAAGTTTTGCCTAAATCAGTAAATTAGCTTATTAATACTTAAACATGGTGAGAATAATAATAATAATAATAATTTATTATTATTATTCAGCCTCTATTTCATTTGAAGAAACCCTGCTTATCATGTAGCATATTACGTTTAGAGCTATGTCTCATAATTAATTATACACGTAGGCCTAATTTAGTAATTGACTTTGATTTGGGCTTGGGAGCCCGATTTTGGAGGCATGTATATATAGGGCACTTGTTCTCTGGAAAATTGATGTATAATTTTTATAACCAATTTGGTTAGAAAAATTCTTCGCAACAAAGCCCTAATGATATTCATGGATGTATAGGTGGGTTGGTGGGCGGGCGGATGGAAAATACGAAGTTTAACGACACCGTTTTTTTCGTTGCAAACGTTGATAATTGCAGTTGAATATTTATATAGCACTGTTAAATTCATTAAACGGGTGTGCAAGGAGAAATTTATATTTTTTATCCAATTTTTAAACTAGACTTTATGGGACCAAAGGCTGTTCAAATCAATAGAAAACGTTTCTGCGCAGATGTCACTGTCTTATAATTTGCATCGCAATATAGTTGAGGTCATACGGATTCAGAATTTAACGGCATCTTATGGCGACAAATGAAGGCTGATGATGTCGTCATAACGTAGGCTATGTTTAATAGTAGGCTACTCGCCGATCTTATCTATTATAGAGCGGGCTACAACAATAAAACTCCATTTCAAACAGGGCAACTATAACTGTACTACCGTACTATAATTGGCGTATAAACAATTGAACACTAATATTAACTTGTAATTCTGCCAAATTGTCAGCAACATTGGACGCGTTGCTAGAGGAATTTAGAGCTTAAGAATTCTAATGGCAATTATTGTCAACAAAGGCATTTGACGCCGACAGAAGTTATATTGACTTAAGCAGAAAACCATGAATATTGGACCCAGAATTATTGCAGTCAATGAAGGAGCACCCAGGCGGTGCAGAACGACACACAGCTAGGCTACGTACGTCTGTTGTTGGGTGGTGCCAAGTCAGCCAAGATTCTGTGATTACCAGAAGGTCAAATCCAGTTGGAGTATAATGAATTGTTTGTATGTGCACTTGTTATAGCGCCCCTTCAAGCTCTCTCTCTCTCTCTCTCTCTCTCTCTCTCTCTCTCTCTCTCTCTCTCTCTCTCTCTCTCTCTCTCTCTCTCTCTCTCTCTCTCTCTCTCTCTCTCTCTCTCTCTCTCTCTCTCTCCTCCGAGGCGCCCCCGAATGCAGAGCGGACACTGCATCGGAGTTTCACGCCGAAGCGCTGAGCAATTGTGAGTGAAGGACTTGCCCAAGGTCCGTACGCGTCGAGGTGTATTCGAACCTCGAACCTTCCGGCTCCAAGGCAACGACGCCACCACTAGACCATCGCGCCCCACAATGATGTAGCCTAGCTGTGTGATGATGTCATACGACAACGTTAAATTCTGAGAAATAACAAGATCCAGTGTTCAGGTGCATGCAGTATGTGTTACCCCGTCACGGTTAGGCTACATCCGTGCGTATCAGACAGGCAGGGCCAGTCCCAAGCCTGGATAGTGTAGGAGGGCAAGGATAACGGTCTTTGTCATCAGTGTCGTTACACAGAAACTACCAATAACGCTTACAGACAGACTGATTTTCTCGTGGTATCTCGCACTGGGAGCGATTGCTCTAGCACTGGAGTGGCGCTATATAAATTTACATATACAGTACAGTGCAATAATGTTGGGTTTAACATTCATAGCGTTGTGCCTAAGTCAAAGTAATTTCTGTCGGCGTCAAATGTCTTTGTTGACAATTGCCATAGGACTTCTTATAAGCTCTATAGATCATTTTTTGCCACCAGGAAAAACTGGCGACCTTTTTTTCAGTGTTTCCGTCGAAATCTCACGAAAATATGCAAAACCCTTGTGTTTCCACTCAACAAACTAATGACTTTTTCTATTGGTTTCTTGGTCATTGTTTCCATTATTCAATAAATTCACCAATAATCGACCACGAACTTTCCGTCCGTGTCCATGTTTGCAACTTTGCATGTACAGAAGACCGGTAGATTTTCTGGGAGATGCTATTACTTTTTTGGGGGGAGGGGGTGATGCGTATATGCATGTATACAACATCATGCGAATTTTCCTGGGGAATTCATTCCTGGGGCTCCCCACAGAAACGTCTAGATCAGCGGTTCTCAACCTTTTTAGTCCGGCGACCCCTTTTTAACATTTCAAAAGTTGTGGCGACCCCAACGACAAAATTGATTGTGTAACAACCTCCGTTTCACATAATTTTTGTTACTATTGTCCATCGTTATGCATTTTTACTCTCTTAATAAGAAAACTGTTTTGGGCAGTTGTATGAGGTTTCCTTCAGTTTGAAGTAGTCGAAGTAACAATAATAAGCCTATTCGGCTTGTGATGCAGCTTGAACAGCTGCAGCGTCTTGCTTAGAACTGGAATTCTGCAAACCCGCTCTCTCAAGTAAAGTGTGCCTTCTTGGCATCATCAGCTTTGTTCTTAAAATAGTGGTCATGCTTTCCTACATAGCTAGGATGGTTAGAATAGCCTATCTGAATAGTGCTCTGCGGTTTAATTGTTGGGTTTCATTGATTCTACCGATAAATGTCATAACAAAGACCTAATTCTTATTTCTCTATTCATGCTGCAACTATTAGCCTAAGCAATAGGCTATTCTAAGAATTGGTTAATAGTTCTTCTTTTCTTAACGCTCATTTCACCTTACTGATTCGTTTTGCGATGCTAGCAATTTCAAAAACTTCATTTGTGTTCTTATGAATGGACGTAGGCCTACGTGCCATTCCCCATTGTCAACAATTTTCCACTCCGCAATGGTAGCATATTAGGCTGTCATTTTAACAAGACTCTTCATCATTTCAGTGCTGATAGTCGTGCTTTACTTCTTTACGACTTCAAAGTGTCTCCTCCCACTGTTTAGAATCTCAATAAAAACTGTCATCTGAATTTTGTCAATGCTGATAGTCATGGTTTAAGACTTCAGAATGTTGGACCCCAGTTGTTAACAATATTTTGGTTTTGTGCACCGTAACATTCTAAGCCATCATCTAAAAAATTACTCATAATTTCAGTGCTCAGAGAGATGGTCTAGACTTCAACAAATATTCCTCCCTGTGTTTCTTTAGAAGAGTAGCAGAATTTACATTTGAAAACTAAAATGGAAAAAATTTAATTAGCTGCCGCGATCTTGCCGCAATCTAACTGATGAATCATAGCAAAATTATGAAACAAAATTTATTTTAGTTTGTTGAAATTGCTATTTGGCCGATATCTTTTGCAAATTTCTGAAGGGGGCCAGGCGACCCCTGGCAACTTGTCAGGCGACCCTCGAGGGGGTCGCGACCCACAGGTTGAGAACCGCTGGTCTAGATTAAACACTGGTCAACATGCTACATCATCAGCTATTTTTCTGACAACAGCTTAGTTTTTCACCGCGATTTAAGCCTTAAACATTGTTATAATACATCGAGGTTATAATTAACATATGAAAGACGCAAATCAAATTAAAGTATTTATTAATATTAGGCCTACATCAAAATGATTCAACAATAAATTTGACGTCACTAGTGACTAGAATGACGCACTGAAAAGAATTACGATACATGTGAATGTTTCGTACATACAAAGAGAATAATACATCAAAATTACTATTAATACACCGAATTACTTCATAAAAGATAATAATACTTAAGTGAGATGTTTGCATTTATTGTATACGCGGTGATAAAAGTCTCGCCGAGAGCTTGCCCGCATAGGCTACCACATCGGTAAAATGGCGCACATTCATCATCCCATGCAATACATTTTGATTTAGGTATTATGGACGGGTCTTGTGCCGCATCGCGTTCACCTAAAATAAAGGATTGTAAATCGTTAAATAAAGGAGAGCAAATCGGGCGAAAGTTTCAATAAACTAGTTCGGTTTGTACTGAACACAAGCGGACGCGTTAGAATAATTATTCGTCAACACCCGACACGACGCCATTTTATGTCTACGACGGCCTTCCAGGAAAAGGAATCGATTCTGCAGCTCGTTTATCACCCGGGTTCACGCAGGGGTCAAGGGGCGGAGCGAGTGATTTAGCGATCATGGGTCGTGAGGTGCGCATTGATTTCGGACGTTTTACTACCAATGTGGAGATGTGAGCCGAGGGTGCGGTAATTTGTAAGGGGTATATTAATGGCGTTTTATGCGATATACTGTCGGGGTATAGTAGGATTTATAGACAGAAAATGGTTAGTCACATACCGATAAACAAGGGATTTCAAAAAGTCATTTCGGGCTAACCGGCGATGTTTTTCTGACCCGCGCAAGCAACCTTGCTTAAAGACAACAACTGTGATGCTTGCGACTGATAACGTAGATCAATATCAAGATTTACAAATCTTAGTTGACTGTTTGTATGAAAAAATGCATTATTTAGATTTAGTTTAGAAAACGGGCTCACGAAGCCCCTCCTATAGGCCTATAGACCCCTAATTCATTTTGTTTAAGCGTTTTCGACACCATGGCTTGCCATTTGCAGGAAGACATTGACATTGGTAGCCTAGGCTACACATTTAGTGAGCATTTTTGATATCACTTTGGTAAACTAAAGAACAAATTAGTTTTTCAAGTATGCAGACGATAATTATCTCTATGCTCTATCTTCATTTTCTCACAGCAGCAAGGAAATTATAGCTGGAATGGCGATTTTCAATTTTTTGGTGTCATGAGCTTGGGCTGCCGTTATGTTGGGATGGAGAGTAGGCTAAGGCTTTCACTCACAGTTGCTCGACGCTATCAAGGGTGCTCTGGATCAGCGGGCAATGGATCAGAGGGGTAATGGATCATTAGAAATGGATGAGTATTGTAATGGATCACGTTCTCGTATCGCTACCTCTGAGTACACCCGACTGTGACCGAGGAAGGGAGGAGGTACGTCAATGATGCAAAACACAGGATGGAATTGAACAAAGAATTCCGGTCTATTGCCATCAAGAACGCCGACTAGGGAAGACCCAGACGTCTGCTTCTTTGTCTTTCATTCAGCCCAGAGGACCTGGCAGGAGAATTCTTCACTCAACGTACGTCTAGAGAGTCTTTCAAAGACGGGCGATAACCTTGCAACTGGCCATATTATATGGCCAGCCCCATATTTTGTCATGCGAAGTGCATCCAAAAACTGTGACAATCTGGATTTTGTTTTGAAACAATTTAGAATTAAAAGTTATACACGTCAAACAAGATAGCAAGAAAAGACATAACTACACCGTGATTCAAAAAAAGTAAGCCAAATTGTTTTGCGTATATCTCTAATACCTGATGACATATCAAGCTGAAATTTTCCAAATATTTAGAGAATTGGACCAAGAATATGATTCCAAAATTTCATGAGATAAAGTTGAACGGATAAAAAGATATGAATCTTTAAACTTCATATGCCGAAATTGCCGTTTACAAGCAATTTTCTGTCATATTCAGTAAAATGTAAGTCAAACTTTTTCTCAAATCTCTAATGTCTGATGATCAATCATTCTAAAATTTTCCAGATATGTAGAGAATTGAACTAACAATATGACTCCAACAGTATAGTTTGATTATTTAATTAAATAAGATGCTCAAAGTGTCATCCTCCAGCTTGCACGCAAGCCTTGAGACGCTGGCGCCATTAGGCAACAGCACCGTCGATTATCCTCTGGTCCAGGCCATCCCACACTTCCAACAAGCGTTGCCTAATGGTGTTTATATCATGGATTGTTGTCTGCTAGACTCGGTCTTTCATCATGCACGCTCCACACTTAATAGTCGACAGGATTCAAATCTGGGCTGTTCGGAGGCCATAATGTGGGAGAAATGAAGTCTGGCGTCTCTCTTGTCAGCATTTCGATGGTTTCATTGGCTCTGTGGGCTGGCGCTGTTCTGTTGAAAAAGAAAATGGCCTTCTGGGGCTATAGATTTCTGATAACAGGTTAAAGATGTTGTCACAGCAGAACGTTGCGATAATATATTCCGTAAAATTTTACTCCAGGATCACTGAAGACCAAAATTGGGAACTACCAGGCATCGAAACCGCAGCGAACAACATAACAGACTTGCTGAAAACTGAAATTTCTGGAGATGAAGTTTAAATATTCATATCTTTCTATCCTTTCAAATTTGTGACATGATATTTTGGAAGCCTATTCGTGGTTCAATTCTCTAAATATCTGGAAAATTTAAATATGTTTAGTCATCAGGCATTAGAGATATATGAAAAACAGTTTGGCTTACTTTTTTATTGAATCTGACAGAAAATTGCTTGTAAACTGCAATTTCTGTATATGAAGTTTAAAGATTCATATCTTTTTATCCGTTCAACCTTATCTCATGAAATTTTGGAATCATATCCTTGGTCCAATTCTCTAAATATTTGGAAAATTTTAGCATGATATGTTATCAGGCATTAGAGATATTTGAAAAACAATTTGGCTTACTTTTTTTTTGAATCACGGTGTATTTTGGAATATACTTTCTCTGTTACAGTTGGATTGTAACTTATAAAAAAGATGTACTAATTTCTCTGCGCACTGGAACGTCTTGCGTCGTTCTGAGCAATTATGATGAGTAAATTGGTTAGTGTTTACATCATGGGCCAATAGAAATTCAGGAAGTCGCCGAATCAGTGAATTCTGTGATTCACGCCATTGCCTTGAATGTCATGAATTTCCACAGGTGCTATGAAACGTGATTTTGAGACAAGTTTTGTGAAGTTAGAACTAATGCGATGCGACATTGGTAACAGATTGTTTCTCTACATAACAAACATGCAAATAAATAAAAATGAGCCACTCGATTATGTTGACATCGTCAACTTCATGAAATGCATTTCCGCTTGGTCTATCTTAGTAAAATTTGATACAAACATGATTTCATACATGCAGGACGCTTACACTGACATCTTTTCGTGGCATTGAACGGATCATTCATACTCCATAGCGACAACTTCGTTAGTTATTGCAATCATTGTTGAATAGTAGCTTATAATAATAATAATATTAATTATCTGAGTAGGCCAAATAAAAGCGTGCCTTCATGCCGAGAATTTGCTGTGATTTTCGCAAAAGTTTATTTACCAATCCTGTCTTGACTTAAATGTCTTTGCCGTGAATTTCTACTGACGTCTTGTAGGCTACAAGAAGCTTGTGCATGTTGAACATTGGGAAGTTAAAATCATATAGGTTGGCGCTGCAGCTATAATAGGCAAAATAATAGGCGTAATTATATTGCATTGCGTTGTATTGTTGATGCCATTTCGTACGAGACAACAAATTATTCTTAAGATTACACGACAACAAGGAGTTAGTTCTAGCATCAATCATGCATGGCCATTATTAGAGAAGGATATAGGCTTAATGCGAGGATACAGTGACTTTTGGTGACGCCATACTGCAGAGTGACATTTCCTTACATTAGGATATAATAATATTATCTGCACCAGGAAAGTCAATTTCGATCGACTGGCAAACAAAATGCGCTTCAAGAATAATCGAAACTCATTCACGTGAACGTGACAATATTTATATAGCTCTATAGAGGTACCAGTGTTTATATAGGCCTATAGGCATACATTTATAGAAGTATATTTGCATAGGAATATATGCACAGACTTGCAAGTATACACTTCAGATTTCGAAATCGAAATGGATGTTTTTTCTCTATTTATTTATAGAGGTCTGAAAGACAAATGTTCATTATTACTCACACTGTGTATTACAAAATTATATATATATATATATATATATATATTTGTATCCAAATGTGCGTGTACAATTGTATATTAAATATACATTCATACACTCTAACTTTTTGAACATAATAAAATGCAATACATATAGGCTATGATTGCACAATTGGACATGTATGAATATTTCACGTGTGTGTGTGTGTGAGTGTGTGTGCTTATAATATGCATCATATCTGGATCTCTATAAGCACATCTTAAGCAAATAGGATTGTGTAAGTAAGGAGCATTATGAGAGAAGCAGTAATATATCTATCGTCTGTAAATCAGTCGGCAATTCTTACTGACATGAACGCTGCGAGGATCGGCGGGAAGAAAGAGACGGGCATTTGGCAAGACAGGCGCTTCGGCTGTCAATCATAGTTTCTACTAATCGTCTGCTATCTATAGAGAGAGACTTTGACGGGACAGGAACGGAGCACGCAGACACGTAGCACGCGCCTGTTGCACCGCTCGTTGCCTGCCATGACAACGAACGATAAACCTTAGCTATGCAGTTTCAGCAACAATGCGGGGGATGTAGATATATCTCAGGCATATCCTTAACGAAGCCATTGCACGCACGCACGCATGCACATACACACACATAGCTGTTTTAAAGGAATTTTTAGAACTGCACAACTTCTTTCCTTTCCCATCGTCCATGGTAAATTATATACTTTCAATTGGAGGGCAAAGATATATTTGCTAGTTTTAAATGTACGGAAGTGCTTCTACAACTGCACATTTTGTGTACAAATGCACGTTAGAAAGCCCTACATGCACATGCACGTACATACACATGCACACACCAACATACACACAAATGAAAAATGTAATGCCAGGTAGTGCCAGCCCCGAGCCTGCAAATAGAGGAGCGACGACGTCAATGGCCCTGCAGTCAAAAGATGTCGCTAAACCCCAACCCTGCGTATATATGCACCGATAAAGAGAAAACCTTTGAGGGAATAATTTATGACAAAGCGGCAGACGTAGTACGAGCAGAAACTAAGGAGGAAGTGTTAAGTCTTGATCTAGACGGAGAGAGATTGAGTTGGAGACATTTACATGTACACCGAGTGACAGCAATTATAGAGAAAGACTTTAAGAGTGAAGCCAGCGAGAGATTGGTAGATACAGATACATAGCCACAGAGAGATACAGAGGGCTTGAGACACACACAGAGACATACAGATTGCGACACAGAGACAGAGAGACAAGACAGAAACAGAGACAGAGCAGAGACAAAGAGACATAGACAGAGAGACAGAGAGACAGAAAGACAGAGGCAGAGAGAGGAATACAGACATACAAGCAGATAGACAGAGAGACATTCAGTCAGTTAGACAGACATAGACACAGAGTCACAGACAGACAGACAGACACACAGACAGATAGACAGACAGACAGACAGACACACAGAGACGTACAGACGTATACATATAGACAACTATGGAAGGCACTGGAGACAGTTAAGACCGCCCAACGGACGCACGATCGCCCCCAACATCCACCCACTACCCCCCCCCCCCATGGAGATGGACGGACGGACACGGCTCTTAATCATTGTTTTGTTGCGGTCATTTGTTGACCGCTTGGACAGAACCGGATTCATGCCAGATGAAACTGATGGCAACATCCGCATCCGCAGCAGCATCAGCAGCAGTAGCATCAGCAGCATCAGTGGCAGCAGTAGCATCAGCAGCAGCAGCAGCAGCAGCAGCAGCAGCATCAGTAGCAGCATCAGCAGCAGCAGCAGCAGCAATAGCAACAGCAGAGGTAGCATCGGCATCAGCAACAGCAGCATCAGCAGCGTCAGTAACAGCAACAGCAACAGCAGAGGTAGCATCGGCATCAGCAACAGCAGCATCAGCAGCGTCAGTAACAGCAACAGCAACAGCAGAGGTAGCATAGGCATCAGCAGCAGAAGCAGAAGCATCCTCATTCAGCATCACGTACACCGGAGATGATGCGGAATGGGTGATGACAACAGATGGTGAAAGATTACCTTTCAAGGTCACGACCCCCGTCTTGCCTATCTTCCTATCTGCCTGCCTACCTGCCTGCCTATCTGCCTGCCTGCCTATCTGCCTGCCTGCCTGCCTGTCTGTTGGTATGTATGACGGACGACGTTTCTGACTATATGTTTTCCAGTCTGTCTGCCTTGCCACTGTTTGTCTGATTGTCTCTGTCGTGTCCATATCTGTCAATATCTTTCCACGACTGTCCATGTCTCTTCATGTCTTTTTCCATCGTGCGGCTAAATGTCCTTCGTTGAATGAGGAAAGCATGCATAGATTGCATGTGCAGAAATGGATTTGGTGAACAAAATAGAGGCTGAAAGACATAAAGAACTGGAAAAGACAGATAGATAGAAAGAGAGTCAGAGGTAGGAAAAGGGGAGGAGACAAAGAGAGGGAGTGAGGGATGCATGCAGACAAAGCTGAATGAGGACAAAGACAGAGAGAGACAGACAGCGAGAGAGACACAGGCGATGTGAAAATACTGGGGTTGGACTATGATCCTCTTGAAATTGTGGTGTGAAAGACAGACTTTACCATGGGCTCTAAGAAAGACTGAGGAGTTTAAACCCCCAAACTCCTGGTAATTCTCACTTTGGAGATAGAGATACTTGAAGAGTCAGCGGACAGATATACAGATGGATTTACAAACAGACAGATTCACACACACACTTCTGTCTATAGTCAGACACGGTAACAGACAAACAAACTGACAGATAGACAAAGACATAGATAAATTACCAAACGTACAAACAACTAGCAACTTAATTGGACCACAGAGAACGCAAGTGGATAAGCAAGCAAGTAATTCTTTTGCTATCAAAATCAGTCGGGGGAGAAGCACCAAGAATCTGGGCTTAAACCACACACATGGGTCAATAGAGTACGTTGTACACTGTGTCCGGTTAAAAAGTAGACCCCAAACAAAAGTGTCATAACTCGGTCAAACCTTTTAGGATTTGTCTGAAATTTTAAACACAGCAACAGCGGCCATATTTACACGAGATTCTAAAACCGATTAGAAATATTCGTGGGGGGTGGTCAAATTTATGAGTGTTTGCGTTGGAGCACCGAAAAATTGAACTTTCCAGCATGGAAAACCTGAAAAGAAGTGAAATTCAGCTATATATGGCGCCCAAAAATGTGTTCCTTGTTCTCGGACACACCACCGTAGACGTAGTAGATTAATAGCTATCCAGGGAGACACTCGGCTTCTTATCCTGCAGCTGTGGCCGTCCAGCAGTCCAGACTTTGATCCGGAGTACATGTACTGGAGGAGCGGGTTTTTCGTTCACGCGTTTTTATGACATCGATAACCGTAGGGGCGTAGGGCGCGTCTGTTTGAAGATTGGCGGTTGTTTAACCAGGTGATCATCGACAGGACCATCAAACAGTAGCGTCTAAGTCTACGGTCGTGTGTCTGTGAACAAGATGGACATTTTGAACAGCATATTTAGCTGAATTTCACTTCCTTTCAAGTTTTCCATGTTGGAAAGTTCAATTTTTCGGTGCTCCAACGCAAACACTCATAAATTTGACAAACTCGTGTATATTTCTAATCGGTTTTAGAATCTCGTGTAAATATGGCCTCTGTTGCTGTGTTTAAAATTTCAGACAAATCCTAAAAGGTTTGACCGAGTTATGACACTTTTGTTTGGGGTCTACTTTTTAACCGGACACAGTGTAGTAGCAGTCGTTTATTGACAGAACATGCACAAAAGACAGAATAACAGCAATCAGTACAAACTCAATGACTTTCAAGTGATATTGCTGCACAAGTCAAAGGATCAATCCAAAAGGGTCACATGGACCAGCTGAGGTGTCATTAAAAGAGATGAGATGTCATTAACGGGGATTAGACATCTTGATGGTCTTACTAAAGGCCATCTGATTGGCCCACGTGATTCCTGCTTTTACTTGACGTTTGGTCTTGTTCGTCATTAGAGCCTCCACCACTTCGCTAGGAAATCTTATTGCATCCAGTGCGGTTTAGCCATTGCACGAGATTTTTAATCTAAACGCGTATTGCACCCGGTGCAGTTTGGCTGTTGATTAGATTTCCATCTAAACTATCCTATTGCATTCAGTGCGGTATGCTGATTCGCGTGGACGCGCCCACGGGTTTGAGCTTTGAATGAGATGAATAGTCGGCGGCGGCGGCGGATCCCCTAAACGCTTGATCCCCAATGTCCTCCGAGGATTGGAGTTGGACTCGTCCGTGCCTCTCTACGTACGGATCATTTTGGATCATTTGATCAGAGATCAGCTAATTGATCAATGGAATTGTGTCAAGGTTTCGATCATTAATTATTATAACAGAGATTGTCGCGATCCAACTACCGTGTTGTCAGTTGACAGCCAGTTACCGTCCTCAATATTATTAAGCCTACATTGCTTTGTTTATCGTGGTTGAATAATAATAATAATAATAATAATAATAATAATAATAATAATAATAATAATAATAATAATAATAATAATAATAATAATAATAATAATAATAATAATAATAATAATAATAATAATACAATCATTTAAAAACCCGAGGAATCATAATTATATACCTCGGTAAAAAATAATAATAATATTGATAAATGAACAGTAATATTGACAAATAACATTAATAAAAATAGCAACAACAACAACAATTATACTACCTTCCTTTAGCCGACATCATTTCCATTGTATTACCAAGTGCTCAATGTTTGTATTACAGAGGCAGTGTGTAGCCGATGCGCCGCCCCTGCCTGGCTCTTCAAGGTCATCTTCTGGCTCGGCTACTGCAACAGCACAATGAATCCAATCATCTACGCTTGCTCCAGCAGAGAGTTCCAGCACGCCTTCATCTATATCATCCGCTGCTACCACTTCCGCCATCGCCGACCAAACCTCACCACACACCACTACCACCTCGACGAAACCAACCACCACCATCCACACCACACACACCAACACCACCGCACACTCCTTCTACAGACCGACTCCACCACCCGCTTTACCACCACCACTACCACTACCACCACGTCCACCACCAGCGTTGACTCTGGTACCCCGCCGGTGACCACTTCTGGGTCACGAAAGGTCACGATCAAGGTCAAGGGTTGCTCGAAGAGGACGGGGCAGACTAAGAGGGCGGCGGGGAGAGGGGACGGTGAGCCAAGGGTGGTGGTCGTAGGAGTGGTAGGGGGTCGATGTCCTCCCCAGCGGTTGGGGGATATCAGTGATGATGAACCAGCCATCAATGAGACTTCAGCGGACGAGGAGGAAGATGTGACGAAAGAAACAAGTTCACATTGAATTAACGTTTCCCATAAATGCGGTTCCAATTAAATTAACGGTTCCTAATAAATCAATTGTTCCTATTAAATTAAGTGGTTCTTTAAATTGACGGTTCCCAATTAAATTGACGGTCTCATTAAATTAACGGTTCCCAATGCAATCGACGGTTCCCATAAAACGAACATTTCTGGGACGTCGGCAGCAGTGTGTCCAAGACACTCGGTGTTTCTGTGTCGTACACAAGTGTCTGATCGATTACTATCTGGTCTAATCAAGAGAAGAAAATAAACGACACCTGCTTTAAACACGTCGAATGTTCTATAATATCCTGGAGCTAATTGTAAGCAACTGCATGTTACGCTATTATGTAGTGATATCTAGGGTTTAATTAATTTTGTTCTACAAGTTTAAACTTGGCAACCTTTAAACAGCAGCAACAACTCCAGAACTCTATTTTGTTTTACTTATTGATTTTCAGAGGTTGATATAATACCATCATCACGGATACTTTCATCGAACCATGTCGTGCCATGTCATGCCACATCACCATCGTCACATCACGACTACAGTAACAGTTGGCTACACGAATGAACCATTGACCATGTGCACCCAGTGGATTGTATTGCGTGCCGCGTTCAATAAACAAGCACCAATAAGTCCTGTCCAATAAGTCCTGTCCAGTTTAAGGCGTGGTCATTGGTCGATCCACGATGTCCCAGGCGTTCCTCGTTCACGGACCTCCTTTCCATAGGCCTACGGGAGATTTCAGCAGTGGGGGGGGGGGGGGGGAGGGTGTCAAGATTTTACTTCTGCCCGAAAAATATATCCGGAATAAATGACTTCGTGGGTTGAAATCTCGTGGTGGGAAATTTTTTCCCAGACCGCAGACCAAAAAAGTTGACCGTTTTTTAGCCATCGGGTTGAAATGTCGTGAAAATACTCTCTTTTCATTAATAAAAACTATTTTCCCGAGTCTGCTTGCCCGAAAAACGAGACTTGCCCGAAATTTGGGGAGGAGCATTTGCTCCCTCTAGACCCCGCCTCGTATGCCTATGCCCCTTCCACAATTCTACTCGTCAGCAGGATACTGACTCCCGGTGTTGTCGAACGGCAGAACGTCGGCATACGAAAAGGTCGTCGAATTAAATGGTATAGAACTATAGACACCTTAAAATGAATGTCAGAGGGGAAGATAAGTCAAGCGAGCGTTGAAAAAACGACAGATTCTTATCTTCTCTACTAGTCTTTGGCGCGTTAGTCCAACAAGGTTTAAAACCGATGCCTCTAAATTTGGTAATTAAGGTTTTCCCCGGAACTTTATTCCTAGTTTGATCGACTTACCACCAGCTTCGGCTTTCGGTGTCCCATTGATTTCGGTTGAAGAAAAACAGACGTTTACGTGAAATCAAATCGCAGTATAGTGCGCTATATAAATTGTAGTCCATTTGACCTTCAGGACAGAATAATTGCTCCACGTGCACCCCTTGGCAACCCAGCTGTAACGAGCACGCTGACAGTACACTGTCGGTGGGAAGATAAGGCGGCAGGGACGAGGACTTCTCCGCCGCTATAGTTACAGGCTTGGGTTAAAATGTTGAGGTTTCTTACACTGCAAAGCTAAAGACGAAGAGCATAGAAACAATGTTCGGCTTATAATTATTGCCTGTTCGCATAACTAAGAAAAGGTGTTTTAGGGACTACGCTTTGTCAAGTCGCAATGTCGTGCAAACAACCATAATTACAATTAATCACAAACTGCGCTATCTAGTCTAACTACTTCTAGTCAGTGCTTAAGTGAATATGCAAGTTACTTAGTTGTAAAATGTGGTGCACTGCGTTCATTCTGCTGTGTTCCAGACGTCGGCAAATACTATATGCTGAATCACAAATATAAAATTTGGTAATGTTATCGAAATGAAGGCTGTTAAAAGTCGACACTTTAAAACATAAGCTACAGCTTATTATTATTATTATTCCAAAGTTTAACGTCGTCCTATGACATCAATGGCCGTTGACGACAATACAGAAATACACGATGCAATTAATGCAAATTTCTAGCATCCTAAAAACACCATCAACAGGTATCTAAATGAAGCTTCAAAATAATATTTCAGCCCACGGCTGCTGATAATGATGATCCACAATTGGTCAAATAGATTTATAAAAATGACCTTTATCATCATTACTATAATTATACTTGCCATTTATTTACTATATAAAGTTTAATCAAAGTAAAAATTTCTTGAAATTCAAAATTATTAGTAGAATTTATATGATCAATACTTAGAACTTCCTTAGACAAAGTATCTGATTTGACATTGTCTGTCAGGTCAATGTGACTTGGTACCCAAATAAATCTTATCTAGTTTGCTAATAATTATGATACAGCAAAGCATTTCGTAAAGTATCTTTCGATTCACTGTAAGATTTTAAACACCCTCCTTATATAGGCTGTATTAGGAACGTTTTTAAAGGTGTCAAAGGAATCTGCTTTCGTCGTTATAAGAATCAGCTGTAGGCCTATAATACCCTTGTCAAATCCCACATCCACGGATGATCACTGATGGAAATGATAAATAACACAGTCATGTTTTCCATATCCCATTTCTAAACAATCCGTTCGAATATTTCATAGATCGTGAATTTTTCCGTAACGTGTACATTGGTCACGATATGCAACAGGTCTAAAATATAGCAGCGGCAATGAACATTTAGTTTAGGCTTACATGTCATATAAAATGACTCTACTCACAGCAAATTTAGACGAAGTTGGCGCCCTCTATGAGAAAATCTGATCTAACGTGGGCGCCACGTTAGGGCGACTTTCCTAGAAACCACTTATGTAGAAAACGAAATGGGAATGAGATTTGAAAACATATTCTCTTTTCTGTTACTATATGCTGAGAATTTGCCGTGTCCAGATAAATAAGAGGTAACAGGACAATTACCCCCTGGACAATCACCCCCCGGACAATTACCCCCGGACAATTACCCCCGGGGACAATTACCCCCCGGACAATTACCCCCCGGACAACTACCCCCCGTGCCAATTACCCCCCGGACAACTACCCCCCGTACCAATTACCCCCCGGACAATTACCCCCCGTGCCAAAAATTAAATCTAGACCTATGTCATGTTAAACGCCTACCTCGTTAAATATTTAAATGTTATTGATGAGTTATGACTTTAGTTAGCATAATAACTAAGCAAGGTTAAGAGCAACTCCACGAAGATAGGCAAATTATTGAAAACTACTAAATCAAATCAAATCTAAAAACGGTTCTAAGCTAATGTGTGAAAAAGGTTAAAAGTTAAGAAAACTTCAACGTTTTAAACGCCTGCTTAATAAAATATTTAAATGTAATTATCGATAGAGTTCTGTCTATTTTCGTAACCTACATGTACTTAGCGAAACGACACCACTTTGCTAAATTCTTGTGTTTCTTCTGTTGCACGTAAAGAAAACCTTTGAAACAACGTTTATCTTTCCTTCTCTCAGATTTAGAAAACTCAATCATGACTAGATATCTAAATTAAGTAGACTGTGTGTAAGCTAACTCCGTATTGCATTGAATAAGTACTGTAGAGTGAGATAGTGAAGAAAGATGGCTATAGGCCTACCAGAGTAGGCCATAAAGTTAATTTAGGATAGGCTTAGGCAGCGCTGAACGTCCGACAAATACAAAGAGACTGGTAAAGAGATTAACTTGTGAGAGAACAAGCTCACACTGGGAAACGGGGGGGGGGGGTAATTGTCCGGGGGGGTAATTGGTACAGGGGGTAGTTGTCCGGGGGGTAATTGGCACGGGGGGTAGTTGTCCGGGGGGTAATTGTCCTGGGGGGTAATTGTCCAGGGGGTAATTGTCGGGGGGTAATTGTCCGGGGGGTAATTGTCCAGGGGGTAATTGCCCTAGAACCAAATAAGAAACCTATCGTTGCCATAGTTAAACAATAAACATGATCGAAAGAAACCATATGATCTTTCTGCAGCTGAATTGAAAATTCATTTTCTTATTATTTTATCGGAAGCAGCTTAGAAGAATCAGAATCATCCTTGGCGTCATCCTCATCCTCTTAGTTCTCTTCTTATTGTTCTTCTTCTCTCTAATCTTCTTCTTCTCGGTCGTGTTATTCTCCAGCTTAGAAGAATCAGAATCATCCTTGGCGTCATCCTCATCCTCTTAGTTCTCTTCTTATTGTTCTTCTTCTCTCTAATCTTCTTCTTCTCGGTCGTGTTATTCTCCAGCTTAGAAGAATCAGAATCATTCTTGATGTCATCGTCATCCTCTTAGTTTTCTTCTTCCTCTTCTTCTCCATAATCTTCTTCCTTTGTGTTGTGTTATTCTCCAACGTGATCATCGTCTTTTCTTCTTCATCCTCTTCTTATTCTCCTACACCTAGCCACCATCGCGTTCCTCCTTTACCTATTCTTCGTCTTCCTCTTTTCCTTCTTCATATATTTCTTCATACTCTTATTTTTCTTCCTCCTCCCTTTCTCCTCCTCCTCTTCCTTCTTCTCCTCCTCCTCCTTTACCTCTTCTTCGCTTATTTCTGTCTCTTCCCATTTCCCTCCTGCTGCCAGTGTTGATCCTGCTACTCCTGTTCCTCTTGCTCCTCTTGCTCCTATTGCTCCTTCTGCTCACCTGCTACTCTTACTCCTGCTCCGTCTGTTCCTCTTGGTCTTCTTGCGCCTCCTGCTCTTGCTCCTCCTGCTCCTCTTGGTCTTCTTGCTCCTCCTGCTCTTGCTCCTCCTGCTCCTCTTTGTCTTCTTGCTCCTCCATCTCCTGCTCCTGCTCCTGCTCCTGCTTCTGCTCCTCGTCCTCGTCCTCCTCCTCCTTCTCATTTTCCGCTGTCAATTGCATTCACCATCCGTGTTTCTGCAGGACACCATCTCTCGTATCTATAGCTGTTTTTCGATTGGAAAAGACGCATCATAAATCGCCGTCTCACGCTCTGCCTTCGCCATGCGAACATCAATCACCTCCGCCTGACCTCATCAAATCTCATCAGCCGTATGCTGGAAAATTCGGGTCATGCAAAATGAGCATTTTGCCGTCAAACCGACTCATCATCATCCGAGGCAATCGCGACTTAAGCCCAACGCCAGGTCAATATATCAAACACAATCTCCAGCCTGCACAACATGGCAGCGTAACGTATTATTTTGTGAGCCTATAGTTCCAAGCGTGGGAGTTATTTCCTGCTACTAAAATTAGGTCCAATAGTAGTAGTAGTGGTGTTGGTGGTTGTAGTAGTAGTAGTAGTAGTAGTAGTAGTAGTAGTAGTAGTAGTAGTAGTAGTAGTAGTAGTAGTAGTAGTAGTAGTAGTAGTAGTAGTAGTAGTAGTAGTAGTAGTAGTAGTAGTAGTAGTAGTAGTAGTGAAGTTCATGAAACATAAAGGTAGAGATGTGAGAGTACTTGGGAAGGCGGGCAATCAATCTAGCAGCTGAGTTGAGAACCGACTGAATCGGTGAAAGACGAACTTTAGGAAGACCAATGAGGAGAGCATTGCAATAGTCAATTCGTGAACATATAAAAGCATGAATTAAGGTAGTGAAGAAGGAGGAGGAGTATAGTATAGCAGTAGTAGTGGTAGTGGTGGTAGTAGTAGTAGTAGTAGTAGTGGTAGTGGTAGTGGTAGTAGTAGTAGTAGTAGTATATAGTAGTAGTAGTAGTAGTAGTAGTAGTAGTAGTAGTAGTAGTAGTAGTAGTAGTAGTAGTAGTAGTAGTAGTAGTAGTAGTAGTAGTAGTAGTAGTAGTAGTAGTAGTAGTAGTAGTAGTAGTAGTAGTAGTAGTAGTAGTAGTAGTAGTAGTAGTAGTAGTAGTAGTAGTAGTAGTAGTAGTAGTAGTAGTAGTAGTAGTAGTAGTAGTAGTAGTAGTAGTAGTAGTAGTAGTAGTAGTAGTAGTAGTAGTAGTAGTAGTAGTAGTAGTAGTAGTAGTAGTCGCAGCAGTAGTAGTAGTAGCAGTAGCAGTATAGCAGTTGCAATAGCAGCAGCAGTATCAGTATCAGTATCGGAAATGCATTCAAATATTTCATTGTTGCCTTTTTGTGACACTGTGCTATATTAAAGGTCATTAGCTTTTCTCCGGCATGGGCTGTCATCACCAGATTATCTGTATGCATTCAATATTCCGCACTTTGTCTAATATAATTTGTGCCATGGCAGCAATCATACATGTTATAAATGTGAAGAATACATAGCTTCTGAAATTCTCATTTAAAGGTGTTCAACCAACTTATAATAATAATTTGTTTAGTAGCAATTTGTTATGACGCATAGCAATAATTATTATGGTTAATATTCTGTACAATACACAACGCTGTCGCAAAATTGTTTCTTGCAAATAAAATTACATTTTACAGCAGCTGTGACAGAAAAGGAATGTTATTAGTAAAAAAACCTAAATATTCTTAACGCACAAGATATTACCTAATCTACAGTCCTTCTAAATTTAAAGCAGAATTTATTTTGAAAACGCACACACACACTATATATATACACTATATATATATATATATATATATATATATATATATTTATTGTATCGTATCTGGATATCCATAAATATATCGTATTGTATCGTATATTTCGTTTGACCAGTTATGAAGCGCATTTCTCAACAAGAGCATTTCAGAAGCGCTCCCAGCGCGACCGAATCGCGAGAGAAAAGGGAAGTGAAGACTTGAAGTGAGGGAATGGTGAGAAAAGACTACCAGAGAGTATCATGGTGCATGGTGTCGTTAGGACTTGTGTATTGCAGACAATGTCAACTATGATGCAAACTCGTGAATGAAGCCCATTCTACAGAGAATGACCGATACATCAAAGAATCTGGATTGAGTCATGGCGGTTATGACAATGGGAACAAAGAGATCAAGCCGATCAATCAAGAGGATCGAAGAGGCTGCATATATATTTTTTCTATTCGTTTATTACGAATAACACGTTGACTAGAGAGTAACTCATGTTACAAGAAAGGGATCAGTTCTACGGATCACACGAGCGTTTTTGAGAATGGAATTATAGAGAGCTGCAGGTCGTTTTGCAACCACTGTGCAATGCGCGTCAATATGACATTGTGTGGGGCATAATATGACTTAAAATTATGAATTTTTTTGTAATTAATTATGTTCATCGTAATGATACCAGACGTGTTGGACTGTTGGTTATAGACAAGGAAAGAGGTTGACCAACGCGACGACGGAGGTAAAACAATTTATTTATAAAGATTGTGTAAACGATTTAAAGGTGTGCAATGAGAGACGTTAGTCCTGGGCACGACGTTAAACTGCATCCATCCTCCGCCACAGGGAACCAACAAAGTCCCTGTGCCGGTCCTAAGCCCGGACAAAGGAGGAAGGTTTGCCAGATGGGTGGCGATACACTGGCAGGAAAAGACCAAGACGATTGAAATCCGCAAAAACCACGACACAAGTGACAGAGCGGCCCAGATGCTTCAAGGTGTCATGATGTGGAGCAGACATGCACAGGTCGGTCAGGACAGACCGGTGGAGAGAGTCGAGGGAGAGAGCATACGTGGGCCACATTACGGGCATTGACCCAGGTTGTCCTTCGTGCCTCTCTCCCAATATTCTCTTCAATCGGACAAGGTGGTCTAGCTGCTCCAAGATGTTAATGGTATGGAGCAGACCTGCTGACCGGACCGGTTGAAGCTGGGCAGCATGACACGAGACAGACTCAGACAGAGAGTGGCGTCGGACTCTTACGGGCATTGTGCCCAATGATATTGATGATGAATGAGAGAAGACTATTTCCATGTCCAATATTTCACATAATTATTATAGTGCAAGCTTATAAATTTAAAGTTGAAAATAATACATAGGACCTACTGTCCTAATGTTGTCGCCAGGCCAAACTTTTGGTTTGCGGACGTTTCGTCAACGGACGATTTGACATGAACAGTTCGTCACGGACTTTTCAACAAACGGACGATTCGTCAACGGACGATTCGTCAACGAACGATTCCTCAATGAACGATTTGTCAATGGACGATTCGTCAAGTGTATGCCTACAATTGGTCCAACGGTGGTTGACTACAAGACGAATTGACGAAAAGCCTGCTTGTTACACGAAAGTCGAATTGATGAAAATAAGTTTTCTTCAAATATCGTGATGTCAAGTACAACAATCATAGAAGTTGGGTTGATGAAAAAATAGTTGTTGCTGAAATAAAAGCTAAAACGATGAAAATAATTCTTGCGTAGGCTAAATGGAGGTTGGATTAACTCGTTGTTAAAATGGACACA
Source organism: Lumbricus rubellus (assembly GCA_945859605.1). Taxonomy (NCBI): domain Eukaryota; kingdom Metazoa; phylum Annelida; class Clitellata; order Crassiclitellata; family Lumbricidae; genus Lumbricus; species Lumbricus rubellus. Next base: position 5,041,557 of record OX243818.1, read on the forward strand.
GACACTGTCAGACAGGTATTACCAGCAACACGAAACGGGTGTGGCCTATCGATGATGGACAGCCAGGATAGGTGCAGAAGGGTGGACGTGTTTTGACTAAAGTTAAATAAGAGGCTTACTCAAGAGACTTAAGGATATTCTGGTAGTAATTGTTTATCGGCCAGCACTAGCACCTTCGTCGTTTTGTCTTGTAACCAACCACCACTGGAGGAATCGTCTACTTGAAGAATCGTCCATTTGACGAATCTTCCGTTGAAGAATCGACCGTGTGACGAATCGTCCGTTGACGAATCGTCCATCTGACAAATCGTCCGCTTGGCGAAACGTCCGCATACTAAAGGCTTGGTGTGTAAATGGCCTGTTGCGACAACAGTAGGCCTATGTATTATTATTATTATGAACTGCAAACCTACAGGGTGCGCCAAAAAAAGTAATCCCTACGGTTTTGTGTCCATATCTTGGCCAAACATAAGAATTTTAAAATTAAACTTTACAGTCTTAAAGGCAATTCATATTTACGTACAATGTTTCAAATTTCAACATAATATCTCAAACAGAACAAAACTTACATCACTTTTAGTGAGGCCACCCACCGTTTTTTGACGGTTCAAAAACGCGACGCAACAAAAAGTAACAAAAAACCAATCTAATTATTCTGGCTAATATCTTGGCCAAAAGTAGAAATATCGAAATGAAATTTTACAGGCTTAACGACCATTCATATTTACACATGATGGCCAGATTTCGGCAAAATATTTCAAACAGAATAAAAGTTATGTCACTTTTAAGGAGGCCACCCCTCATTTTTTGACGATTCAAAGACGTAACGCCGCAAAAGTCGCAAAAACACGATTTTATTAAGTCTCATCTCAAATAATTGTTGTCAGATAGCCTTAACATTGCCAGATTATCACTATTAATACTATTTAAAAAGAAACAGGGCACCAGCGTAGCTGCACGTCACTGCGAAGTCACTTAGCAAGATGACAATCAAATTGGTAAATAAAGAATTTTTCAGATTAATCAATAGGTCCATCAAGAACTTTGCAAAGAGACTCAAAAGAAGTGTTGGCACTGGTGGTGGGCACATTGAACACAAGTTGTGAAGCACTACCAAGTTCATTTGACAACAGTTATTTGAGATGAGACTTAATGAAATCGTGTCTTTGTTACTTTTTGTTGCGTTTCGTTTTTGAATCGTCAAAAAACGGTGGGTGGCCTCACTAAAAGTAATATAACTTTTGTTCGGTTGGAAATATTTTGTTGATATTTAAACCATTGTACGTGAATATGAATTACCTTTAAGACTGTAAAGTTTCATTTAAAAATTCGTATGTTTGGCCAGGATATGGGCTAAAAACCGAAGGGGATTACTTTTTTGGCGCACCCAGTATACAGTATATTACACTAAGACTAAGTGAAATATTGGGCAAGGAAATAGCCTACTCTCATTGCATACCTTCAAATCGTTTGCACAACATTTATAAATAATTTGTTTCCCGAAGTCGGTTGACTCCGTGCATAATCTGGTTGCAGCAAGTTTCTTCTCGTATGACGATGAACATGATTAATATTGCAATAAGAATCATTATAAGTCATAACTATACATGTATAACACGCCACACATAGCAGCACGCATTGCACAATGGTTAAAAAATCACCCGCATGCGCAAACTTTTATTGCATGAAAAAATTTCTAGAGCTCCTCTAATAGCGGGACGCTGTGGTGCAGCCGAAGAGCTACAGGTTCAAATCCACCTCAAGTCGCCGCGTAGTGACCTTGGGCAAGTCCTTCACTCGCAATTACTCAGCGCTTCGGCGTGAAACTCCAATGCAGGGTCCGCTCTGTATATAAGTGTGGAGCGCCTTTGAGTAGGGAGCTTGAAGGGGCGCTATAACAAGTGCATATACAAACAAACACGGTGAACCGTTCAGAATGTGCCGGAATATGACATGAACCAACTATTTCGGCACAAGACGCCGTTGTGCACTTCAGACTTTGAATTTAGTGCACGCAGTGAGAGGAGGACGATGTAGATGAAGGTAGATAATGAAGATTGGTTGCCTATAGCGCAAAGTGACACGGAAATGCAAATCTGAGGCTCAGCGTCATGGCAAGGCTGATTATCAGCGCCGCATTCGTCTTTATGATCAAAATTATAATTGCAATTTGTTGACGGGCGGTAACTTCATGTCTGATTTTATATGTTGGCAGAATTTGAGGAGCTACTGGTTTGTCCTGCAGCAGATTGTGGCCGAGTATTCCCTCGATTTAAAGATCTTCAGAGACAGATACGGTGTCGAGTGATAGAACCTACCTATTAAAAGTCTACATCGAAGATTCTAAACAGATTCTCCACGGCGGATCTGTTCCAGAATAATCCCTCGAGACGGTATTCTGAAATAAAATCTGGGGAGGATATTTCATCCTCCGCCGAAATGTACAGCGTGAAATGGGCTACAGTATACAGTCGCATAAAATTTATTATGAGCAAGTTGAACCGCTAATTACGTTGCTAAACTATTTAACCCTTGAACGGTAACCTTTTTTTTACACCGGTCCCCGGTAACCTGGGGGTGTTTTATACCCCCAGGGGTAACTGCTGTTATTTGTGAGGTAGGAATGAATTTTTCTAAACGATACATGCAGTAGTAGTAGTAGTAGTAGTAGTAGTAGTAGTAGTAGTAGTAGTAGTAGTAGTAGTAGTAGTAGTCGTAGTCGTAGTAGTCGTAGTCGTAGTCGTAGTAGTAGTCGTAGTAGTAGTCGTAGTCGTAGTAGTAGCAGTCGTAGTAGTAGTAGTAGTAGTAGTAGTAGTAGTAGTAGTCGTAGTCGTAGTAGTAGTAGTCGTAGTCGTAGCCGTCGTAGTCCTAGTAGTGGTAGTCGTAGTAGTGGTAGTAGTAGTAGTAGTAGTAGTAGTAGTCGTAGTAGTCGTAGTCGTAGTAGTCGTAGTCGTAGTAGTCGTGGTAATCGTAGTCGTAGTCGTCGTGGTCGTCATCGTAGTAGTAGTAGTAGTAGTAGTAGTAGTAGTAGTAGTAGTAGTAGTAGTAGTAGTAGTAGTAGTAGTAGTAGTAGTAGTAGTAGTAGTAGTCGGCGTAGTCGTAGTCGTCGTAGTAGTAGTCGTAGTCGTAGTAATAGTAGTAGTAGTAGTAGCAGCAGCAGCAGTAGCAGTAGCAGTAGTAGTAGTCGTAGTCGTAGTAGTCGTAGTCGTAGTCGTAGCCGTCGTAGTCGTAGTAGTAGTAGTAGTAGTCGTAGTAGGCGTAGTAGTAGTAGTAGTAGTCGTCGTAGTCGTCGTAGTCGTCGTAGTAGTAGTCGTCGTAGTAGTTGTAGTCGTAGTCGTAGTAGTAGTAGTAGTAGTAGTAGTAGTAGTAGTAGTAGTAGTAGTCGTAGTAGTAGTCGCAGTCGTAGTCGTAGTAGTCGTAGTAGTCGTAGTAGTAGTAGTAGTAGTAGTCGTAGTTGTAGTAGTCGTAGTCGTAGTAGTCATAGTCGTAGTCGTGGTAGTCGTAGTAGTAGTCGTAGTAGTAGTAGTAGTAGTAGTAGTAGTAGTCGTAGTCGTAGTCGTAGTCGTAGTCGTAGTAGTCGTAGTCGTGGTAGTCGTAGTCGTAGTAGTAGTCGTCGTCGTCGTCGTCGTAGTAGTAGTAGTAGTAGTAGTAGTAGTAGTAGTAGTAGTAGTAGTAGTAGTAGTAGTAGTAGTAGTTGTCGTCGTAGTAGTAGTCGTCGTAGTAGTAGTAGTCGTAGTAGTAGTAGTAGTAGCAGTAGCAGTAGCAGCAAAAGCAGTAGCAGTAGCAGTAGCAGTAGTAGGAGCAGTAGTAGTAGTAGTAGTAGTCGTAGTAGTAGTAGTAGTATCACTTGAGTTTTTGTTTTGTATGTTATTTAGGTGTAAAGATACCATATGTTATTTGTTTGGATATGGACTAAGAATTTTAGATTCTCCTTTGCAATTAGGTTTTCTTAACATCTCGTTTTTCGCCACCATAATTATGTAAAATATGTTGACAGTAGCCCGGGGGGGGGGCCCTATGCATAATTTTTTTTACAGAAATTAAAGAATGGTCAATATTAGGAAAAGTCACCAAAGCGATAGTAAAAATTTCTAGTACTTCCTTTAATAGCAGCAGTTACAACAGTCTGGGGGTAGAAATTACCCCCAGGTTACCGTTCAAGGGTTAACAAGAATATGCATTTACTTTTATATCAGACAAACTTTTTCCAATACAGAATTTAAGCCACAGGTAAGGGTAATAATTTAGCTCCTGTCGCATAATGACTATTCTGGGCACGGAAATTCCGGGTGAGAATGCCTTTGAAGAATGAGCAACTGATAAAAAAACGAATGATTAGTGTAGACCTTAGTTATAGAGGAAGATTATTCCAAGTGGTGGACCAACCACAGCAAACTCCAGAACAAGAGCACATAATAATAACTATTATTCTACACTAGCTGTACCCGGCCACGCGTTGCTGTGGCAGAAACGACCGTCATCTGCCTCATCCCCGTCCCCCTCCCCTCCCATCCCGTCCCCTCTCGTCCCCTTCCGTCCCCTCCCGTCCCCTCCCGTCCCGTCCCGTCCCGTCCCGTCGCGTCCCCTCCCCTCCCCTCCCTCTGGTCCCTCCACTCCCTCTTCGTCCCGCTCCCTCTTCCTTCTTTCCTCCCTCACACCGTTCCTTCCCGACAGCGACATAATGCGCTATCGCGACTTTTGGGCGACTTTTGGGCAACCCTGGTCGAAGTTGGTCATCTCGCGACTTTTGGGCGACTTTACAACGTGATGTCGCGACAAAAACGTTTCCGAAATCTGGCAACCCTCATGGACGTTGGGAAGTGTATAATATGCAAATGGCGGTCGAACGGATTTCAAAGTTCTCTTTTTGTGTAAAAGATGGGGGTTTTTTCCGGAAAAAAGCATAGTATAACGCGGTACTATAATTGGACTGGAAGGTTTTGAAAAATGTTCAAAACAATCGGTTCGTCAGTACTGTTTTCGAGAACACTCATTACAAACTGTTGGAAAGTTTCATTTTTATTTACCTAGATGGCAATTCGGCCACTTAGTCGTTAGTTGATTTAGACAAGCGGATTCGGTACCCATTTACGTCGGTTAGACATTCCGACTTACATAGAATTCTTTGTAAGCTTCAAAGTGGTGTCTTGATGTTATCAAAATAATGCTAGACAGAAAAACTCGAAGATTAATCATAATTGTGACCTCGAAGTATTTTGTTGTAACAATATTTAAAATTGTGTAAAGCGATCATTCGTTCATTCGTTCATTCGTTCATTCGTTCATTCGTTAATTCTTTCGTTCATTCATTCATTCATTCATTCATTCATTCATTCATTCATTCATTCATTCATTCATTCATTCATTCATTCATTCATTCATTCATTCATTCATCCATTCATTCATTCATTCCCTCATTCATTCATTCATTCATTCATTCGTTCATTCATTCATTCATTCATTCGTCCATTCAATCATTCATTCGCTCATTCATTCATTCATTCATTCGTTTGTTCGTTCATGCCTTCATTCCTTCATTCCTTCATTCCTTCAGGGAGCGTCCTGTATTTTGAAATGTGACTAAAATAATTTGGGTACATTCTGACTATTGGTCAATAAGGCGTGATGCAGTGCGTAGAGTGCGATCCAGGGGCGCGGTGGTCTAGTGGTGGCGTCGTTGCCTTGGAACCGGAAGGTCCGAGGTTCGAATCCACCCTCAAGCCGCGTAAGGACCCTGGGCAAGTCCTTCACTTACAATTGCTCAGCGCTTCGGCGTGAAACTCCGATGCAGTGTCCGCTCTGCATCGGGAGCGCCTCTGAGTAGAGAGAGCTTGAAGGGGCGCTATAACAAGTGCACATACAAACAAACAAACAGGGAAGCTAGCCGACCAAAATTTTAATGTTGAACCAGAATAAATGGATAGGCAATAGTCAAGACGAGCTGAGACAAGCTGTACAAGCGTAGTTGCAGCGCCAGTTGAGAGAGTCCGAGCGACAGTGTGAAGCTGGCGCAGTTGATATTAAGAGACTGAGACGATGGAGGTGACGTAAAACAAAAGTAAGTTCCTGGTCTAGTACAATGCCAAGGTCTCGGACCGAGGTGGAGAAAGTATAGATGTGGAATTCAGTGGAGAGGTCAATCACGTTAGGTTTAACTTAAACAGCTGCTGCCAGGAACCCAGTCACAAGAATTTGGTCTTAAAGTTAATGACATGTTGTGGCTGATGATGATGATGATGATGATAATAATGATTGATGATGATGATGATGATGATCATGATCATGACGAGGCTGATGTTGATGAATGAAGATGACGGTGCTGCTGCTGGTGCTGATGATGATTATATTGATGATGATGAAGACGATGCTGATAATGATGATTGAAGATGATGATGATGATGATGATGATGATGATGATGATGATGATGATGATGATGATAATGATGATGACGCGGTGTGATGATGAATAAAGATGCTGCTTCTGATGTTGCTGTTGCTATTGGTGGTAAGATGATTAAGATGATTATGATAATGAGTAAAGAAGAAGAAGAAGGAGACGACGACGACGACGACGATGATGATGATGATGATGATGATGTTGATGATGATGATGTTGATGATTGCGAAGTATAGCGACAATCCTGCGTTTCAGGCGGATTTCTTTTCCACGTTTCGAACTGGCATTGCTAGATTGCGAGTAGCGCTGAGTTAATTATATTTTACGACTATGATTGTAACAGTGAACGCCAACAATTTATAGTGGCTTGAAGACACCATCCAAAGGTGTGGATGCAGAACGTTACAATGCCGATTGTTCAATTTTCAGCTATAATGCATCAGTAAATAGACATTGTCTATAACACAACATAATGTGATTTTATTTATCGCTGCTAACAAAAGTGACCACTCATTAGCGCTTGCGAGTACCGCGAGAGAAGAAAGCGGCTACAATGAGAGAAAGGCAGAACTCAATTTTATCCATCATTCGTTCTGTCAGCAACAGAATCCCGCAGTGTTACACTGGTCGCATCGTATCGTGTCGTGTCGCATTTAATCTCAAGATTTATTATACGACGATTCTCATAGACAGAGACGCCTGCACATAGAGGCAAGAGTGGCACTTCCCCCGGGAAAACTAGAACCTATATCGTCTTGGCATCTTGCCTACTTCTTTTTGACTTTTAAACAAATTTATTCGGACTAAAGCACTTTTTTTACTAACAATGCACAGAGTGAAACTGAGAAATTTACGTTCAGCGGCCTCACTAATTAAAAAGATCGTTGAATGACTTTCAGAGGCGATAATTATCCGCACGGAAACTCCACGGGTGAAGAGAAATGACTTCAAAGAATGTGTGACTGATGACAATAAATAATATTATTTATCTCTTGGTGAGGAAAAAAGGTCACTCACAGCGTCTTACGATAACAATAATAATAATATTACAGTCTACGTCAACTGTTACAGCAGTTAGGGCCTACTGGTGAGGAAAATGTTTGTCTTTAATTCTTAAAAACTGCCTCTGGTGTTTTATACATAGAAAAGATGAAAGACGTTTCGAAGGTGTCTATAATGAGCCTGCTTTCTTCAGCGTTTCACGCTTTATTATGGCCACTGAGATCTTTGACGTCGAAAGCAACTTACATTAAAACACTGGAAATTAAAATTTAATAAGTTATTGATGAGAATGGTGAGGATGACAACGACGACGAAAACGACGATGATGATAACGACGACGACGATGACGATGGTGACGACGATGATGACGATGGTGTTGATGATGATGACGATGGTGATGATGATGATGTTGATGATGATGATCATGATGATGTTGGTGATGACGATGACGATGATGATGATGATGATGATGATGACGATGATGATGATGATGATGACGACGACGATGATGATGATGATGATGATGATGATGACGACGATGACGATGATGATAATGTTGATGATGACGATGATGATGACGACGATAAGATAGCGATGATTGATGAGGCCATGAAATCAGAACTATGGCCATTGCATAACTTTTGAAGAATTTCTAACTATCGAAACTGTTTCATAGGATGAATGACTAGTCTGACACTACTCCATTTCCATGTTTGGGACTGGCATTACGTGACTGCGATTACTTACTGTGGGGCGCGGTGGTGTAGTGGGTATGTTCGTCGCCTTGCAGACGAGAGGTTGCAGGTTCGAATCCACTTCAAGTCGCCGCGTAAGGACCTTGGGCAAGTCCTTCACTCGTAATTGCTCAGCGCTTCGACCTGAAACTCCGTTGCAGTGTCCGCTCTGCAATCGGGAGCGCCTCTGAATAGCGAGCCTGAAAGGGCGCTATAACATAATTATGCACAACTGCACATACAAACAAACCAAGACATCATTTTATAAGTGTGGGTTGCGGTTGGGAACATGAGTGTTATTAACTCTAAAATTGTAAACTCTCGCCTTTTATACTAGCAGAGAGACGCCGTATACGGGTGTGGAAACACTGAACAGAACGTTACAATGCCGAATTGCCGACTATTATAAGTTTCAACGATATGCATCCGCATTTTCTTCACATTACAGACTGTATTAACCCATTCCCGCCGGAATTGTTCCGATGCCTATTGTGTTAATCGGGTCACCCGCGACCCGATCCGGCGGGAAAGGGTTAAACAGAATCAATGTTACAATCAGAACGCAAGTTAAAGGAAAAGAGGTTATAATACTAGCCCCTGTGTCAATATTTTGCCGTGCACCTTAATAATGTAACACAATCATGTCGAATGAACAAAAGGTCGAAAGGCAGTCCAGCAAATGCAAAAACAGCATGGCATTTATATATCAATATTTATATATGAGTTAAAGGTGTCTAACGATTTTCTCATGTTGCTATCGAATTATTGCAATAGGAAAAGAGACTGTAACAAAGTGGAGAGATCTACTAAGAGGGATGGATGTTGAACGAAAATTTGAAGTGTCTACTCAAAAATATGACCTTTATTACTATTGTGCTAATTTATACGATACGCTTCATTTTGGAATAGGTCAACCATTAAAATTACATTTATATATTTATATATAGCCTATATAAACATATTTAACGGCGGTGACAGTTGCAAGCATTCTTTGGCGCTGTGCTGAAATGCTTGTCTGCGACATGCCGGATTTTTATGGTCAGAGTTAAGTTTGTGAAAACGACAATTTTCGACCGTTGTGCATTCCACTATTATAATACTCAACCATCACAATGCTCATAGATATCTTCACGTTGGCTTGCTTACTGTAGCGAATAAACGCTCCTTAACAAACGAATCAATTAACTAATAACCTGTGTAATTATTAATACTAAGTAACAGTTAAGCTAGACAATTAATTGGCGTATTTAATAGATAATTAATAAATTGAATTGTGGCATTAGCGAATATAACAGTAGAAATCACAAACACAAATGCGCTAATTATGTATGCCACCATCTCAACATATGGCGTTCATCCATCTTATGTTTCACATTGAATGATCTTTGTCATTTCACTAACATCTTATTATTCCTCGTACTTTACCCACTGGACAAAGTACTTCTTCTTATCTTAACTATTTTCAGTTACTCAACTTTTTCTTTATTTATCTAAGTGACTCAACATCACACTCAGACACTGTATTCTAATTAATCTCAACTTATTACTTAACTACTACACAACTTCAACAATTATACCACTATCTCACTTGATCCTATGATTCACCTTATCACTCACTACAACTCATAAAACTGCTTTAACTAACAACTCAACTTAATCTCACATTGATACTTGTACATTTCTTCCTTAATTAAATACTCTCCACTAGCTACTGTCAGCTTCTATTTGCAGTTCCTCTTCTCACGTAATGACAGTCCAGCCTGTCCATATCTGACTTACTATTTCTGTTCACCTTCTCGTATAAATTCAACGTAATGCCATTTTGTGTTTCCAGTTCACCTGTGTGCTTCTCTCCTAAATTCAATGCATCTGCATCATCTCCAAAAGTTTTCAACTCAACATCTTCTAGTGTTTCAACTTCTCCACTGTAGTCTCTGCTACTTCTCCATTTATCCACATTATTGTTAGGATATGACCATTCTCTATCATTCCATAACCGATTTTTCTTCCAATTCACATCATTGTATCTACTACAATTCTCATTCTGACTTCTACCAGAATTAACACCTCGTTCTCCTCTGTACCATGTTCTACTGTTCCAATGGTTTCCACTACCTCCAACCTCATCTCTATTACTTCTATATCTCCAATTGAGATCACTAGGTCTGTCACACCTAACTCCAAAATTACTACTAGACTCTCTCCTGTCATGTCTGTAGTTTCTCCAATCACACTTACTTGTGTCATTCATTTGACTCCTGTTCCACTTTATATTTCTCCTATCTACATTTGGATTCTCTATGTATCCCCTATTCATCCACTCATTGGATCTTCCTGACTGTGTCTCATTAGACTTATTTCTATTCTCTCTATTTCTCCAGTCTACGCTTCCGTTCTGCCATTTATTCTGATCTACACGACTCTTATTTAACTCACTTCTTCCACCTGTGATTAAATATTTATTATTCGTCTCTACCAATCTCAATGGTTCACTTCTATAATTCTTTTTCGTCGTTTTATTAAAAGCTGACTTCCTGTTATCTGTGTAATTCCAGTCTCTGTTTTTATCCCACTGTTTCTTATTTACTGTTTCATGCCGTCTCTGCATTCCTTTAGCAGTTTCATTTAAATACGGCCTTTCCGCAACTTTGAATGGTCTGTATTTACCATCCTTTTTAACCTCAGCTCTGGTTTTAACAACTGCTGCTGTCGTTGCTTCTCTCATCCCATCCACTGTTACACCATCAGTGAATTTCACTGACCTTTTGTCATGTAATGATCTCTCTTTAGATTTAGATCTGTTCCTCAGTATGCTCTTGCTTTTCACTTGAGCAATTGTATTCTCTGGTTCTCCACTGATTATATCCTCCTGTTTTCCATGTGTGATCTGGTATTGTATACCTTCGATCATCCCAATTATAACTGGCATCGACGGATTTTCCATGACCATCGCTTGTACCTCTCCACTAAAGTATTCACTCTCTATGTTTATCTTGGCTAGTGGAAAACATCTCAAACTTCCATCGACCAATACACAATGTGTCTCCTCACCTGTCAAATCTGTGTCGTCTATTAACGAACGTTTAATTATGCAACATGTCGATCCAGAATCATAGAGACACCTGACATTTCTCCCGTTCACTTTTACTTCATGTTCACTTCTGTTTTCTAGATTCATGCATCCGACATTGGTTCCAGTCACCAAAGCACTTGCAGCTGTTTGCATGGGTAATGCTTTAATCATCTTGTCATCTACCCTATGTTGGTCCTTTGTAACATTATTCATTTTTTGCATTTCAATCTGCTGTCTGGCCCTATATGTCTGATTCTCGAATATTTGCACTGCGGCTGCAGTGTGTCTGACAGCTTCTTTATTCTTGTGTGGGCACGAATATGCCTTATGGTTCTCACCGCAGAGGAAACAAGTAATTTTATGTCCCACGGTGTTCTCACGTTCTCGACTGAACCCTCTGTTTGAACTTACACCACGGTTCACTTCCCGATTTATTCTAACATCATTTCTACTTCTGTTTTGGCTGTTACCAAATCCTTCTTTGGATTTATTCTCAAAGGGTCTGTTGTTTGTCCTTTCATTGTGGAATTTCACATCAGGTTTAATGCTTGCTTCTGCATATTTGTAGCCATGTGCCTCTATGTATGACTCCGCACACGCTAACATTTCTTTCAGACTTGTCTTCCCTTTCTCTTTGATAAACATTCTTAGCTCTGTGCTGCACGTCAGGTAGAATTGATCTTTTAATAACAATTCTTCTACTCCTTCATAGGTTTCTTCAAAGCCTGCTTGAGCAATCCATTGCTGCATGTAGCGTCGCAGTCTATAAATAAAATTGGTCGGTGTTTCTCCGGCTTCCATTTTGCTTGTCTTGAACCTGTGTCTATATCCACCTTCAGTTAACTGGAATCGTTTTAGCAACTGTGTCTTCAGACATTCATAATCTTGAGCTTCCTCCACGGACAGTCTCTGGTATACTTCCAGTGCTCTTGACTCAAGGTGTCTAGCTAACACTAGTGACCACACTTCCTTCTTTATCTCGTATGCTACACAAGTTCGTTCGAACCGCAACAGGTAAGCGTCTAAACAATCTTTGTTTTCGTTGAAGATGGGGAATTTGATATCCCTCATTCCTCTGCTGTTCCTGTTGTTTTCCCCTTGTTGTGGATTGTCACCAACCATTGTGAATGATGCATTTCCACTTTCTCTGTCCTGACCTCTGGACTCAATTTCTCTCATTCTTACTTGTGATTCAATCCGTGCTAATTCTAGCTGTAGCTCACGTTGTTGTTGTGCTTCAGTCGCTTCACGTTGTTCTCGTGCTTCAGTCGCTTCACGTTGTTCTCGTGCTTCAGTCGCTTCACGGATCTGTCTGGCATCTGATTCTGCGGCTAAGCGTTTTTCTCTTGCTTCTGTCTCCGCACTCCTAATTGCTTCTAACTCAATTTCGGCCTTTCTAGCCTGCATTGTTGCTTGGGCTATCCTTTCCTCGGCTTCAGCTTCAAGCCTTCTTGTATCTGCAGCTGCCTGAGCATCTAACTCGGTTCTTCTTATTTCCGCTTCTATTTTCTTTGTTTCGGCTTCCGCTTTCTTTACATCAGCTGCTAGCTCAGCTTTCTTTATCTCAGCCTCGGCTTTCTTGACATCAGCTGCTAACTCAGCTTTCTTGGCATCGGCCACTGCTTTTCTTGCATCTGCTTCCGCCTGAAGCCTTCTGTCAACAGCTTCCGCTTGTCTTAACTCAGCTGTCTTAGCAAGTAACTTAATTTTCCTCATCCTCCTATCTGCTAGTTTCATTTCTTCTTCAGATTTTCTCTCCAATGCTATGTCTTGTCTTTCTTCAAATAAATCTCGAAGTTCATCTCCGGCCGAATCCAAATCTTCGTCTACCTTCGCCCAGGTTTCAAAATCACTGGCGGACATCACTTACTGACTTACTTCAAATTAGCAAGTAGTAAAATATAGGCAAAAAATGCGCTATATAATTTCTGAACACAGAAATCAATTCAATATATCAGTCGCTGTGGACTCTTTAAAATACACTCTACAGTTCTAAAATGCAAGTCTCTATCAGTTCAGCTTTACATCCAAAAAATCAATATACTAGCAATATTGTTCTATGCTGTTTCTAGTGTCATTAATGTTCAATTAGATCAGTTTTTAAGCTGACTAAAATCCCGGAATCTGAGTCCCCATACTGTCGCATACCAGGTCTTACCCTAGACGCTTTATAAACTCAGGGATTCGTAATGGGTGATCAAGAATGATTACTAGAATTGACCTACAACAAGAACAAGCTGTATTTCATTTTTGATGTATATTATAAATATCAACATTCAACAGTAAATAATATTCAATACCCTAACTACCTATTGTGGCGTATTTATCTACTAAAATATTATAAGGTGCTTAGCTTCCTCAAGAGTTCCCTTCTTGAGTAGATGATGAGGTCCTTGTTCTTGACACAGGGAAACTGGATTGGAAGGAAAGATAGGAAGAAAGGTCGCTTCTCCCTGGCTGCCCTCGGTCGCCGTTTCACCACCGCGTCGTCTTCGTTCTTCTGTGAGCACTGGCTACTCACACGTCTTCTTCACTTCTGCTTCGTCGTCGAATCACCACTTCTTCTCGTTACTTCGAAACTCCAATCGCAACTGGTTCTCGCAATGTCTTCTCGATCCCAAGATCGATGCCGAGCGAAAATTGACTTTGTTCGCTATTACAGTCCGACTTAAACTTCGAACATTTCTATCTAACCCAGGTACTACGTTCCCTAGGATTTACAGATCAGCAGTGGAATAAACGTACAATAAGTCCCGTTTTTCACACTCAAATAAATGTCATCGGCGCATTCTGAATTAACGTTTTTGGTTGACAAATCGCAAAATGTCTGCCATTCTTTTCAGAATCTCATGCCCGAATCAGACCACGTGACTCTTCGGCTGCTCACAGTGTTGACGATCGTCTGCTGCGCGAACGCTGTTGTCGTGCCTCCTCAAGCGCTTGACTGATTTTTGTAGCGCATTTGTGTTTGTGATTTCTACTGTTATATTCGCTAATGCCACAATTCAATTTATTAATTATCTATTAAATACGCCAATTAATTGTCTAGCTTAACTGTTACTTAGTATTAATAATTACACAGGTTATTAGTTAATTGATTCGTTTGTTAAGGAGCGTTTATTCGCTACAAAAATGCCCCCCTTCAAAAGACTGTTCACAGGCTTTAACTTACTCACATACTTAACAAACTAATCTATAAACTATCTTTCTTTACCTCACATAACACAACAACATTACTGTTCTACACCTATTTATATACAACTTATCATTCATCAAAGGTTCACTATATATCACTCTAGTCCCCTGCTCAAGTAATCTGAAATTACATTGTTGGACCCCTTGATGTATCTAATAGTAAACGAATAATTTTGCAAGGCTAGACTCCATCTCATAACCCTTGCATTTTTCATTCTCCCCTCTTTCATATACTGCAATCCGCAATGGTCTGTCTCAATCACAAACTGCTTGCCGCATAAATATCGGTCGAACCTACTTACACCCCACATTATGGCTAAGCATTCTCTTTCTTCCACCGAATATCTCATCTCTCGCTCAAGTAACTTCCTGCTCGCATATGCTATGGGATGATTCACCCCCTCATATTCCTGCATTATTACGCATCCGATCCCTTTTCCACTTGCGTCCATTTGCAATATGAACTCCTTCTCTAAGTTCGGTAATCTCAGAATTGGTGCCTTTGCCAGTTCTTCTTTCAACTGCATAAAACTGTTCTCCAATTTCTCATTCCATTCGACATTTCCAGGTGACAACTTCTTTGTCAAATCACTTAGCGGTGCCATTATTTCTGCACAGTGTGGAATGAATTTCCTATAGTAATTCACTGCTCCGATGAAACTCCTAACTTGTTTTTTCGTCTTTGGTCTTGGCATATCAATGATCTTATCCACAGATTCTTCTTTTGGACTGATGTCATCATTATTCAATGTGTGACCCAAGAAATCTATTTTTCCGTACCCTAATGAGCATTTCTTTGGCTTCAATGTTAGGCTGGCTTCCCTAACCCTTTCAAAGAATATCTCCAGTGTCTCCAAGTGATCCTTCCATCCTTCATTGTGGGCTAATATGTCATCCACATAACTTTCAAGGTTTTCTGTTCCATGCAGAATTTTCCTGATTAGTCTGTTGTAACTCGAAGCACTATTTACTAATCCGAATGATATGCTTCACATTGCCTCAACACTTTTAACTCATACTTATTATCAACTTACTATTCTACTTATTATGTATGCCACCATCTCAACATATGGCATTCATCCATCCTATGCCTCATATTGAATGATCTTTGTCATTTCACTAACATCTTATTATTCCTCGTACTTTACTCACTGGACAAAGTACTTCTTCTTACCTTAACTATCTTCCAGTTACTCAACTGTCTCCTTATTTATCTAAGTGACTCAACATCACACTCAGACACTGTATTCTAATTAATCTCAACTTAATACTTAACTACTACACAACTTCAACAATTATACCACTATCTCACTTGATCCTATGATTCACCTTACTACTCACTTCAACTCATAAAACTGCTTTAACTAGCAACTCAACTTAATCTCACATTAATACTTATATACATTACTTCCTTAATTAAATACTCTCCACAAGCTACTGTCAGCTTCTATTTGCAGTTCCCCTTCTCACGTAATGACAGTCCAGCCTGTCTATATCTGACTTACTATCTCTGTTCACCTTCTCGTATAAATTCAACGTAATGCCATTTTGTGTTTCCAGTTCACCTGTGTGCTTCTCTCCAAAACTCAATGCATCTGCATCATCTCCAAAAGTTTTCAACTCAACATCTTCTTGTGTTTCAACTTCTCCACTGTAGTCTCTGCTACTTCTCCATTTATCCACATTATTGTTAGGATATGACCATTCTCTGTCATTCCGTAACCGATTTTTCTTCCAATTCACATCATTGTATTTCCTACGATTCTCATTCTGACTTCTAACAGAATCAACACTTCGTTCTCCTCTGTACCATGTTCTACTATTCCCATGGTTTCCACTATTTCCAACCTCATCTTTATTACTTCTACATCTCCAATTGAGATCACTAGGTCTGTCACACCTAACTCCAAAATTACTACTAGACTCTCTCCTGTCATGTCTATAGTTTCTCCAATCACACCCACGTGTGTCATTCATTTGACTCCTGTTCCACTTTGTATTCCTCCTATCCACATTTGGATTCTCTATGTATCCCCTATTCATCCACTCATTGGATCTTCCTGACTGTGTCTCATTAGACTTATTTCTATTCTCTCTATTTCTCCAGTCTACTCTTCCGTTCTGCCATTTATTCTGATCTACACGACTCTTATTTAACTCACTTCTTCCACCTGTGATTAAATATTTATTATTCGTCTCCACCAATCTCAATGGTTCACTTCTGTAATTCTTTTTCGTCGTTTTATTAAAAGCTGGCTTCCTGTTATCTGTGTAACTCCAGTCTCTGGTTTTATCCCACTGTTTATTTACTGTTTCATGCCGTCTCTGCATTCCTTTTGCAGTTTCATTTAAATACGGCCTTTCCGCAACTTTGAATGGTCTGTATTTACCATCCCTTTTAACCTCAGCTCTGGTTTTAACAGTTGCTGCTGTCTTTGTTTCCTCTGTTTCATTTACTGTTACATCGTCGGTGAATTTCACTGACTTCTTGTCATGTACCGATCTATCTCTAGATTTAGATCTGTCCCTCAATATGCTCTTGCTTTTCACTTCAGCAATTGCATTCTTTGGTTCTCCACTGATTATATCCTTCTGTTTTCCATGTGTGATCTGGTATTGTATACCTTCGATCATCCCAATTATAACTGGCATCGACGGATTTTCCATGACCATCGCTTGTACCTCTCCACTAAAGTATTCACTCTCTATGTTTATCTTGGCTAGTGGAAAACATCTCAAACTTCCATCGACCAATACACAATGTGTCTCCTCACCTGTCAAATCTGTGTCGTCTATTAACGAACGTTTAATTATGCAACATGTCGATCCAGAATCATAGAGACACCTGACATTTCTCCCGTTCACTTTTACTTCATGTTCACTTCTGTTTTCTAGATTCATGCATCCGACATTGGTTCCAGTCACCAAAGCACTTGCAGCTGTTTGCATGGGTAATGCTTTAATCATCTTGTCATCTACCCTATGTTGGTCCTTTGTAACATTACTCATTTTTTTCATTTCAATCTGCTGTCTGGCCCTATATGTCTGATTCTCGAATATTTGCACTGCGGCTGCAGTGTGTCTGACAGCTTCTTTATTCTTGTGTGGGCACGAATATGCCTTATGGTTCTCACCGCAGAGGAAACAAGTAATTTTATGTCCCACGGTGTTCTCACGTTCTCGACTGAACCCTCTGTTTGAACTTACACCACGGTTCACTTCCCGATTTATTCTGACATCATTTCTACTTCTGTTTTGGCTGTTTCCAAATCCTTCTTTGGATTTATTCTCAAAGGGTCTGTTGTTTGTCCTTTCATTGTGGAATTTCACATCTGGTTTTATGCTTGCCTCTGCATATTTGTAGCCATGTGCCTCTATGTATGACTCAGCACACGCTAACATTTCTTTCAAACTTGTCTTCCCTTTCTCTTTGATAAACATTCTTAGCTCTGTGCTGCACGTCAGGTAAAATTGATCCTTTAATAACAATTCTTCTACTCCTTCATAGGTCTCTTCGAAGCCTGCTTGAGAAATCCACTGTCGCATGTAGCGTCGCAGTCTGTAAATAAAATTGGTCGGTGTTTCTCCGGCTTCCATTTTGCTTGTCTTGAACCTGTGTCTATATCCACCTTCAGTTAACTGGAATCGTTTTAGCAACTGTGTCTTCAGACATTCATAATCTTGAGCTTCCTCCACAGACAGTCTCTGGTATACTTCCAGTGCTCTTGACTCAAGGTGTCTAGCTAACACTAGTGACCACACTTCCTTCTTTATCTCGTATGCTACACAAGTTCGTTCGAACCGCAACAGGTAAGCGTCTAAACAATCTTTGTTTTCGTTGAAGATGGGGAATTTGATATCCCTCATCCCTCTGCTGTTCCTGTTGTGTTCCCCTTGTTGTGGATTGTCACCTTGTTGTGGATTGTCACCAACCATTGTGAATGATGCACTTCCACTTTCTCTGTCTTGACCTCTGGATTCAATTTCTCTCATTCTCACTTGTGATTCAATCCGTGCTAATTCTAGCTGTAGCTCACGTTGTTGTTGTGCTTCAGTCGCTTCACGTTGTTCTCGTGCTTCAGTCGCTTCACGGATCTGTCTGGCATCTGATTCTGCGGCTAAGCGTTTTTCTCTTGCTTCTGTCTCCGCACTTCTAATTGTTTCTAACTCAATTTCGGCCTTTCTAGCCTGCATTGCTGCTTGTGTCTTCCTGTCTTCGGCTTCAGCTTCAAGCCTTCTTGTATCTGCAGCTGCCTGAGCATCTAATTCGGCTCTTCTTATTTCCGCCTCCATTTTCTTTGTTTCGGCTTCCGCTTTCTTTGCATCAGCTGCTAACTCAGCTTTCTTTACCTCTGCCTCGGCCTTAATCCTCTCTAATGCTTCAGCGGCTTCCTTTGCAAACGCCCTTTCGGCTATTCTATCTTGCCGCTGTTCCGCCTGTCTTTCTTTAACAAACGTACGAAGCTCCTCTCCACTTAGCTCTAACTCTTTGGCTATCTTCGCCCAGCTTTCGAAATCACTGTTGGCCATCACTTACTGACTTACTTCAAATTAGCAAGTAGTAAAATATAGGCAAAAAATGCGCTAAATAATTTCTGAACACAGAAATCAATTCAATATATCAGTCGCTGTGGACTCTTTAAACTGCACTCTACAGTTCTAAAATGCAAGTCTCTATCAGTTCAGCTTTACATCCAGAAAATCAATATACTAGTAATATTGTTCTATGCTGTTTCTAGTGTCATCAATGTTCAATTAGATCAGTTTTAAGCTGACTAAAATCCCGGACGAGCCCCCATACTGTCGCATACCAGGTCTTACCCTAGACGCTTTATAAACTCAATGATTCGTAATGGGTGATCAAGAATGTTAACTAGAATTGACCTACAACAAGAACAAGCTGTATTTCATTTTTTGATGTATATTATAAATATCAACATTCAACAGTAAATAATATTCAATACCCTAACTACCTATTGTGGCGTATTTATCTACTAAAATATTATAAGGTGCTTAGCTTCCTCAAGAGTTCCCTTCTTGAGTAGATGATGAGGTCCTTGTTCTTGACACAGGGAAACTGGATTGGAAGGAAAGACGGGAAGAAAGGTCGCTTCTCCCTGGCTGCCCTCGGTCGTCGTTTCACTACCGCGTCGTCTTCGTTCTTCCGTGAGCGCTGGCTACTCACACGTCTTCTTCACTTCTGCTTCGTCGTCGAATCACCACTTCTTCTCGTTACTTCGAAACTCCAATCGCAACTGGTTCTCGCAATGTCTTCTCGATCCCAAGATCGATGCCGAGCGAAAATTGACTTTGTTCGCTATTACAGTCCGACTTAAACTTCGAACATTTCTATCTAACCCAGGTACTACGTTCCCTAGGATTTACAGATCAGCAGTGGAATAAACGTACAATAAGTCCCGTTTTTCACACTCAAATAAATGTCATCGGCGCATTCTGAATTAACGTTTTTGGTTGACAAATCGCAAAATGTCTGCCATTCTTTTCAGAATCTCATGCCCGAATCAGACCACGTGACTCTTCGGCTGCTCACAAAGTTGACGATCGCCTGCTACGCGAAACGCTGTTGTCGTGCCTCCTCAAGCGCTTGACCGATTTTTGTAGCGCATTTGTGTTTGTGATTTCTACTGTTATATTCGCTAATGCCACAATTCAATTTATTAATTATCTATTAAATACGCCAATTAATTGTCTAGCTTAACTGTTACTTAGTATTAATAATTACACAGGTTATTAGTTAATTGATTCGTTTGTTAAGGAGCGTTTATTCGCTACACTTACTTACCTATTTATTGCTTTGCGTGACATCAATAATTGATGACGTCACCGATTTTGTTGTAGTCGACGGTATTATATAAAAGAAGCGAAGTTTCTTCCACCATGCGCGCGGTTAAGTGACGATATTGCCCATTCGCAATGGCCAGTGATACCGTAGGTCACGTGACTTGAATGGCTTGTCTTGTGGATAACAAGTCGAGGCTTGATCAGGAAAAAGATGATTACACTTGTTTGCCTATCCATGATTCGTTCTGCCAACCACGGAATCCGTCTGTGAATTGATTGTGTGTATACCGTACCGCATTTAACCCCTTTACCGGCTATTAAATTTTTTAAAACCTAGTCTTATTTGGCGAATAAATTTTATGTCGATCTAAGTGGAATAGCATACTTCACTCATGAGTTTCGAATATATGGTGTTTCAAATGACGACATTGACGATTGATGACATCATCGATGACGTCATTGAGGATTGATGACGTCAATGATGACGTCATTGAGGATTGATGACGTCAATGATGACGCCATTGACGATGGAAGACTTCATTGAAGATACATGCACATGCCGTCATCGATGGCGTTATTATTGACGTCATTGACGACGTCATTCACGATTCATAACGTTATTTACCACCTCATTCACGATTTATGACGTCATCGTTATTATCGTCAACCTCCCGTCATCATCATCATCATCATCATCATCATCATCATCATCATCATCATCATCATCATCATCATCATCATCATCATCATCATCATCATCATCATCATCATCATCATCATCATCATCATCATCATCATCATCATCATCATCATCATCGTCGTAGTCGTCATCATCATCATGGTCGTCGACGTCATCCTCATCATCGTCGTTGTCGGCATCATCGTCGTCGTCATCATCATCAACGTAGACGTCGTCATCCTCATCATCGTCGTTGTCATCATCGTCATCATCATCATCATCATCGTCGTCGTCGTCGTAGTCGTCATCGTCGTAGTCGTCATCGTCGTCGTCGTCGTCGTCGTCATCGTCATCATCATCGTTGTCGCCATCATCATTATCATCGTCGTCGTAATCATCCTCATCATCGTCGTTGTCGGTATCATTGTCGTCGTCGTCATCATCCTCATAATCATCATCTCAATCATCGTCGTCATCATCCTCATCGTCGTCGTCGTCATCATCATCGTCGTTGTCGTCATCATCATCGTCGTCGTCGTCATCTTCACCATCATCATCGTCATCGTCGGCATCATTATGCACCGCAACGACGTCTTAGCAGTTTGGACAAGAAAAATGGACACTGTAGTTTATAATATCAGTTGGACGATTATAATCGGGGTTGCCGTATAAAGGTCGATTGTTAAGGACGACTATAATAGTCGGGGTTGCCGATAAAGGGGTTAATTTCCAGATGTACAATATAGGGGCCTACGTAAACGCCTCTATAGCAGAATGTTTGTATGTTTGTATGTGCACGTGTTATAGCGCACCTTCAAGCTCTCGCTACTCAGAGGCGCTCCCTAATGCAGAGCGGAGACTGCATCGGGGTTTCACGCCGAAGCGCTGAGCAATTGTGAGTGAAGGACTTGCCCAAGGTCCTTACGCGGCGAGGTGGATTCGAACCTCGAACCTTCCGGCTCCAAGGCAACGACGCAACCACTACACCACCGCGCCCCACTTGTTATGACACAGCCTTGTTGGACAACAGCTTCATAAAGCACAATGGTCAATTAGAATACGTTATTCATAATGGTATAATGTTGATAGTAAATAAAAATCATGCAATGGTAGAGAATGGGTGACCTCTAAGGTTGTGGCGGCCGCAAGATGTGTAGCCTACTATTGCCTGACTTAGGCTGATATTTGAACACCTCTTTCTCAATTAATTCTTTGCAGTAAATTGGAAGTATACCTGTGATTACTGTTCACTCCCCTCTTTTCGAAACATAATGCCTTCATAGACTCAAGTCATCTAAAACAGGTCCAGAGAGATGGTACTTTTTTATCCGGAGAGTCGGAGACCCTGCAGCCTTATTAGCTAGATTGTCATCAGCGGCCTTAGATTTGTTTGTATGTGCACTTGTTATAGCGCCCTTTCATTATCTCTCTACTCAGAGGCGCTCTCGAATGCCGAGCGGACACTGCATCGGAGTTTAACGCCGAAGCGCTGAGCAATTGTGAGTGAAGGACTTACCCAAGGTTCTTACGCAGCGAGGTGGATTCGAACCTCGAACCTTCCGGCTCCAAGGCAACGACGCCACCACTACACCACCGCACTGCGCCCCACAATTCTGAATGAATTCAGAATGGCTATTTAGTGACGCTTTCAGCAGGAATACTCCGTGGGAGGGAGGGTGGGATGGATGGAGAGATGGAGGGAATTGCCTTCAAATAATGGGAGATTGAGGTGGAAAAACGAGCGATCGATTTATCGCAGAGTGAGTAAGGAGGAGGGGGTGCACGGTCAAAGCGCGCATGTCAAAAGCGCGCAGACAAATGCGCGCAGACAAATGCGCGCAGTAACAAAATCGCGCACGACAAATGCGCGCAGACAAATGCGCGCGCGCGACGAAGAACACATAGACCCAGTACACAAAATATTTTTATACATGTACGTATTTATGTATTGTATGTATGTATAACATATGTGTATGTAGCATGTATGCATGTATGTATGTATGTATGTATGTATGTATGTATGTATTTATGTATGTGAGAATGTAGTAAGTATGTAAGTATGTACATGTATAGTATGTATATATGTATGTATGTGAGAATGTAGTAAGTATGTATGTATGTATGTACATGTATAGTATGTATATATGTATGCATGTATGTATCTATGTGAGTATGTAGTATGTATGTATTGTATGTATATAACTATATATGTATGTATGTATGTATGTATGCATGTATGTATGTATGTATGTATGTATGTATGTATGTGAGAATGTAGTAAGTATGTAAGTATTTACATGTATAGTATGTATATATGTATGTATGTGAGAATGTAGTAAGTATGTATGTATGTATGTACATGTATAGTATGTATATATGTATGCATGTATGTATCTATGTGAGTATGTAGTATGTATGTATTGTATGTATAAAACTATGTATGTATGTATGTATGTATGTATGTATGTATGTATGTATGTATGTATGTATGTATGTATGTATGTATGTATGTATGTATGTATGTATGTATGTATGTATGCATGCATGGATTTATGTATATACGTAGGTATGTAAATACTATGCATGTTTTATGTATGTATGTTTGATCGTTGCGCGCTTTTTTGCGCGCTTTGGTTGCACGCTTTTGTCTGGGAAGGTTCCTGTTGCGCGCTTTGCGCGCTATTGTCTGCGCGCATTTGTCTGCGCGCATTTGTCTGCGCGCTTTTGTCATGCGCGCATTTGTTACGGCGCCGGAGGAGGGACATTCAAAGCATTTTATGGCACTTAGCGTTGTGACGCGACCTTAAAATACTCCATAGCCTACTGTATGCGATGACACGTATATCTACCAATTTTTTCCAATGTTTAACGTCGTCATCTGACATCAGTGGCCATTGACGATATCATATGATGACATACATTGGCATAAAATATTGGAATAAGATTGGGAAGACGCTTTGCAGATAAATGCCATCACGTTCAGTATTATATAATTATTTATGTAAAGCCAACGTAGAAATTTTGGAATGGGTGATTTCGAAAAAGTTTGCGCTAGCCACATTTATATAGCAAAGATTATATGCGTTTTAAAGGTGTCTAATGTGCCTTCTTTCTTCAGTGTTTCACACTTTCTTACGATTCTTACGACTACGTTCAACGTAGTTTGACGTTCAACTCACCTTACCTTAAATCACTCGTGTCTGATTTTTAATTAATTATTATTATTAATATAGTTTAATATGGCCATATTATTATTATTATTTCTGGCTACATTCGTGATGTCCTACACTGGCTTCCCGTTCAGTCCCGCATCCATTTCAGGGTTATTTCTTTTGCTTGGCGCTGCGTCTTGGAAACAGCACCTCTTTATCTTCGTGAGTTCTTCATTCTGACCTCAACTACTGTGGGTCGCCGATCTCTGCGCTCGGCCTCTAGAGGTGACTTTATGGTTCCTTATACCCGCACAGCCACAAGGCAGAATAGGGCATTTTCGGTCATTGGACCTTCCGTCTAACCTGCGTTCCTAACCTCGGAACATGTCTGGCACTTTCTATAGATTGCTTAAGACTTTTCTTTTTGACCGGGCCTGGGTCGGGAGCGCCTCTGAGTAGATTCCTTGAAGGGGCGCTATATAAATTGCATAGATAGATAGATAGCTAGATAGATAGATAGATAGATAGATAGATAGATAGATAGATAGATAGATAGATAGATAGATAGATAGATAGATAGATAGATAGATAGATAGATAGATAGATAGATAGATAGATAGATAGATAGATAGATAGATAGATAGATAGATAGATAGATAGATAGATAGATAGATAGATAGATAGATAGATAGATAGATAGATAGATTTAAATGACCTCCCTTAACTCCTGTATGTCCTTAGCGTCCATGCCATTGGGGGCGGACAGGAGCGGGTACAGACATTTTCGAAAGACGGGGGGGGGGGTTAAATGTTTGGTCCTGGATCTGGAATTTTTTTAATTGGTAGGGTAGCAGGTTGAGACCTATTCTGCAAAAGTCCCGGATGCAGTCACAAACATAATCTAGGTTAAACACCTCATTTTCGTTGTCTTCGAAAATTATAATTAGTCCCAGGACCAATCGACCTGTCCTTAGTTAAACTAAAGTAAAGCCAACTAGCGAGTAAAATGAACACCAGAGAAGCGACTGTAAACATGAAAACATTATGTCATTATTCGCTATTCATTTCCAAATCATTCGTAATAAGCTAGACGCTGTTGCCCGTTTTGAGACGGAGGAAACTCCTTCAACGAGCATATAATCACGATCAATTATAATGCTGTTCAGCGACACTACATGTATGTCAATGCAATCAGACGATCAACATCGACCCCCTCCTCCTCTCTACGCGCTTTGGACTGGCAATGACAGAGGACGAGTAGTGGCAGAGTTTAACAGTCCGACGACTGAGTTACATAGTTCAACGATAGCATAATTATGGTAACAAAGGCCGTTATCATCGACAGAAATAGTTTTGTCATAATCTTATGACTGTAATAGTAGGTAGTAGTGGTCTCAGTTAACGACACGATGTGATACGTTAATCATGAACGTCGACTTTTTCAAACTTGGGAAGCATATGAATAGCTTCAGAGTCTTAACCTTATCAGAGTCGATTATGTCGTTCTTTTATAATAATTATGCTTATGAAAGTTATGGGGCATGCTTTACAAAGCCTTGACTGGTCGAAATGGAACACAATAATTAATTATCAACGATAGACAAAACACCGTCGTCTGCCCTCAATTTCTGATATACATAGCGTAGCTAAAAGCGAATAAAAGGTGTCTAAAAGCTCACAGTCATGTATAATTATTAGGATAAGTATAGTTTCAGTTTAACGACATTTTCTGATAACAAAGATCATTAGCGTCGTTCTCATTTTTTATTCAGGCTTGGGACTGGCACTCTCATAGGCCTAGAGCAAATAGTGGCGGAATTTTAAATTTATGGACTCAAGCATCCACACTTCAGAAATAGTGAGCTACAGACTAGACACTAGACGCAGTAGAAAAAAATGAAAGTTTGATGTTAGCCTACATCTGTGATATGTTTTGTCTGTAACAGCATATGTAGTGTAACGAAATTAATTAATTAATTAATTCATTCATTCATTCATTCACTTAATCATCCATCCACCCATTCATCCGTGAATTCACTCATTCATTCACTCATCCATTCATCCATCCGTCCATTCATCCGTACAATCTCGTGATTTCTAAAAAATTCGTCCAAATTTATATAACTCTAATCACAAAGATCTTCCTTAAAACACATTAATTTTATTTAGTTTGCAAATTTCACTATATCACGTCTTTCGCTACGGCAATCGTCAAGAAAGCAAACTGGAATGGTCGTGTGAGGTCGCCCATAAAAGTCCCGCATGCAGTAAAAAGTAAAACAAATTCTCTTTCAATGATCTTATTTTCGTCGGCTTCATGCCTCTTCAATCGTATTGTAGAAAAGACCCAGAAAGGCAATGGAACGTCAGTAAACGAGCCAATTTATAGTATCTTTAAATATGTTTTTAAAGGTGTCTAACGGACCATAGTAATCTGGTTTCACCATGAAGTTCGACAAGTCTAAAACAATGGTGTTCGGCGAAAAGAATTTTATAAACCAGTTTCTACTAGACGTGATTCAGTTAGAAAATGTCGAAATGTTTACCTATACTGGATGTAACATGACGTATGACTTGGATTAGGAAAGAAGTGATGGTCAGCACTGCAAAGGCGATAGCAGCATTCAAAGCTATAGATTAATTCTGGAAATGTAAAGCCACAAAGAAAGCGACCTAATTTGAGTGTCCTAAACACGTGTTTTCATCTGCATGATATATTATGGATGCGAGATACATGTAACGAAAGATATTGAATGAAAAGTAGGCTACTGGCCATCGAGAGAAAATGCTACAGGATGATTAGGAAAATAGGATGAGTACAATAAATCAGTAAAGCAGAATTGCACTGGTGGATACATTATTATTATTATTAAAGAGAATTTGATGCAGAAGGTACATGCAATTAAAAGGAATCTGGTTGATGCAGAAGGTAATTAAAAGGAATCTAGGATCGATCATTCGGCCCCAGGTAGCCTACAGAATGGATAATGATCGGAAGATTAGGACTTTGATGTTCCAAAGGATGGGTGGTCCAAACAAGAGAGGACGTCCTCATAAAAGAATGGTTGGACGATAATATAGATGAGTGGTGCAGAACATCACTCCAAAAGTCGAACCACATCACTCTGGACAGACAACGGTGGAAGAGATTAGTGAAAATGGCATTGAACACTTACTGGCGATGATCACATGGTTTAGGATGATGCTGTTGATATATTAACTTGATTCAGTTTCCAGTTCTTTATTGCAGTGAAGTGTCGATTTGAAAAAAATGACCCCTACCACTTGTTAAAAATGGGACCTATACGATACGCTTCATTTTAGAATAGATTAAACATTGAGAGTGTTTTTCATAGAAATTTGGTCTTCATATAATTTATAATTATTTCTCAATAACAAAGAAATATCTTTTTTGCGGCGAGGCAAGAGGTGATGAATTGTCTACTTAACGTGGCATGAGCAGATGTCACATAAACCGTTCGAATTGTATTTTTTAATGGAGATGTACATGTAGTAGACTATAGTAGTAGTTGCAGTTTTACGTCACTGTGCGGTAACACTGGATGGAGACTGTACGGGAGGATTTGCAAGGTCTGGAGATGACGTGGAACAATGCTGTCGCGGTGGCAATGGATAGAGTGGAATGGAGAAGCTGCGTTGCCCGATGTGCAGAGCTGCACGGGAAGGACTAAGGTACTAAGGTAAGTGCGGTAACAAAGACCATTAGTGACGCCCTCCTCCGTTATTCAGGCTTGGGACTGGCACTGGCAGAGTGCGACCAGTGGCGGAGTTAATGGATATACATGTCCTTTGATTAATAGTTGCAATATTCTAGACACAATCTTACATTTATCTCCCAAAGTGGCAATGACCACTTATATAATTTGTTCTAATTACGTTTTAAAGGTGTTTAATGAGAGCATTTTATTTTTTTGTCCAGTATTTCACGATAGCTTAGAAGTTTAAAATAATTAATTAAATGCATATGTCAGTTGTCATTATCATTGACGTCAACTATATATGCTCTATAATATCTTTACAAACACAAACCATAGATTAGCTATAGTCTGCTGCTTCGTTTAAAAAAGCCGAGTCATAATAAAGACGACGCTCTCTTGCTTTATCCAGGCTTTGCAGAGCGCCACTCGTGTGTGTACAGAGTCAGTGGCGAAGCTAATATCTTTGATTTATTGCAAATGATAGACATGAATGATGTCTTATGGAAAATAGGTCGCGACACACCACCAATGCCAAATTAGCTTTGATCTGATAATAATGACCTACAGCGCCGTCATTATGCAAAGGTCAGAAGTCAACGGTCGACTAATTAAAAGCGTAATCGTAAACGAAGGCGATGTACTGTAAAGCCAAGCGCAGGGCGCCAGCTTATTCACGAGCGCTGCATGGCCGTATAGGAACCTCTATTCAGAAACCGACAGACCATAATAATTATAAGATCCTTGTCCGGTTGCCATAAATCAAAGGTAGATATAGAGGAGGCAGAGCAGCAACTCGTTACGGACAAGCGAGCGGTTTAGAGGAATTCGGTCAGCATCTTAATATGACAATAAAAGTCGACGTAACGTGAACGACTTATGAATATTAATTAAGGCTTAAGCCTACTTTCCTTTCTAGCAAGACATCCACTGGATCACAGTTTAACGACAGCGTATGACAAGTAAAGTATCTGAATACTGAGTTCCTGATTTATTATTCAAGAGTTTAACGACATCTTATAGCAACAAAGGCTGTTGACGTCTTTAAAGTTACGGTATCAAAGTATTTCAGTTCACTGTTGTTTAAATGTTCCGCAGTTTCTGTCTGTATTGTCTATCTTTTTTCTTTTCATAGTTCTTCTGGAATTTGGTTGCTGTAGATCCTCTTTCTAAGTCTTTCTAAGTCAATATTTTTTTATTATTCAACAGTCTAACATCTTATAACATCGAAGGCTGTTGCCGTCTTTAAAGTTACAGTATCAATGTATTTCAGTTCACTGTTGTTTAAATGTTCCGCAGTTTCTGTCTATAATGTCTATCTTTTTTCTTTTCATTGTTCTTCTTCTGGAATTTGTATTTCCATGGCGACAGTGTTCATATGGTGGTTGTTGTAGATCCTCTTTGATGCATTTGTCATTTTTTAGTGTCACCATTTAACATACATGCATAAACATGCATATATTTAAATATACATTCATTTTCTGATTTTAATTTTCATTTATTTTTAATTAATACATATATAAGCAAATAGATTAGATATTCAACATTAATATGAAAATCAAATCATTCAGCCATCATCTATAAGCTTGAACAATAATATCGAAAATCGTTTGATTCAATGCCTATTTAATCTATTACAGAATTAGTTAACACACACACACACACACACACACACACACACACACACACACACACACACACACACACACACACACACACACACACACACACACACACACACACACACACACACACACACACACACACACACACACACACACACACACACACACACCCACACACACACACACACACACACACACCCACACACACCCACATACACACACAAACCGCACTAAAAAAAGCAAACAAATACAACTAAAATTATAATTCACATGCAATACTTCTTACATAATTTTTCCATTAGTTATGGTCATAAGTATATTATAAGCTTCAAGATAAATATCTTGAATAGAGAAAATATTTTTAACACTACATTCCACTTTTTTCTCTACACATTTTTTAAGTAGTAGGATTGAAATGTCATTCTTTTTACAAGCGAACAGCGTATGTTCGATTGTTTCTGGCAATTGGCATCCAGAGCACAGGTCTGTTGTGCTTTTACCTATCACTTTCAACCAGCTGTTATTAAGGACATGCCCCATTCTAAGTCTGGTAATTTGAACTTCTCGTTTCCTTATAGAGTCCATAAATTTTATATCAGTGGATACCAAAGGCTGGATAGATTTATAAAATCTCCCTTTTCCTTCAGTATCGTATTCAATTTGCCATGTATTAATAACATATTTCCTTATTAAAGAATAGATTTCCGTTAATTCTAGATAATTTGTTGAATTAATCTCCAATAGCTCTTGTCCTTTCTTTGCAAGGGTGTCTGCCATTTCATTTCCAGATAATCCAATATGACTAGGGATCCATGCTATGATTAAACTGCTGCTTTTAAGTTTATTAACATTATCTATAAATTCCAGAAATAAATTAGGCCGTGAAGAAGACTTGTTTTCTTTTATAGATGTGGCCACACTTAATGAATCAGTATATATAATATACTTATTAGCATTTTCAGTTTCATTCACATTTTCATTTAGGATAATCCATTTTATCGCTTCAATAATGGCCGTTAATTCAGCAGAATAAATGGAGGAATTATCTGCAATCCTATAAACATTGTGAAAATTCATGGAGGGTACATAGAAAGCTGCAGAAACGACATTTTCAATTTTAGAACCATCTGTATAGATTGATGTGCAATCAACATATTTATCAATTAATCCTAATGATAGGGATGACATAATGTTAGGAGAGTCCTTCTTTTTGTTTATATGTTTTTTCAAGGACAGATCGACTTTAGTGGTTCTGTTAAACCATGGAGCGGTTGACTGAAAAATTGGAGATTTAAATGGTTCGGATGTAATTGAAAAGAAATGTTCAGTTCTTTTAAAAATAGAATTTTGGTTCACAGAAGATGCACAATAGTAATTTGACCAGTGATCTCGCATGGTCTCTGCTGCTGGATGATCATTTGAACCTAATATTTTTGATCCATACTTGATTGAGTTACTCAATCGACGCAGGTGGAGGGGCACCTCTCCACACTCATTCTGGAGGGCCATTACAGGGGTGCCTTTAGCTGTTCCACAAGCCAACCGCAAAGCCTCAGATTGTACATTTTGCAGCCTTTTCAATTGTGTAGCACTAGCTGTAGCATATGCCACGTCTCCATAGTCAAGGACTGACCTCACGAGTGCTCTATAGATGGAGAGCAGTGCCCGCTTTGAGGCCCCCCATTTATACCCTGACACAGCCCTCATTACATTTATTCTCTTTTTACATTTGGTTACAATGTAATCTATATGGGGCTTCCAGTTTAATTTAGAATCAAAAATTACTCCCAAGAACCTGGCAGTATTTTCAATTTTTATATCCTTATTATTAAGGGTAATGTGTAGCTTTTGTAATGTTTTCTTTTTGGTAAATAGCACACCCGTGGTTTTACTTACAGATATTTTAAAACCATTTTCATTGTGAGTTCCTGAATGATATATCACACACCGTGTCTCTCCACTCATGAAAATTCTCTCAGTTACTCCAACGATATGGCCTATTTTTCATTACTTAAGCGAATATATAGAGGTAAAATACGTGTGATTTAAGCTCAGGTGGGATATATTTAGGAAACACATTGGCAGGCCTAGTCTTCAGAAATCGTGAAACACTGAAGAAAGCATGCTCATTAGACACCGTTAAATGTTTAGCGCCGTTACTATTCATTGCCAGTGAGTTCCTGAATGTTTGCACTGGCAATGAATAGTAACGGCGCTAAACATTTAACGGTGTCTAATGAGCATGCTTTCTTCAGTGTTTCACGATTTCTGAAGACTAGGCCTGCCAATGTGTTTCCTAAATATATCCCACCTGAGCTTAAATCACACGTATTTTACCTCTATATATTCGCTTAAGTAATGAAAAATAGGCCATATCGTTGGAGTAACTGAGAGAATTTTCATGAGTGGAGAGACACGGTGTGTGATATATCATGTAAATGTACTCAATTTTACAGGCTTGACTATGATTGAACTAATGAAGATGACAAAGGAAAGATACATTTGGAGACAGGTTCATGGTGCGGTCAACCTTCGCATCGAAGACGGCTAAAGACACGCGAGACATTCGATTTTTGTGATTATAGCGGCCGCGTAATAAATGGCCTCGACCCTCTTCATTTTCAATTGAATAAATGATCGGCTGGGAACCTTCACCACCGCTGCCCGTTTGAATGGACGCCACGCCATTAGCAATGTATGTCCCCGTGTACGTACCGTGCTAGCCAGAGATGTTGCTAACTGGCTAAGATATAATTTTATTATTATTATTATTATTATTATTATTATTATTATTATTATTATTATTATTATTATTATTATTATTATTATTATTATTATTATTATTATTATTATTATTATTATTATTATTATTATTATTATTATTATTATTATAACAGGAATGTTAGATTTAGGTTTTGGTTTAGTTTTAACAGATCAATTTCAGTTTGCTTAGAGTGGCCGGTCCATAGCTCCGGGTAAACCAGACAAGGTGCCTTGGTAGGCAACGGCGTTGTAGCGCTGGATCGTGACTGAAATGCTCTGGAATAGAAAGCCTGCTTCACGTGAATCACCAGAGATCTTCGACAGCCGGCGTCCAATCTCGGACACAAAGGCGAGACCTTCATTGTTGATGGGGCCCATTGTTTCCACGGCTAAGGGGACGAAGAGGTATGTCCTTTGGAGATCCAAATACTTTGACAATTTTCTTGTGGCGGCTTTCTCTGCTGCTCTTCCGGCTTTGGTCGCATTCTCAAGGACGTACGAGGCGGCCAACGTGTCCACCACGGTCGCGTCCCAAATTAACGCCCTTCCGTTGCTCCAAGGGATTAGGGTCTGGCCATCCGGTCTTTTCCCGTCAGTCCTGGCGAGGCCCGACGGCTCCTTGATTGCCGGAGTACCAGCTCTATTTAAGCCCCGGTAGACAAGGTCGTTGATGGTGCTGTGTCTTGCCTGTCTACCGAATCCAAGGGAGCATGAAAGGCCATGCGAGCCCCTTGCCGAAACAGGGGCGCCACACACACACGTGTGCGGCTCACAGATGGCCGTTCCCAGTCGGAGGCCAACCGCAACTCTCACAGCCTCGTCACTCAATCTGAGGTCAAACGCGCTGAGTGGAAGGGCGTGAAGCCAGTCAGAGGCGTGTGGTGCCATTGACGCCTTTAGTCTTGCCCGATCGTATGGGTCTTGTAGCTTGGACTCGATGGAAAGCACGGTCTTAAGCAACAGCGGGTTGTCCAGTAGTGACTGCTTGTGACCTGGATATTCAGTTGGATCTCCCGTCTCAGTAATCCGCATCCATTCGGACCGCGCGGAATCGGATGAATTGTCATCAATGTTCCAGGCCGTTCCCAAGATGAGAGACTGGATGGAGAGGGTGCCAGCGGCAGAAGCCAAAAAGGCTGGAAGTGCCAACGAAGACACCCTCCTCACTCCCAGTCCCCCTAATCTGATTGGAAGGGAGGCCTGCATCCATTGGTCATCGGTCAACGTGATGTTTAATATCCTTTCAAGCCCACCCCTTAGCAGCTCGTCGTAATCGTGTAATCGAGGGTGATCGTGACAAGGGGTGCATCTAAGTAGATGGATCAGCCTAGGCGAGCCAAGCGAGCATCTCAGGATTAACAGGGCGTCTTGCTTGGCGACGAGTTGTAACCTGTCGATTGAGGTCCTGAGGTCGGTCACGCATCTGTCGAGAGCCGATAGAAGGGCCTCCGACGATGTGAGCGGAGCACCCAGAAGCATGGCCGTCATGGGGTCGACCCGGGCAAATTGTCGCATAGCGCCTCGATTGGTGTTGTTGAAGTCGAAGTCGGTTGCAATGATCTCGCACTTAGTACGGTTCAGCGTGAGGCCCAGACGCGAGCATCCTTCCTCAATCGAATCCACGTCAGCCTCCACTATCTCTGGGTCCCCGCCAAGCGTGAGGTCGTCGAGGTATCCAAAAGCCAAGGGCGACATCAAGCGGGTTAGAATTGGTTGGAGCGGCAGACAGAATAGAAGAGGTCCCAAGGGATCGCCCTGTTGCGATAATTATTATTATTATTATTATTATTATTATTATTATTATTATTATTATTATTATTATTATTATTATTATTATTATTATTATTATTATTATTATTATTATTATGGATATTGGAAAATTGGACAACTTGAGAGGAGAGAACGGGTTTTGAGGCTGTGCTAGGAATCGATGCTGCATCTATCTGTCTAGAAAGTTTTTTTCTTATTCCAATATCTCACGTCGTCATAATCATGACATCAATAATTAATTATAGCTTCGGCTTTTGTCCATAAGGCAAACCATGATGCCATCGCTTTTAGTATGTAAATTCGACACGATGGGGATTTGGCTACCTAGAAATAATTCTCTCTGGCGACGAATACATAGCAACGGTGTCAAACGTTTTAAAGGTATCTAAATAGTCTGCTTTTCTCAGCGTATCACGCTTCCTAACTGGCCTATTACCAAGGTGTTTTGACGTTGAATTCACCTTACCTTAAATCATTAGTAAGCCTTTTTGAATTTCCACAAGTTATCAAAGATCGTGCATGATCTAAATGACCTCCTATAAACCCTGTATAATTATGTTCGTTACGTCCATGCATGACATTTATTATCTACAACGTAGTCCTACTTTATGCTGCACGCAATAATGATTATCTGTGTTCGAGCAAATGTAGAGGATTTAAAAAATTTGATTTGTGCTGTTTTAAGAAAAAAAATGTTGGTGAGGCTAGTCTATGAAAACGTTCGACATTAGTTAGATCAAAGCCTCAAACGTGAGGCTGTTCCGCAATTATTGTTACGAAAGGTTTTAATCTGAAACCAAATCTGGACCAACCAACCTGTCCTAAAATGAAACTGACGAGGTGCCAACTAGCGAGTGTAATGAAAGCTAGACATGGGTTCGTAAAATTGGGAAAACATTATTACATGTAATTTTGCTAACCTTTTACAAAATTTAATTATTTGCAAACTAGATGCTGCACATCATGGGATTCATTCATTCATTCATTCATTCATTCATTCATTCATTCATTCATTCATTCATTCATTCATTCATTCATTCATTCATTCATTCATTCATTCATTCATTCATTCATTCGTTCGTTCATTCATTCATTCATTCATTCGTTCGTTCGTTCGTTCATTCATTCATTCATTCATTCATTCGGACATTTATATAGCGTTCCTTCGAGTAAAAGAAACTACCACAGAAAAGGATTGAGGAATTTCACTTAATGATGATTTCATACATCCACAAAGAAAGGAGAGAATTCAAATGGCTTTCGAAAAACGATAATTATTTTTAATAACAATGTTGATAATATTTGGATTAAAAAAATTAAAAAAGCGCAAGAAAACGGAACCTGTTATGAACTTTATACATCAAAAAACAACGACAACAACGACTTTAAAATAATAAAAATAGTAATAGCAACTGGTTACATCATCTTGATGACGTCATCAGGTCAAAGGTCAAGGCAGCTGGGTCTCATAAACTGTGCCAATCTGTCTCTACTTCCTGAAAATTTATTGAGTCAATTGATGTTTTTTTGGCTAAAGTTCCTCTTTTATGACGTTCAAATCATTGCCCGTTGTCTAAAAGTTCTTTTATCAAATTATTTAACGAGATATAAAGGTGTCTAAAGGCAGCGTTTTGTTGACCTAAGCGACTCGTCATTTATTGACGTTATTTCATTTCTTGCATTTCCTATAGCGCCTCTTCAAGCTCTCTACTCAGAGGCGCTGCCGACTATGCAGCACGAATATTGCATCGGAGCTTCACGTCGAATCGTCTGAGCAAATGCGAATGAAGGATATGCTCAAGGTCCATACGCGGCGGCTTGAGGTGGATTCGAACCTCTCCGGCTGGTTCCAAAGCACCAAACATATCTCTATACCATCACGCCCCCCACAACGATGTACCAAATACTACAACCAATTACCTGGACAGTTACCATTTAACAACACTGTGATTACGATGAATATTGACGTCGTCATCTTTTCTCCATACTTTAGACTGAAGCTACCAGAGTTAGAGAATTGGCAGATTTCACTAATAAGTTATTGTAGAATTTTCAGTTTAACTGTGATAGTTAGGGAATGGAGATGGGGTAGCATGTGCCTCAAACAGCCTCTGCTACCCAATTGCCCACCACGCCACCTACTCGTGGTCTCCCTGTTGGAAGCAGAGTGCGTGGTGGACGACCGAATAATCGCCGATATAATTATGCGATGCCCCATGGGCGAAGAAGCCGAATGACGGGCGATGGAGGACATCGACGCTGGGAGATGGTGTCTCCAGAAAAAAAACACCGAGAGGAAGGAAACGGGAACACATCTCTCTACATTTCCTAAGAAAAACGTACAATGGAACTGCTGGACGGGATGATGGAAGAGGGATACAGAGAACTGAAGGACATTCAGCCATTATTATACGCAACGCAGGAGAAGAACAATTTTGCGCAACGCGCTTTTATATATATATAGCAATTATATAAAATGTTTTTGCGGTGTTTAAGAAGAAGCAGTCGTCAGTCGTCCTCTCTTCCTATAATAGTTATTATTATTTGTGCAGATCACCAGATGACGCCTGTTAAACACCAAAAGACCAATTAGACTAAATATATATTGGTTACTAATAATTATCACTACAAAAATAAACCGTTATCGATAAAGTTCATTGCATAGCTTAGTTTATTTTAATTAATTAATTAATTAATTAATTAATACAGTCATTCATTCATTCCAGAATTTATATAGTGCTTCATCAAGGCGGCTACTCAGAAGCACTCCCGGTTCAAACACGGAAATATCACAATTTTTTAGTTTAAAAATGCTTCGATAAGAGCGGCATGAAGCTGACGTAGGGATTGTTGGAACCCATTCCAGACAACTATAGGTCCACCGCAGAAAAGGCTCTATTCTGCATGGGACCATGTGCATTCCATTCTTGCCACGACTCCTGTAATAACTAGTAATTATTCGACATACTATGAGTTCTTATATTATTCTGTGTTGTATCAGTTTGAAATATTATTAAATGAAGATTTTTCATCATTACAATAAAAAAATTCCGAAGTAGTTCAAGTCACAAAGGCAAATAAGGCAACGTATAGTGTATGAAAATACTATGGAATCAGTAGTCAATCAGATAGCTGTGGCTGCTTTTCGAATGTGCCCCTGCAGGCAACAGCGTTGAATCGCTGGATGCAGACTAAAATGAGTTCTAGGACGTGATGAGGAAGTCGATCAATTCTATAGAGAGGTCAGACAAGTGCTGGTGGAGACACCCAGCAGCAACATTGTCATCGTTACAGGTGACTTTAACGCTCGAGTTGGAGAGGGTGCAGCAGAGGAGGAGGTTCTTGGCAGGTACGGCTACGGAGAGAGAAATGACAGAGGTCAGTTGCTGATTGACTTCTGTGCGGAGAACAATTTGGTCATCGCCAACACCCGTCACCAACTGCACCCCAGGCACAGATACACTTACAAAAGCCCTGGCGATATTTATAGATCTCAGATCGATTTTATTCTGGTACCCAGGCAATGGATACAATCGGTTTATAAGTGCAAAACCCGACTTGACGCGGATTGTGACACTGATCACAATCTCGTCTTTCTGAAATTCAAACTCCGTTTCAGAAAAACTAAACCTCGTCAGCTTCCTTTTTTGGACTTGGACAAACTGCGAGATCCACAGGTAGAACATGACTATGCAGTCGAAGTTACCAACCGCTTCGCCGCTTTAAACTGCGTCACAGAATCCAGTCCTCCCACTGACTTGTGGTCTCAGCTCAAAAATATCATCATAGAATCGGCGCAAAAGATTGTTCCCAAAGACTCGGAGAAGCGTAAAAACTGGATCTCGGATGACACTTTCGCGCTTATCAAGAGGAAGCGCGAAGCCAAGACGAAATCACCGGTGGAATATAAGACTTTGAGAGGAGAAGTGCAAAGAAGACTGAGGGAAGACAAACAAGCCGAACTTGATGCGCTCTGCTGCGAACTGGAAGAAAATGCAAAGCGTGGAAACTGCAGACCGGTTTACAAGACAGTCAAAAATCTCACTAGACCGTTTCAGGCGCGTAAAATAGCTATCAAGGACGTCTCTGGAAAGAAGTTAGTTGATCCGGTGAAGGTTAATGAACGTTGGAAGGAATATTGTGAAGGACTTTACACAGGCATTGAAGACGAGATAACGTTCGAAATTACGGAAAGAGAACCGCCTCCACTGCGAGAAGAAATCAAACGCGCTTTGCTTAAAGCCTCTTTGCACAAAGCCTCGGGACCGGACGGAGTCGCCACCGAGCTTCTCAGATTTGGTGGTGATATGACTCTTACCATGCTACATAAGATTTGTACTGATGTATGGATATCTGGAGTCTGGCCCGACGATTGGACGCAATCAGTTTTTATCCCTTTACCGAAAAAAGGGGATCCGCTCTGTTGCGAGAACTACAGGACCATAGCGCTAGTTTCGCACGCCAGCAAAATTCTCCTAAGGGTCATCCTGGAGCGCATTCAAACTAAACTTGACAATGAACTGGCTCCTGAGCAGGCCGGTTTCAGACCCAATCGAGGCACTCGCGATCAGATTACGAACCTCCGGATCATCATAGAAAAGGCAAATGAGAGAAGTCAGAATCTCTACTTTTGCTTCATAGATTTTACGAAAGCGTTCGACATGGTGCAACACGGTCAACTGTGGTTGTCCATGCTGGACATGGGGTTCCCCCCACAACTTGTCCAACTATTGATGAACCTATACAAACAGCAGCGAGCAGCTGTTAGGACAGATAATATCACCTCTAACTGGTTCCGCGTTAAGAAAGGCGTTCGGCAAGGTTGTAACATCTCGCCTTGCCTATTTAACATCCTGGCGGAACAGGTAATGCGCAAGGCGCTTGACGGGTTCAGAGGGGGCTTCAGAATTGGAGGTAGGACCATCAGTAATCTTAGATACGCGGATGACATACTCTTGATCGCTACATCACCAGAGGAACTCCAGGAGCTCGTCAATCGTGTCGAATCCGCTGCCAAGGAGTACGGTTTAAAGATAAATGTTTCAAAGACGAAGGTTATGACCAATACCGATAGGATCCTCAGGATTTTTGTCGCGGACAGTGAACTCAATCAAGTGGATAACTTTACATATCTAGGCAGCAAAATCTCAAGCGATGCAAAGTGCTCAGTCGATATTAAGTCTAGGCTGGCCATGGGTATGGCGGTCATGGTGAAGCTTACGAAGGTCTGGAAAAACAAGTCCATTAGTACTGAAACCAAGCTTCGTTTGATGAAATCCTTGGTCTGGTCAGTTGCAACCTATGGTTGCGAATCATGGGTGCTTAAAAAGGCGGAGGAAAAGCAGATACAGAGTTTCGAGAACAAATGTACCCGTAAGCTTTTGCGCATTTCTTGGACGCTCAAACTTACCACAGAGCAGGTTTATCGGCTTGCCGGAACTTCACCAGAGCTCTTGGGTTCCATTAAGGCTCGCAAACTCTCCTATTTCGGTCATACCATCAGGATTCCCCAGGATTGCGTGGAAAAAGCCATTATGCTGGGTCACGTGGAAGGTTGTCGACGCAAGGGTAGACCGCGTATTAGCTGGATTGACAACATTCTTGCTTGGTCCCGTATTTCCGGATCCAATCTTCTCGCCGCTGCACGCGATAGGAGGCAGTGGAGAGCTGTAGTCCATGCATGCGACCAACCGTCGCGCAGCGACGTCGGTGATTGACATGACATGAGGACGTGTTTGACGCACTTAATAACCTGCGACAACATACTTTTGTATATATAGCAATGTTAGATAGCGTTATAAAGGTATTTAAGGAAAAAAGCCGTCACTTATCGTCTAGGTTAAAGGTTTCCCGTGATAATTATCACCAGCTGACGCTGTTTTACACAAATGACCAATTATTTTGTTAATCAATTGCTTAAATTATTAAATCCTATCGCAACAAAGGCCATTGACGTCTTCAAAGTTCAATGTGATAAATCAGTTTATTTATTGTTTTCAACTTTCATCAAATTAAATTTTAAAATAGTTTCACTGGTTTCTCTTGTGATTGCTTTTGTTTTGTGTGCGTCAGGTTAAACCGCGGCGATGTTAGGCAGGTTGTCAGTATCCAGATTTGACAATAATGTAGATTAATTTATGATAGATATAGGATTGATTTGGCCATTTCGCTTGTTTCCTTTATTCTCTGACCTAAATACTCATTTTGACGATCGATGTTATTATGATGGTCTTGAAAGATTTATTGTTGTCTTCCTAATTATTAATTTTGTAGTCTTACCGGATTGATGTTCATTAATTTTTATTGGTCATCTTTCACGTTACGTTTGAAGACTCTTGCTGAAGATTCAAAGTGGGCAATGTCTACTGTTATATATAACAAAATGTGTATACGTTTTGAAGGTGTGTAATGAGAGCGTTGTTTGTTTGTTATAGCGCCCTTTAAGCTCGCTTTCTCTACTCAGAGGCGCTCCCGAATGCAGTGCGGACACTGCATATGGGTTTCACGCCGAAGCGCTGAGCAATTGTGAGTGAAGGACTTGCCCAAGGTCCTTACGCGGCGAGGTGGATTCGAACTTCGAACCTTCTGGCTCCAAGGCAACGACACCACCACTACACCATCGCGCCCCACAATCATCACCATCATCGTCGTCTTTGTTTTTGTCGTCTCAACATCATCATCATCGTCGTCATCGTCATCGTCATCGTCATCACCACCACCACCACCACCACCACCACCACCACCACCACCACCACCACCACCACCACCACCACCACCACCACCACCGCGGCCGCCACCACCACCACCACCACCACCACCACCACCACCACCATCATCATCATCATCATCATCATCATCATCATCATCATCATCATCATCATCATCATCATCATCATCATCATCATCATCATTATCATCAGTCACCACCACCAGTGGCCAAATATTGTTCACAGAAGAGTCATCTGAGTCAATAGTTTTAACCTTCTCCTTCTCTCTTTGGATTGAGGTTTCTATTATTATTTTTGTATGTTCTTAGAGGATTCTCACGTCACCTTATTTGATCTATTATTGATCCTTTGGCCTCCCCCACGGGTCTTAGTAAGACTAGTGATCTTTACAGTTTCGTTATGTTGCACGACGTGCCTACTTGATTTCTCCGTCTTTTGGAAATGTTATTATAGCATAGGATAACATGTTTTAAAGGTGTCCAACGAGATCGTTCCCATCTATGGGAACTAT
The DNA here is from genome assembly GCA_945859605.1 of Lumbricus rubellus. NCBI lineage: Eukaryota > Metazoa > Annelida > Clitellata > Crassiclitellata > Lumbricidae > Lumbricus > Lumbricus rubellus. Next base: position 5,082,704 of record OX243818.1, read on the forward strand.
TATAGGGTCGTAATAAGTGGCATAGAAGTTATTCATTTCATCGTCTTTTTAGATAAGTCATTTTTAGCGTTCATCCATCCATCCATCCATCCATCCATCCATCCATCCATCCATCCATCCATCCATCCATTCATTCACTATAATAGGCTGCTATTATGATTATTTCTCTATCCATATTTCTTTATTTCCTTATATATTTTCTTTCTATTATAAAGATTTATGATAGTTGTATCCGCAGGAGTAGCGGGAATTTCTGATAAAGCCTATGGTTGAAATAACAAAATATGGTCGCTTTATCCTACTCGTCCTCCTTTCTCCAGGCATTGGGACTGACACAGCCAGGGTACGAGCGGTCGCGCAGTTCAGCATTCAGGTAGATGAATTCCGTAGTTGAACTAGAATTACTAGTGCCGATTGCAACAAAGGTCGTGGTCGTCATCAGAATTATTATTGTTTTGACATGATAATTAGTATGGCTCTTCTTACTGAAAGAGTCGGCTGTTACAGTAGTAGTTTCAGTTTAACCCTTTAATTCCGGAGGGTATAGGATTTCCCATACCATTTACTACCTTCTCGGCATTAAAGGGTTAATGACAACGTGTAATGAAAAAAACTCATTGACATCGCCCTCCTTTTTGATTCAGTCTTTGGAAGGGCTCTGCGAGAGTACGAATAGTTGCGGAGTCGTAACAGAGTCGAGTGCATACCGTGCTTATAATTATGCATATGCGGCATGGTTTACAAGGACTTGAAGGATCGAAACTCGAAACGGAGCGCCATAATAATAATAATCAGCCTAATACTCGAGTTGTTTCAAATCACTCCCCGCCGTTCTCAATTTATCTTATGCGCAGCATGAATGATAGCGATTTAAAGATGTACAAAGGAAGTGTTTATCACACCAAAATGACTTTTGGTAATCTTAAGATGTACCCAGAGGCGTAGCGATCGCCCTTCGTACCCTCCGACCGAAGGGGGCCCCCGGCAAGGAAGGGGCCCCTAAAAGTGCAAAAAATGAATTACTTACTTACTTAGACTTAGTTCCTGCTGTTCCGATCAGAGCATTGGTCAACAAGTCTTCGCCACTCCATACGGTCACCAGCTACCTCCTCCGCCTCGTCCAAATCCAGTCCCATCTTCTCCAGATCTTTCTTAAATGTACGTCTCCAGGTGTTTCTTGGTCTGCCTCTTCTTCGCTTTCCCCCCTCCGGAACCCATGTTATCGCCGTCTTCGCAATCCTCTCCTTTGGTAGTCTAAGAATGTGCCCAGCCAACTTTCCTCTTCTCTCCATGATGACATACTCCAGGTCTCTTGATCCCGCCAATTTCAACACCTCCTCATTTCTGATGTGATCTCTCCATGAGATGCCCAGGATGAATCGTAGGCACCTCCGGTGGAAGACATTCAATGAATGAAATGACTAAAAATAAATTTTAAAAGGTCATCAAATTTTTTGGACGGCGAATATGAAAATTTCTCGAGATTTTGGCCCAAAAAGTCATCAACTTTTTCGGACGGCGAATTGATGAAATTTTCCAGACATTTTGGCCGGATGAATAAAAAAAGGTTGTCAGAAATTTCGGACATTATGTTCCGAGGGGCAACGTTCGTTCTTGCTACGGCCATGGATGTACCAGTTAATTATTAATTAATTATTAATAAATTAATTTATTAATTATATTATTTATTATATTAGGCGATAGATAAGTCCCTGAGGGATCCTGTATACCTCGGGGCAAAAAAAAAATAGTAATAATAATTTAGCCGTTCCAGAATACAATTTTTTAAGTCTCCGGATAATTTTTTGAAATCCCGAGGGATCATTAATACCTCGGGTAAAAAAAAAAAATAATAATAATAATAATGAAGGTCTCGCCTTTGTGTCCGAGATTGGACGCCGGCTGTCGAAGATCTCTGGTGATTCACGTGAAGCAGGCTTTCTATTCCAGAGCATTTCAGTCACGATCCAGCGCTACAACGCCGTTGCCTACCAAGGCACCTTGTCTGGTTTACCCGGAGCTATGGACCGGCCACTCTAAGCAAACTGAAATTGATCTGTTAAAACTAAACCAAAACCTAAATCTAACATTCTTGTTATAATAATAATAATAATATTAATAATAATAATAATAATAATAATAATAATAATAATAATAATAATAATAATAATAATAATAATAATAATAATAATAATAATAATAATGCATATCACCAGTTGGCGCTGTTCTACACAGAAGGACCAATTACCATATTAATTTTGTTTACTAAGCATCCAACAATTACAAATGCCGTTAACGTCTTCAAAGTTCACTGTAATAGATTAATTTATTTGTGTACAACTTTAATAAGTTCTGTTTGCTAAATTGCTTGTGATTGTTGTTTTACATGTATGTGCGGCAAGCCATTTAGATGGAGGCGTTGTTAGGCAGATGGTGAGTGTCGAGATTTTATAGAATGCATGTTAATTATACTTGATAGATAATTATATATAATTCGTTTGGCTTTTATACGCCTGTTTCCGTTTGTCTTTAATACTCCTTTTTGACGATAGATGTCGTTTTCATGCTCTTGCTATAATTTTACATGTATATTTTCCTTAACACTCGAGTGCTCAAGGTATTTTTTGGTACACGAAGGCCCAAGGGGAGGGGGTCCGCGCGGACCCCAGCGTTTTATGTTAATATCTTGAGAAGGGATTGGAATATCGTCACAGAATTTAGTTCTATGTGATCCCAAATGAATTTCCAATCGATTGGTGTATCTTATAATATGACAATAACACCACCTGGTGTTAAATAATACTGTAAAATCTCGTGATACACATTTTATGCTTGCTTGCGTTATTGACCAAAGGAAGCCCAGCGTTTTCATGCCAATATCTTGAGAAGGGATTAGAATATCGTTATAGAATTTATTTCAATGTAATCCCAAATGAATTTTCAATCGATTGATGTATCTCATAGCACAATAACACCACCTGGTGTAAACTAATGGTGTAAAAATCTCGTAATACATATGTTATGCTTGCATGCTTGCGTTATTTATCGAAGGAAAGCCTATACGTCCGGCGCGGACCCTGCAGCATGTTCATGTTAATATCTTGAGAAGGGATTGGAATATCGTTATATAATTTAGTTGTAAGTAATCCCAACTAAATTTGCAATCGATTGATATATATTATATAAAAATAGCACCACCTGGTATAAAATAATAGCTATTGACCAGTAATCATGCGCTTGTATGAATATCAGCCGCATCATGGGGTACCCTTAGTATATACTGTGGTTGTGGGGTGCAGGGTTGGACAATACTCACGCAAAATATACCATTCTATGCCCAAATGGTTGCTCTAAGAATACCTAAAAGCATTTATGCAGATCCCTAGCCTTTAAAATGTTATCCGGAAAAAACAGGCCTGGGGTCCGGTCGGACCCCCCCCCCTTTGGGCACTCGAGGGTTAATATTGGTATTGTACTCTTAGACGGTTATTGGTCATTATAAGTGATCTTTTAGGTTCCGTTTGAATACTCTTGCTGAAGCAGTGAAGCGGTCTCAATTACATATCTAGTCAAGGGCGGATACAGGAATTTTCGAAGGGGGGGGGCCAAAATTTTGGTTCTCAGGCATGGTCGGATACAAAGTTTCCGAGAAGACAAAATGGGAGGAAAACTCAAAGTATGCACGTGTAATACGAGCAGCCTAAGGTCGATTGCGGAGGCGCTTAGCGGCAACAGGTGCATGGGTTTGGGGAGGCATATATCATAATTTCTAATTTTCCACATTGCAATGGCATCATTTTAAGCACCTTAGCCAAAATTTAAAACTTTCAACACTTTAATGGTGGCAGTTGAGGGTGTTATCTCAGCAAAATTTGCTCTTTTATTCCATTACTAACATGAGTGGTTTATAAAGTAATATAGGGTCCTATCATATAAGTCGGACACCCTTTTGTTCTGACCGAGGTTACTCCGTAACGGAGCGTCACATCTGCATGCTGTAAAGTTTATTGTGTAGCTTATCATCTCATTCAACAATTACATTCAGTTAAACTCGGCCAATTTTAAATGAATTCGATCAAGAGTGTGCCAAGTACAGCGAGCTGGCGAAATTTGAGTTTTCGGTTTTTCGGGTAAAGTTGGACACTTTGGTTGGTAAACTCGGACAACATAATATGCTTATAGGATCTTATGTTGTTAGAGTCGGACAATCAAGAAACTGGACAATTTGTTGTTAAAGTCGGACAATTTCTAAACTAAACAATGTTCGCTTATACGACCTATGTTGATAGATTCGAAAAATCAATAAACTAAACGATTTTCAACAAGATCCGTGCCTAATTTAACTGAAAGATAACATTTGACATTGAAAGTAACCTAAATGAAGTCAACCAAATGCCAGTATAGGCCTGCCTACATTCAATAGGCCTACAAAGGTTGCACTAAGGGGTCTACTAATTGTGCAATCGTCACAGTCCTCCATGGCACTGTATTTGTTCCAGCAATGTTTGTACAGTTGACAGACCATTTACTAAGAGCAGTTTGCAAGACCTTTATTAAGCAACTCGGTGAAGGCTGTAGCAACCTTAGTGAGCTAGGTTAGGCCTACTATGGGGCCTTCGTAACAGAAGTCCTATGCATCAGACGAGCATGAAAAACTTAGCTGTGAGGCAGGCATTTACACTAGCCTACATAAACTCGACTAATGAATAGATCCTAGAAAAAGTCGAAAAGAACATGAACTTTTCTAATATCTGAAACATTCCTTACAAGTAAAAATATAATAATCATCATAATAAGCATTAGCGTGGACCTCTTTTGTTAAAGTCGGACACATTTCAGCAGGGTGTAATAATTTTGTCCGACTTTAACAAACGCATATATGTTAAAGTCGGACAGCAAACAGCTCTAGTTTCAACCATGAGATCAATTCAATATCGCTCAAACAAGTTACGCAAAACATATATTATACTGTAATCTCTAGGGAAAAAATTTGAAACTCTTCCTCTTCAGCAATTAACATTGTCATAAACCCTTAGCAGTGAAATATGGGTTTCATTATGTCAGATTTTAAAACTCTAGAAATCGACATGCATCGTAAAGAGGCGACATCTTAAAATCTAGGCAACGATCCCTTCAAGGTTGTGAAGTATAAATCATTAGATGGACCCTCTGCAAATACAATCTATGATACAGCCATCTGGTGATCGAAGTCTTTTATGCGTGGCAGGCCGGAAAAAAATTTGTCCGACTTTGCCTCATGTCCGACTTTAAGTTAGTTCACCCCTAGTGCCCATCAGTGGCGGATAAAGAAGGTTGAAATGGGGGCAAATGTGGAGGTGGTGGACGAGCGGCCGAAGGCCGCTCGCTGAGGCGCTTAGCGCCGAGAGGGTGAGGGAGAGGGGAGGGGTTTGGGGAGGGGGATGTGCCCCCTCCCCAACCAGAATTTTTTTAAATTTTCGCACTGCAATGGCAGCATTTTAAGCTGCCATCTTAGTGAAATTGCTCCCCACTACTTAAATGCTGAGAAACCAAGCAAGAACTACCAAGCCATCAGGATTGGGAAGTCATTTAGTAATGATGTTGCTACACTAATCAAATCAAATAAAATTTATAGATCCCATCAACCTACAAGAATTAATGATCATATAATATAATAGCAAGTTACACACATGGCTTACTCAGTAATGCAATGAGGAGATTTAATAACCAATTAAGATTTGTGAGCCAACAGATTAATAAAGCAAAAGCGATCAAAGCAGAGGATGTCACATTGAGTGATTGGGAACAATAGGCCCACCAAAGGGACAGAGTCCTGCTAAGAGGGGGCCTATTTAGCATGGTATAGAAATAACTTGACAGTTAGACTTCAATAAATAAAAAAATAACAATTTCTTATTGAGCCTCCACATTGTAGTGGTACTATTTCAAGATGTCATCTTTGCAAAATCATTTTAATGTTTCAGTGATGATAAAACAAGTGGTTTAAGACTAATAAATACAATTAAAATTGCAACAATAATTACCTAATGTATCAAGTTCAGTAACTAATTCTGCTGCTGTATGTGCAGATGGATTATAGTATTATAATGAATAACTGCAGATGGGAGTGTAATTACTAATTAGGCCTAATAAGCTTACTTTGTAGCATTTGAGTCACTTTATCCCTGTTGCAACTGACGGTTCTGAATTGTTAAAAATGTTACACAAACCAAGCAAAAACTACCAAACTACCAGAATTGGAAGCCATAGGCTGTTGTTTTACTAACTGTTCATCGAACAAAATGCTGAAATTTGACAGTTTGAAATGTGACAGATAGCTCTGGAAAGAAGTCATATACATTGTAGTTGTACAAAATAGCATTATGTACAAAGTTTAACAGTAAAGTTATCTTTAACTGATAAGTTAAAGATATCAGAAAAGTTACCGCTATCTGTCATATAATTTTTTTAATAGTGAATAATAATATCGTAATCATGATCATAATAGTAAATAACATCAAGGTATATTATAACATGTTAAACATTACTGCAAACAGCAATTAAAACTATTAGCATTATTTTTGTCAAATTTTCTGGATGAAATTTTTTTCATTTCTGTGGAAAATCTTGTACCCTTCCCGGATATGTCTAAAGTTAAAAAATAACTGGATATACGGACTTGTTATCTGGTATTATTTCAGGGCTTTTTAAAGGAATTTTTATAACTGCACAATTTCCCCCAGCCTCCAAGGCCGTAGCCAGGATTTGATTTCGGAGGGTGCGTGTTTCTTCGGCGGAGAATTTCTTACGACTTTTTTTAATCGTCAAAATTTCTGAAAACACCTTTTTAGTCGTAAAACTGTCTGAAGACACCTTTGTTTAGTCATCAAAATTTTTGAAGACACCTTATTTTAGTCGTAAAAATTTCTGAAGACACCTTTGTTTAGGTGTAAAAATTTCCGAAAACACCTTTTTTGTCGTAAAAATTTCTGAAGACACCTTTTTTAGTCCTTAGAATTTCTGAAGACCATTTTTAAGTCATCAGAAAAGGCTTTCTAAGTATCTTTCGCCTAATTTCATGTTTTTTTTCATTATGTGCTAGTGATTAATATTCTATTATTTTTTTACATTTTCTAATTCGGATGGTGTTTTCATGGTTTTATTTCATGTGTTACATCCACGAGTGGGCACACTTTTCCTTCCACTCAGCTGTTCTACTCTAGGCAGAGTCGCAAAATGGGTTTTTGGTTTAGTTAGGCTGGTTTCAAAGTGCAGTTACAAACTTCAATCACAAAACTTGCAATAGGCCTACAGTAACTATATAGGCTTCTGTAAATGTCTGTTTCACGTGACGTATTATTCCAAATCGGAAGACAATGAAGTTTCAAATTGTTTTCTAACTGCACAAACTTGCTTTTACAACTGCACAAATCCATTTAAAACTGCACATTTTGTGTATAACTGCACGTTAAAAAGCCCTGTATCATTTCACAATGAGTCTACGTCTGAAACATCGTTAGAACATTAAGTCGGTCTTCTGGGATTGTGTGGAGACGAGGCTCGGTAGTTACTGAATTTTAATTTTAGGATAGCTTTTAAAAACCTGAGGGATCATAAATACCTCGGGTAAAAAAATGATAATAACAATAAAAATAATAACAACAACAACAATAATAATAATAATAATAATAATAATAATAATAATAATAATAATAATAAATTTCTGAAGACACCTTAGCATTATGTACAATATAATAATAATATGTTGGCACTTCCAGCATTTTTAGCCTCAGCCGCAAGAACTCAACTCACCCAATCGCTCATCCTCGCACTCACACAGGTTCCAGACGACTCTGTAATGGAAACATACAGAACCAGATGGCAACAGAGCTCCACGGAAACAACTGAATTACCAGCAGCTTCTGACAGCAAGCAGTCCTCATGGGACATACCTCTTTTATCAGCTGAAATATCAGAGATCACATCACGCGCTGCCGACTCGTATGATCAGGCAAGACTCAATGCGATTCAAGCTCCACATGCTTCAGACTGGCTCTTCGCCCTTCCTTTGGCAGCCCAGGGTTTAAGACTCAGCGACGAGGAGATGAGGGTGGCAGTAGGCTTCAGACTTGGAGCGGTCATCTGCGCCCCACACGCTTGCACATGTGGCACAATGGTTTCGGCCAGAGGCTCGCATGGTTTGTCTTGCTCACTTGGCTTCGGCAGGCAAGCTAGACATTCCTCAGTGAACGAAATTGTGCTTCGCAATCTCATCAGAGCAGGTATTCCGTCGATCAGAGAGCCAGCTGGTCTCACCCGTATGGATGGGAAAAGACCAGATGGTCAAACTCTCATTCCGTGGAAAAGTGGGCGTTCACTTATTTGGGATGTGACCATCGTCGATACGCTAGCACCATCCTACCTGGCTGAGACATCTAAAATGGCGGGCGGAGCTGCTGAAATAGCCGCTGCTAGGAAGAAACTTAAATACTCGGAACTGCAGACGAAATACAACTTCACTCCGGTTGCGATAGAAACGCTGGGGCCTATGGACGAAGAAGGCCTGGCTTTCATCACAGAACTCGGTCGACGATTGTCACGTATTACTGAAGACTCTCAGGAAACCTTCTTCCTGTTCCAGAAAATATCTGTAACAGTTCAGCGATTCAACGCTATCGCATGCCTGGGCTCGACGAGGCCGTAGTACTCTGTTTTAGAGGATTATAACAATGATAATGATAATAATAATAATAATAATAATAATAATAATAATAATAATAATAATAATAATAATAATAATAATAATAATAATAATAATAATAATAATAATAATAATAATAACGACAGAACTTATCGGCCAAGACACTGAGAGGCCAAGGACCTAATGTTTGAAACGATTATTTACTCGTCTGTACATGATTTTATCAGTTTTTGAAGAAATAATTGTGTTATAATAATAATAATAATAATAATAATAATAATAATAATAATAATAATAATAATAATAATAATAATAATAATAATAATAATAATGTAATTGTGTGAGAGGCTTAGATTTTAACGACCTTTATATAATAATATTAATTCTCCTGGCCATGACTAAACCCTGCAAAAAATCCTGTGGGCGTCATGGATGGGGGGGGGGGCCACGTCGCATGGAGATTTGAAATGGGGGGGGGGGCCATGGCCGGATTGGCCCCCCCCCTGGATCCGCCCCTGGCACATGTGGCACAATGGTTTCGGCCAGAGGCTCGCATGGTTTGTCTTGCTCACTTGGCTTCGGCAGGCAAGCTAGACATTCCTCAGTGAACGAAATTGTGCTTCGCAATCTCATCAGAGCAGGTATTCCGTCGATCAGAGAGCCAGCTGGTCTCACCCGTATGGATGGGAAAAGACCAGATGGTCAAACTCTCATTCCGTGGAAAAGTGGGCGTTCACTTATTTGGGATGTGACCATCGTCGATACGCTAGCACCATCCTACCTGGCTGAGACATCTAAAATGGCGGGCGGAGCTGCTGAAATAGCCGCTGCTAGGAAGAAACTTAAATACTCGGAACTGCAGACGAAATACAACTTCACTCCGGTTGCGATAGAAACGCTGGGGCCTATGGACGAAGAAGGCCTGGCTTTCATCACAGAACTCGGTCGACGATTGTCACGTATTACTGAAGACTCTCAGGAAACCTTCTTCCTGTTCCAGAAAATATCTGTAACAGTTCAGCGATTCAACGCTATCGCATGCCTGGGCTCGACGAGGCCGTAGTACTCTGTTTTAGAGGATTATAACAATGATAATGATAATAATAATAATAATAATAATAATAATAATAATAATAATAATAATAATAATAATAATAATAATAATAATAATAATAATAATAATAATAATAACGACAGAACTTATCGGCCAAGACACTGAGAGGCCAAGGACCTAATGTTTGAAACGATTATTTACTCGTCTGTACATGATTTTATCAGTTTTTGAAGAAATAAATGTGTTATAATAATAATAATAATAATAATAATAATAATAATAATAATAATAATAATAATAATAATAATAATAATGTAATTGTGTGAGAGGCTTAGATTTTAACGACCTTTATATAATAATATTAATTCTCCTGGTCATGACTAAACCCTGCAAAAAATCCTGTGGGCGTCATGGATGGGGGGGGGGGGCCACGTCGCATGGAGATTTGAAATGGGGGGGGCCATGGCCGGATTGGCCCCCCCTGGATCCGCCCCTGTATCTAGTCGATCATTTTTTGCAACTCGCTTCTCGTGTTCTGCTATATATAGCGCTGTTTATCAACGTATTGAAGGTTTCTAATGGGAGCGTTGTAATCATCATCATCATGTAATCAACGATATCATCATCGTCATCGCCATCGTCATCGTCATTATCATCATCATTGTCCTCGTCGTCATCACCAGCAACAGCAGCAGCAGGATGCATTTTGATTAACAAAAGCCAAGCGCTGTATAGGTGCACAAAGAAAAGAAAAAGAGAACTTCCGAATGTAGTAATAGCGAGCAGTTGAGAAGTAACTTCGCGACTCTCGAGATATAATAATAATAATACCTGGAGGGATTTCAGTCTGAGATGTTGAAATTCTGAATTCTATTTCTACGAAAATGATAGTGGCTAAATATCGCTTACGGAAAATTCACGTCAGTTAATGATTGACCAGTTTTCGCTTCCGCTTTTCTTTTTGACCTAACCCTAACCGACACTGCACTTGACCATTGAGGTTCTTTTGATGGCCATACATAGTCCTGGTAATAATTATTGATTCTTTACCCAACCTCCCCGCGGCTTCATGTTTATTTTCTTAACACGTGGTTTGTATGCACAACTGTACTGCTTGCGAACAATCTATCTGGAAGGTCTATTAAATAATTTTTTTTGCAAGTTCATAGTTATTATTGCATTGGTTTTCACATTTTAAAGGTGTCCAACGATATCGTTGTATAAATGGGCAACATCATTATGCTTATAAATATTAGTCGAGGTGTAAATTCCAAGTTCGTGGTGTTAATGTGTCATGTATAATTGTACATGTACATGTATAATTATGTGTCCGTCCGTCCGTCCAGCCTTTCTTGAAGCAAATCATATTTTCATTAATTCATTTCTCCTTATTGCTTTCTTTCTATTGTTTTTCAGAAAAAAGTTTATAGTAGTTTCATTGTGTTCGAATTGCGATACAGAGTAGACTGCAAAGAAGTTTTGAAGTGTTTGGAGTTCGAGTATGTTTGACTTTTTGGAATTAACATGAAGCGAGCTGCACTTGTAATGCAAAAGCCTCTTGTGTATAATTATATGGATTTGACAGAGATGCCCCAGAAGGAGGGCCTATCTGAGAAAAACGACACACTAATAGTTCTGATAGGAACATTGATGACGATTAACAAGCACTATTTACATGCACACATTATTTATAGACAATCATGAGAAACAGACTTAGTATATATAGAATAAGAAAACACGACAATGTTACGAATCAACAATTATTGAGTACTCGAATTATTTTGGTATATGTATGAAAGCTTGTATTTGTGTATGTATATTTATGTATGCATGTATGCATGAATATAATATTATGATGTATGTACATGTATGTATGTATATTTATCCGTATGTATCTATTGTATGTATGACTGTGTAATTTGCATAATATATGTATGTATGGTTGTAGATCTCGATGGTGTAATGAGCATGCTGCCAGAAGTTTGCAGGTTCGAAACCACCTCAAGCCGCCTCTTGGGGGTCTTGAGCAAGTCCTTCACTCGCTATTGTTCATGCGCTTCGGCGTGAAACTCCGATTCAGTGGCCGAGCTGTAGTCGGATGCCCTTCATAGTGGAAATCTTGAAGGGGCGCTATAACAAGTGCACATACATACATACATACATACATACATACATACATACATACATACATACATACATACATACATACATACATACATACATACATACATGTATATGTACATACATGTGAGTTTATGTATGTATGCCTGCATATATGTAGGAGTGCATGAACTTACTTATGCTACAGTATCCTACGTATCTCTGTGACTCTGTTATACATGAATATATGAATCTAAACATTTACATGGCGCAGAATATAGTGAGTACAAATTGCGCAAAACAATGAAAAAACTGTCCTTGACATCGATAACACTGGTTCCTGAGCGATCAAAAAATACAGTAAATGGAAGACAATAGGTCTACAGAACAATAGGCCTTTAGATTCAAAGGCATGCAGACGTAGAGGCCTAATGAACCATAGACGAACATACAAATAGGTCTACATAACAATAGACCTGCATATTAATAGGCTGCATACAGTGCATAATGACAGGCCTCTGCCTATTGATAGGCATTCAGCTTCGTAGGTCAATAACAATGTGACAATAGGCCTAGGGCCTACACAATTATCAAAATTAATTAATTATCTTCGAGGCATTCAAAGGAAATCTTTTTCTTCTTCTGATTCTTATTCGTTGAGCGTCGCTATATTTTGTTGATACAGAGTAATGCCGCGAACTCTGAAACACAGAAGAGTGATTATTATTATTATCAATGTCCATTTTTATCATTATTATTGCTAGTAATAATGTTATTATTATTATTATTATTATCGTTATTTTTGTAGATATTATTATTTTTCCCGAGGTATTTGTAATTAACAATTATAGTATTATTCTATTATTATTAATAAAAGTAATATTATTATTAATAATAGTAATATTATTATTAATAATAGTAATATTATTATTATTATTATTGTTATCGTCATAAAAATCAGTCTCATTATTGATATCGTTTGTTTTACTACTTTATTATTTTAGGACCCCAATGTTAACCCTCGGGCTACCAGGGGGGTGGTGGTATCCACTCCCCCCCTAGGTTTTTCCCAAATCAAACTTTTTTCGTTAGAAATAAAAATTTTGACGTTTTAGGTAGCTGTAGAGGATTCATTTGCACACATTTTGAGCTAAAATGTGTGATGATATACCATACCATTCAAAAGTTATACCCGATATACCCGAGGCATCAGGGGGGGGTGGATACCCCCCCCTTAGATTATCGGCTGTATCTTATCCGTCCTTTGACATGAAGAGACACCAATTACACCATTCTGTAGAGGGAATGTGGGGCTACATTTACATGCTCAGTAAGTTGTCTTTGGACAACCGCAAGTGCTCAAAATAAATTAAAATATAAATAAAGGTGTTTTATTTTCATAAAATTTTCATGTTTTTCCTATTAAAAATTATGCATATTTTATATTTTAAGAGAAATAAATTATGTCATTCTATAGAGGGCATTTAGGGCTATTTTGTGATACCAAGTAATTTGACATTTGATGACCGGAAGTGCTCAAAATAAATTTGAATGTGTGAAAATGTTGGGTTTTTTTACAACGCTAACCGATAAGTCTGCGTAAACGTTTTTCAGCATGTTTTTCCTTTTTTTCTCTTTTTCATTGTAACTAAAACTAACTTATTACTAGTTTTTATAGTTGAGTATTGGACTTTATTATATGTAAACTATTTTTAATTAAATAAATATAAATTGTTAAAAACACACAGAATCTAATATTTTGCTTATGCGAAAGTATACATTTTGTGGAATCGACGGGTGCCTACGGTAAAAAATTCATAACTTCGGGGTGCTTTCATATTAGGTATATGACTATTTTTAAAACCCTTTCCCCATGTCATTTGTTGTGGAGTTTTTATGCAAAGATCAAGAAAACACCAGTGGCAAGTGTCAACTCTTAAAAAATGTCACCCACCAAATAAAAAAACAATTTACATTGTACAGGGTGGGCCAAAAAAAAGACCCCCCTAGGTTTTTCCCCAATATTTTGGCCAGAAGTAAGAATTTTGAAATGAAATTTTGCAGTCTTAAAGGCAATTCATATTTACACATGATGGCCAGATTTCATCTAAACATATCAAACAGAACAAAAGTTATATCAGTTTTAGTGAGGTCACCCCCCGTTTTTTGACGTTTCAAAAACGAAACGCAACAAAATTAGGTTTTTTGCCAATATCTTGACCAAAAATACGAATTTCAAAATGAAATTTTACATGCTTCAAAGCAATTCATATTTGCACATTATGACCGGATTTCATCAAAATATTTCAAACACAACACAAGTTATACCACTTTTAGCGAGACCACCCACCATTTTTGACGATTCAAAAACGAAACGCAACAAAAAGTTGCAAAAACACGATTTCATTAAGTCTAATCTTAAGTAACTGTTGTCAAATGAACTTGGTAGTGCTTCACAACTTGTGTTCAATGTACCCAACACCAGTGTCAACACTCCTTTTGAGTCTCTTTGCAAAGTTCTTGATGGACCTGTTGATCAATCTGACAGATTCTTCATTTGCCAATTTGATTGTCGTCTTGCTAAGTGACTTCTCAGTGTCGTGCAGCTACGCTGGTACCCTGTTTCTTTTTTAAATAGTAATAATAATGATCATCTGTCAATATCAAGGCTATTTGATAATAATTATTTGAGATGAGACTTAATAAAATCGTGTTTTTGCTGCGTTACGTCTTTGAATTGTCAAAAATTGGGGGGTGGCCTCCCTAAAAGTGGTATAACTTTTGTTGCTTTGGAAATATTTTGATGAAATCTGGCCATCATACGCAGATATGAATTGTCTTTAAGCCTGTAAAATTTCATTTCGATATTCTTACTTTTGGCCAAGATATTGGCCAGAATAATTAGATTGAATTTTTATTACTTTTTGTCGCGTCGCGTTTTTGAATCGTCAAAAAACGGTGGGTGGCCTCACTAAAAGTGGAATAACTTTTGCTCTGTTTGAAATATTTTAATGAAATCCGGCCATCTGGTGTAAATATGAATTGTCTTCAAGACTGTAAAATTTCATTTCGAAATTCCTACTTTTGGTCAAGATATCGGCAAAAATCTTAGGGGGGGTCTTTTTTTTGGCCCACCCTGTATAATGTATATAAACACTGGCACAGCTGTGCCGCACATCGGAAAATAGTATTAAACGTTTTAAAGTACAGATTTTTTAGTGTTCGTTTGACAAAAGAAATTTAATACTCAGTTTGTCAATGCTTTTACACAGTGGAAGTAAGTCCTGCATAACTTTAATTGCTCTTTCAGCACATATATTTGACCGTTGTGTTGGAATCGGTGTTGGCTCCACAGACCAAAAGTTCCTCAATGACTTTAATGCCTTTGAATGATTTTGACACACTTCTGCTAGATTATCGAAGTTGTCAGGATTATAGTACTGGCCAGAAAACCAGATGTCACTCCAAGTACCACAAATAAAGTCACATGCTGACTGACCTTCAGGTGACTGCTGGAATTGCGGAATTAAAATGTAAGCTAGCAAGGCAAAAATTGCTCTGCTATTCCATCTTGCATTGCTTATATTTGGTAGTGTTTTGAATTCTACCATAGGAAAGCTTCCTGTACTCTTAAAATCCTTGTAACAAGCAATCAAATGGTGAAGGAAAGCCATGTCATCTCGCCAGTCAATTTGTTCTACTTTCTTCAGAGCATTTCCAGAATTGTCAAACGATGCTTTCAATTGCTCGTACTCTTCTGTTACTTTCGTAATGAACCAATAACTGAGGTTTGGTGAGGTGGTTGCTCCATCAAAACAATCATCCATAACATGTTTCAGTATTGTGTCGAGAACATGATGTTGGCATCCAATATAAAGAGGTTTCTGTAATCCAAGCCGAACAAAATGATTCTGTAGCCGTGTGACTGCACCAATAGATTTTCCTGTATTTGCAGAGGTTGTATCAGAAATAATTATCTTAATTGCAGGCCATAGCTCATATTCATCAAGCACAGTCTTTTTTCCATTAAATATAGTCTCACCTTTTCCATTGATTAGTTCAAGAACCGATAGTTTAACTTCTCTATTTTCATTTTTCAGAACTACAACTTGATACTCTCTCTTCTTTATGCGCTTCCCATCAAAGTGCAAGCTCCATTTCTCGTTCCTTAAAGTTTCCTTATAGTGTTGCTTTAATTGTTCTCCTGCTTTCATTGTCGCTTTGTAAACACCACTTTGACTTGGAGTTGGAAGAGAAATTCCACTCTTTGCAAGAGTTTTGCAGACTGTGTGCGCCTTTCTTGTACTAAGTTTTGCTGATGTCACTAACTTTACTGCTGAATCAGTTCTTTGTCTTTTAGATGTTGTTGGAGCATCCAAATCTTCATAGGCACTGCTGGAATCCTGTTTTTCTTCTTCAGTACCACAACTTTCTTCTTCTTCTTCACTGCTTAATTCAACATTGGTGTCTTGACTAACTTTTAACTTAATCAACTGTAGCTTTCTAGGGTGAAGTCCTTTTGTATCTGTCTTTAAGGTACAATAACCAACTTTTCCTGTAGTCGACGTCTGAAGGTCATAGAATTCTCTGTCTTCTCGGCAAAACCATTCTCCATTCTCATCTGTCACATTGAACAAACTGGTAAAGACTTGATTACCAGGTCTTCGACAATGTTTTTCGTATTTCTTAATTACATTTTCGATTTTTCTTTCAACTGAAGATTTGCCTTGCTGGATTGGAAAGTTAAGCTTTCTCCACAAGTTTTTGACCTCTTCAGCAATTATCAGAACTCTTTCTTTTTTGCCTTTCAGTGTTGAAGCCAAAGTCTTGAATCTATTCAAGATATGCAGTTCCATAGGCATTTTTGACATCGTGTCAAGACTGCTAACAGTGTTATGTTTCCTTGAATTCTTAGCTTTTTGAAACTGTACCAAATTTGAAGACCAAACTTTCTTGTTTCTTTCTGTAGCAGAAGGTGCCTTTTTAGACATCTTGAAAGTGTCTGTAAAGTTCAGTTGATTTTTTTTATTCCAACTGCAATTGCAAGAAATCTGGTGTAAGACCTTTAAATAGTTTTCAACTTCCAATCTATATACAATTATACATCAAGAAAAGATTCAAGAAGCAAGATAGCAATAAAACAATTTTTTGGCGGGTGGGTGACATTTTTAAGAGTTGACACTAACCACTATTCTTTTTATTTTAGAAAAGCAAAAGCTCCACTCATGATACTATGGGGAATTTGAAATTCTGAAGAAAAAAATTTTTTCATATCCCTATTTCATATATTTAAACCTAAATTTACCATTTTGTGCAGAAATGAATGCTGAATCCATAGGTGTATTACAAGTTATGATATCTCAAACCAAACTCAAAATCCAGGGGGGTGGTGGTAACCACCCCCCCCCCCCTCTTGGTAGTCAGTGTTACAAAAAAGCTTGGTAGCCTGAGAGTTAATACTGTCATTATTGATGCTATTGATGCTTTTGCTGTTACCTGAAGCGGTGGCGGTGGAGCTAGCAGTAGTAAAGAATAGTAATAGTAGTGGCTCGTAGAAGCAGTAGTAGTCGTAGTAATAGTAGCAGTAGTAGTTGTAGTAGTTGTAGTAGTAGTAGTAATAGTAATAGCAGCAGCAGTAGCAGCATTAGCAGTAGCAGCAGCAGTGGTAGTGGTAGAAGCAATTTCAGTAGTATCGTTAGCAACAGCAGCAGTATTAGTAGCATTATATTAGTTGCAGTAGTATTATTGTAGATACAGTGATCGCCGTTTTACGACCAGCTTACGATGTGGTTGTGTGGTTGTTGTTATTCATGCATAGTATTGCATACTGTTACTATTGCATAGCTTCGCGTGAGTCGAATGATGCGAATGAGGCGACTGCTGATGCTGGTGCTGCTGCTGCTGCTGCTGCTGCTGGTGGACGAAGTAGGATGATATTGATGGGAGTCATTAGCGAATGAAAAGGTCATTGAGAAATTCCTCACCAGGGACAACGACGACGATGTCGCGTAATCGTTGGGACCACGCCAACAGAATATCCATAGCAATTATAATGTGCGGTGTATTTGTTGTGTACCTCAAGTTGAGCGTACATGTATAATCATGTTCTAGCCTCAAATTTAATGTACATAATGTTCTAGCCTCCAATTTAACGCATACATGTGGGGCGCGGTGGTGTAGTGGTGGCGTCGTTGCCTTGGAGCCGGAAGGTTCGAGGTTCGAATCCACCTCGCCGCGTAAGGACCTTGGGCAAGTCCTTCACTCACAATTGCTCAGCGCTTCGGCGTGAAACTCCGATGCAGTGTCCGCTCGGCATTCGAGAGCGCCTCTGAGTAGAGAGATAATGAAAAGGCGCTATAACAAGTGCACATACAAACAAATCTAAGGCCGCTGATGACAATCTAGCTAATAAGGCTGCAGGGTCTCCGCCTCTCCGGATAAAAAAGTACCATCTCTCTGGACCTGTTTTGGATGACTTGAGTCTATGAAGGCATTATGTTTCGAAAAGAGGGGAGTGAACAGTAATCACAGGTATACTTCCAATTTACTGCAAAGAATTAATTGAGAAAGAGGTGTTCAAATATCAGCCTAAGTCAGGCAATAGTAGGCTACACATCTTGCGGCCGCCACAACCTTAGAGGTCACCCATTCTCTACCATTGCATGATTTTTATTTACTATCAACATTATAGACCATTATGAATAACGTATTCTAATTGACCATTGTGCTTTAGGAAGCTGTTGTCCAACAAGGCTGTGTTGTCAAGTTTTATACGGGATGAACTGCACTGGTTGCCTATGCAAAAACGTATTGAATTTAAGATTCTAATGCTCATGCGTAATTTCATAGCAGGCCAAGCTCCGATCTATCTTATGGAACTTTGTGCGCCTGTGCTATCCATTCCTGGCCGTAGATTCCTTCGCTCTGCAACGCATGGTGACCTGGTTGTTCCTAGGGCTCGATCTTCCACAGTGCTGCATAGAAGTTTTGCTATGGTCTTTCTGGAATAAGTTACCTATTAGTCTCCGTAATGAACTTCTTTGTCTTTCTTTGCCCCTTTTCCGCAAGCGTTTGAAAACCATTCTCTTTGATTATGGTTTGGTGTCAGGTCGGGAGCGCCTCTGAGGCGTTCTCTTGAAGTGGCGCTATATAAATGTTTGATTAGAATTACAATTACAACAACGATTGTAATTAAGCAAACAAAAATGTTCTAGCCTCAAATTGGAGGCTAATCTGTTAAATTCTTGCCCGAAATTAAAAGCACATCATGTCGTAGCTTCAAATTGAAAGCACATCATAGATCTATAATTCTAGCCTCAGATTTAACGCATTTCATTTTCTTACCACAAATTGAACTTTGGCTATACCGGTTCACGCCACTGAGGCTAAAACTACTAATCAATGATCTGACCGACCGACGGACCGGCCTACCTACCGACCCACTGACCTACCTACCTACCGACTGATCATTAGATGAATATGATATTATACCGACTGATAATTATTGTGTGTGTGTGTATGTGCACTTGTTATAGCGCCCCTTCAAGCTCTCTACTCAGAGGCGCTCCCGATGCAGAGCGGACACTGCATCGGAGTTTCACGCCGAAGCGCTGAGCAATTGTAAGTGAAGGACTTGCCCAAGGTCCTTACGCGGGGAGGTGGATTCGAACCTCGGACCTTCCGGCTCCAAGGCAACGACGCCACCACTAGACCACCGCGCCCCACATTTTTTGGATCATTATAATAATAGTGTATACCATCATAGCTGATGAGTCCGTCGTGATCATGATCAGCTTCTTCGATCATTTCTTCGATCTCCTCCTCCGTCATCTGCGCTCCAATGTTCCTCATCACAAACCGGAATTCATCGGCGTTGATGTGACCTCGGCTCTCCTTGTCGAACACTCGGAATGCCTCCCGGATCTCGTCCTCCACCGAATCAGTGTTCTGGATCTTCTTCGCCATCATGTTCAGGAACTCCGGAAAGTCCACAGTACCACTACCTACGAAGAAAGGAAGGAAGGATGGAAAACTCGGAAGTCAGGAAATGAAAGAATTAAGATCAATGATCTGCGAGAAGAATAGAAATTGTCATGCACAGACACAAGCAGCCGAACATACACATATGCACGGATACATGCACATACACACGTAGGCTACGTGCATACATGTACATACATAATACATAGAGAGACAGACAGAAACAGACAGACAGACGGACGGACGGACGGACGGACGGACGGACGGAGAGAGAGACAGACAGACAGACAGAGACAGAGACAGAGAGAGAGACAGGGACAGGGACAGGGACAGGGACAGAGACAGACAGTGGGAGACAGTGAGGAACACAGCCGCATACTCTAATCCCACTCAAAACTGCATTCGCCTTAGAACACTACGTACACCATTCGTTTCAAAGAATTTCCACTCAAAGCTCCGTCCATCTCAAATCGACCTCTAACACATCAATCAATCAGGGCCAAGCAAAATGCCGCACTCCTCTTCCACGTCCTCGTCTTCCTCCTCCTCCTCCTGTTCCTCCTCCTCCTGCTCATTCTCCTCCTCCTCCTTCTTCTCCTTTTCCTCCTCTTCCTCCTCCTCCGTTATCTCCTCTTCCTCCTTCTCCTTCTCCTTCTACTTCTCCTCCTCCTCCTCCTCCTCCTTCTCCTCCTCCTCCTCCTCCTCCTCCTCCTCCTCTTCCTGCTCTTCCTTCTTCTCCATCTCATCCTCCTCCTCTTCTCCTCCTTCTTCTCCTTCTCCTCCTCCTCCTTCTCCTCCTCTTCCCCCTCCTCTTGTTCTTCCTATTCCTCCTCCTCTACATCCTCCTTCCTATTCCTGCTGAGTTCGCTTCAGCTTTTCGTCCATTTGCAGACGAAAGCGCTGACTAAGCGCTGGGGATTTAAGCCGAGCAATCACCAAAAGCTCTTCATCCTTACACGAACGGACCGACCAAACGACGCATGCGCATCGCAGCTCATGAATATGCATTAACCAGTCGACGTTCATCACTTAGGAAGGAAAACCACCGACCCCGAAGGGGACCAATGCATATATATATATATATATATATATATATATATATATATATATATATATATATATATATA
>OX243818.1:5111144-5153644 GCA_945859605.1 Lumbricus rubellus
CCAATTCCAACGCACCACACAGGCGCCATATAAATCAAGCGTCTGCGTCTTAAATAAATAATAATATGGAGCGCGGTGTAAATATACGGTACGCGGATTAGAACAGCACCGGGTCCGGTAAGATTCCAGCCTCTTTCTGTGAGTATGGCTTAAGACGTGAGTGCGCTTCACACCGCGGGTATGAATTCAAGTTGAATTGAATCTGATTAGAAGCCGTTGTTTTTGACGTGAAAGATCTGTTTGTTGTTGCTATCTGGTGAATAGGTGGCGCTACTGAGCTTGAGGACTGGCAAAAGAAATTCAGGGATCTCCAGGACTTTGACCTCCGTCAGATTACTCTTTTGGCGCTCGTGAATAAGCTGGTGCCCTTCGGTTGGCTCTGGAGTGTCGCTTTAGAAATTAGGAGGTTACAATTACCAGGGCCTTTTAAAGAAATTTGTAGAACTGCACAACTCCTGCTTTTCCTTCCCATCCTCCATTGTAAAATTACTTCAAATCGGAGGACAATTACCATTTTTGCTAGTTTTAACGGTACAAAAGTACTTCTTCAACTCCACAAATCAATTAATTTTAGAACTGCACATTTTGTGTAGGCTACAACTGCACGTTAAAAAAGCCCTGACATTTACGATTACGATAATGTCTTAATATGCTATGGTTTCATGAAAAAAAAATTTTGAGAAAATTAAAATCATTATAATAGTGTGGACCTGTGATTTAATAAATTTCATATTATACAAAATCGTGATTTTATTCATTTGTTTATTTACAGTTTAGGGCGGCTCGAGCGCCTAAACTAAGTCAAGCTTAGGTTTACGAGAAAACCTTTTTTAAACGAATTATTGACATTATATAGTTTTGGGTACATAAAATTATAATAATATCGCAAATGTAAGCTTCAAACTGCTTGTAGTTAAGTGCCAGAATATTATATAAAAAATCAAAAAAAAATCAAATTTGTATTAATAACTGCCCTGCATGGGTCCGTAAAAGTAGCCGGGCCCTGGGCATTTACTCCTGCTCCTGCTCTTACCACTCGGCTGGGCTATTGAGCTCAACCATTGCAAGTACTTCTAATAGTATAGGTACTGATATTCGAAGAAGATGACTTTTTAGTGAGATCATTGATAGAAGTTCGGATAAGTAGCCAATGGCATTCGAATTAAGGTACGCCTCTGAAAAGCGTTCAATGTGAAAAAAGAGACGCTTTCCATTAAAATATGAAATGTCCATTATCAATGCCGTATTTTCATTATTATCAGTTTTAAAGAAATGCTGCTGCCCTAACGACAACGAAGACGACGACGACGACGACGACAACGACGACGATGACGGCTATATGACGACGACGACAATGATGATAATGATAATGATGATAATGATAATAATGATGATGATGATGATTGATGATGATGATGATGATGATGATGATGATGATGATGATGATGATGATGATGATGATGATGATGATGATGATGATGATGATGATGACTAAGCTTATATGACGACGACAAGGATGATAATGATGATGATGATGATGATGATGATGATGATGATGATGATGATGATGATGATGATGATGATGACGACGATGATGATGATGATGATGATGATGATGATGATGATGATGATGATAATTATAGACTAGGGAATATTATGCTATTGCAAGTAGTACTGTGTATACATACATTTAAATTTGGTCCATTGGCCATCTTCGTGATTCCGATGAGTAGCGCCCCTACCTAGAGGCGTTTCGTCTGCTGTCGTTGTTGTAGTCAGATTCGTGTTTTAGTTCTCACCAGAAGTTGCACAGACCTGCGCGAAAATCATTGGCGAATTATTTTAGCCAACTGTCGTCAAAAGAAAATAGTCGCTCTATCCAAGACCACAGACATCGAATATCAGCTTGGAATAGAACCGATAGTGAAGGATGCAAAGAGCAGCCAGGCAGGCAGGCAGGCAGGCAGGCAGGCAGGCAGCCAGGCAGGCAGGCATTGACTGACTGACTGCTTGGCGGACTGACTGTTTGACTCACTGACTGGCCGGCTTTTGAACCAAATGACTGTTTGACTGAGTGGCTGACTGTTTGACTGACTGACTGATTGACTGACTGACCGGCTTTTGAACCAACTGACTGACTGGCTCTAGAACCAAATGACTGACTGACTGACTGGCTGACTGGCTCTTGGACTGACTGGCTGACAACACCACTTTCCGTCTCGTTCTCAAAAACAAAATCAAAGATTCAAAGAGTCAGTCAGACAGTTAGTTCACAAATTGAGCGTCGCAACGAATTGGAAGAAGAAGAAGAAGAAGAAGAAGAAGAGGAAGAAGAAGAAGAAGAAGAAGAAGAAGAAGAAGAAGAAGAAGAAGAAGAAGGACGATATAGGATCGTTTGTCCTGCGGCAATGTCTGCGTCGTCCGGACGATTCCCCCAACGGACGAACGGACAGATGAAGAGGGAAGTCGGGTCCTGTTTATCCTCCTCGCCTGTCATCCGGATCTCCCCCCCCCACCACCCCCGACTGTTCCAATCCCAGCAGGTCACGTGATCGATTCATCGGTCAAATGTTTATAATGGAGTCTTGCGGAAAAGAACATGCATCGTGATGCATATATGTATAATACTGGGTCGATAGAAAACTTCAAAGACCGTACAAGGATGGATTTATGGAAGGAATGAATGGATTGTTGGATGAGGAGATGGCTGGATGGAAGGATTATCCATGGATGGATGGATGGATGGATGGATGGATGGATGGATGGATGGATGAATGAATGGATAGATGGATGGATGGATGTATCCATGCATGGCTGTATGGATGGATTATCTAGGCATGGATGGATGGACGGATAGATGGACGGATAGATGGACGGATGGATGGATGGAAGTATCATGACATTGTGTGGATGGACTAATGTACGTATTGATGGAATTACAAAAAAAGCATGCATGTATGGATGGACGGATAGACGAACGAATATATATATATATATATATATATATATATATATATATATGGATTGATGGATAGAACGCATGCATTCATGAATAGATGAGCACATTGAGCAGATGGACGGACGACGAATGCATGAATGGAAGGAGCGATGGATAGATGGATGGATGAATGTACAAATTATTGGAATAAAGACAAAAGCATGGACATATAGCTATGGATGGATGGATAGACGAACGGATGGATATGTGGATGGATTGATGGATAGAACGCATGCATGAATGGATAGATGGACGGATGGATGAATAGATAGATGGATGGATGCATGGTTAGATCAATGGATGAATTGATGGATTACTCATTACAGTGTTGTACGAATGCAATTGGACAGCATGGATGGCAGAAGATGGTTGGAGATAAGAAGAAGAGGAAGAATGAATGGACGAAAAATTATTTTCGATCGAGATTCTTGATAACCTCCTCTTCGACTCCAGAGACAGATCAGATAATAAACAGACTCGTCGTAGACTCGGTCATAGACATCTAGATTACTTTAGATAGGAGCCCTCGACTCGGTTCACGAAAATAAAACGCCAATAACGACATGCAGCTTACACATTTGAATAGATGGATGCGTAGTAGTATACATTAAAAAAAGGTCGCTTGAATACTTTGAAACATACATACATAATATATGCATACATACAATCATGCATGCTCACTTTGATACATAGGCTACTATGATATATACTATGATACATACTATGATACATGCATACATGCATAAATACATACATACATATATACATACATACATACATACATGCATACATACATACATACATAAATACATACATACATACATACATACATACATACATACATACATAGTTATTACAAACATACATTCATACATGCGTGAATAAATAAACAAGCATACATATTCAATACATACATAGCTATGTTATACACACATGCGAAAGAACTTGTTCCTTTTGCACAAATGGGAAATTTCCTCTGTGACAATCTGATCATGCGTATGACATATTACAGCAATGTCTACATACTTATTATATATATATATATACACATGTATTATATATGCGCATATATATATACTTTATGCGGGTATATGTATTCACATTATATATAATACTCCTTATATTCACGACTTGACGCAAAGCAATTTGCTTATATCTTATTTGCGATCAGTTCATATTGAATGGGATTTTTCTAGACAAGGTTTAGAGCCTCGCTGGAAAATAGTCGATCCATCAAAGTATGTGTACTGGTATGTGTGCATGTATGTATGAATCTTTGTATGTACATGTATGTATGTATGTATGTATGTACATATGTATGTATGCATGTATGTATGTATGTATGTATGTATGTAGGCAACTCATGAATACAGCTAAGGCGTATGCTGTAAGTATATACATGTAAGTAAGGCTCGAACCACTCCACAAAAAATCAGTCCTCCCGCCCAGCTCTTTCCCTGCTCCCTCCCAACTTACCCAACCCTCTCAACCCATTCCGACCTTCTATTCTTCCATCCCACCCCTCTCCTCCTGTTAGTAAGACACGACTTCATAAAAGTCCACGCCTCCTTCCTCCCCTTTTCTTCCTCTCTCTCTATCCTCCCGCCATTTTCCCCTCCACCCTCGGCCCATCCCGTTCCGCTCCCACCCCTCCTTCCCCCGACCACTTCCTTCCCGTCCCTTTCCGTCTTATCCATCAGACCATCTCACAATAATAATGTTAATATTCCCCTTTGCTTCCACTTCTCGGCGGGGGTTTAGATTTTTTGCAACCATGCTCATGTAGGCTATAATACATAATTATCATATGCATATAAGATTTTTATGCGTTCATGACATGTATAAATTTAAGCTAAACCGCATCGATACCATACTCACAGTAGGCCTACGTGTTTGGAGTTTGCAGCTATCGGTCAATGGATAAACTCCCAACTGTTGCATTGCATTTATACAACCTATATATAAATTACGGTTGTAGGGCAATTACCCCCCTGGACAATTACCCCCCGGACAATTACCCCGACAATTACCGCCTGGACAACTACCCCCCCAGGACAACTACCCCCCCCCCCCAGACAACTACCCCCATGCCAATTACCCCCCGGACAACTACCCAAATGGTGTCGTTTCGTTCGAGTGAGAAAAAAGGCAGAACTCTATCGATAACATTTAAATATTTGATTAGGCAGGCGTTTAACACATTAAAGTTTTCTTTTAACTGAATGTTCTGTCACCTTCCCGGTTCTAGGACAATTACCCCCTGGAGAATTAACCTTTTTCACACGTTAGCTTAGAACCGTTCTTAGATTTGATTTTAATTAGTATTTTTCTTGAAAGTTCAACAATAACTTGCTTATCTTCGTGGAGTTGCTTTTTAACCTTGCTTTTTAAGCTAACTTTTTAAGACCTAGTAATTGGCACGGGGGTAATTGTCCGGGGGCAATTGGCACGGAAAGGAGGGGTAATTGTCCGGGGGTAATTGGTACGGGGGGGTAGTTGTCCGGGGGTAATTGACACGGAGGGTAGTTGTCCGGGATAATTGTCCTGGGGGTAATTGTCCAGGGGTAATTGTCGGGGGGTAATTGTCGGGGGGGTAATTGTCGGGGGGGTAATTGTCCAGGGGTAACTGTCCTGTCACCATAAATATATATATATATATATATATATATATATATATATATATATATATATACAATATTTTTAAAGAATTGCTGATTAGTACGATATACAAGATTTTAAGTTCTCAACTTCGTAGATTTTCATGACTGCAGAATTTGAATTGTCCAGAGTGTCAAGATTTAAGATTTACAGTTTGTAATTTTCGAAATTGCAATTTTTTGATTGCATCTAAAAATACAATAAGATTAAATTTGATACAAATTTTTTATTTTAAATTAAGCTATTATGTATATTGTAGAAATATGAAATTTTAAAATAGAATTAATATAACTCTACTTTTAATACTGTGCTCAGAAGAAAAACCGGATAATACACCTTTATTTCATATTAAAGGTTGTATTTATTTACATTTTAGCACCATGAATACTGTTTTGTACCATTCCGCTTTTCTAAGTTTAAATAATCCTAGCATATAGATTTGTGATTGGTAGTAGTAGTAGTAGTAGTAGTAGTAGTAGTAGTAGTAGTAGTAGTAGTAGTAGTAGTAGTAGTAGTAGTAGTAGTAGTTGTTGTTGTAGTAGTAGTAGTAGTAGTAGTAGTAGTAGTAGTAGTAGTAGTAGTAGTTGTAGTAGTAGTAGTAGTAGTAGTAGTAGTAGTAGTAGTAGTAGTAGTAGTAGTAGTAGTAGTAGTAGTAGTAGTAGTAGTAGTAGTAGTAGTAGTAGTAGTAGTAGTTGTAGTTGTTATTGTTGTTGCTTCAGTTTAACGACACAGTGTGATAACATGGATCATTGGTGTCGCCCCCTCCTCTACACACGGTTATATAGAATGCGAATAGTGGCGTAGTTCCCAATTGTGTGTTTGACCATCACTCCGCATTCGTCTTATTTATTTAGCGCCATGATAATCAGAGGAGACCTAGGTCAGTCTTGCACTGTGACTTTAGTGAATAGCGGAACATCTTGAAAATTGATTACAACATAGGTATTACACGGATCGAGTCATCGGCGTTACAAGGTGAACCACCCAGCGATAGATCAAAATTAATAATTAATTATCATTATCAAACCATATACTTATTATTTATGTAATAATAATAATAATAATAATAATAATAATAATAATAATAATAATAATAATAATAATAATAATAATAATAATAATAATAATAATAATAATAATAATAATAATAATAATAATGATAATAATGATAATAATAATAATAATAATAATAATAATAATAATAATAAAAATAATAATAATAATAATAATAATAATAATATTAATAATATTAATAATAATAATAATAATCTTCATTATCATAATCATTAGGCCTACAGTACTGTAGCCGTTTATTGACAAAGCATCAACCAAAAGCAAAATAACAGCAATCAGTACAAACTCAATGACTTTCGAGTGTTCGGTGCATAAGTCAAAGGGTCAATCCAAAAAGGTCGTATGGACCCGCTGAAGCTGGATTGACCCTTCCTTTCTCAATAACATTTGGCTAATGTAAAAACAGTGCAAAGCACAATATGTTACACATGAAACGAAAGCAAACTGAAACGAAATGACAAACAGATTTTATAAAACAACTAAAACAAATTATGACCAATTTCTTATGACCAAATCATTATTATCATCAGTATTATTATTATTATTATTATTGTTATTTTATTACTATATTCCGCGTCATCAACATCGTATTCATAATTATAGCCTACTAATTTTTGATGCATTTAATAAGCGCCGCTATCTACTTACCAGTCATGAATCTATGGCACTGGACGAATCCTGCAGTGCTAAATTACTTACTCATGGACCACACAGTCCATACATAGGCCTATACACAGAATAACCGTCTCAGTGACTTGAACGAGTACTATCCGCGTCGCAACTTGAACGCTTTAACAGTCCGGCTACCGTGCACCACCGCATAGAAGGCACCACTGCAGCAGAAGAAGGACTAATGACATTCACGCATGTAAACAAATATGTATGAACTGCAATCAGTAGAAGAAGCGTAGCATCAGCATCGCCAGATATATTATATTATGATCGGACGGAAATGGTCACCGTACCGTGAGTGTATATGCCGGCGGATAAGCTCCTTTCCGGATCTGAATTAGCATCAATACGAAGTGGTCGATATGTCGAATTACTGACCGACTGACTGACCGACTGACTGACTGACTGACTGACTGACTGACTGACTGACCGACCGACTGACTGACTGACTGACCGACTGACTGGCTGACTGACTGACCGACCGACCGACCGACTGACTGACTGACTGACTGACTGGCTGACGCTGGTGTTCCTATATGCAAGAGCAAGAAGCGCGTAGAGCCTTAGCTGCATCAGAACCAACTATTCTCGTTGCCCCGTTTGACCATCCATCCCAATGTGTGTGTGTGTGTGTGTGTGTGTGTGTGTGTGTGTGTGTGTGTGTGTGTGTGTGTGTGTGTGTGTGTGTGTGCGTCCGCTAAGCACGTCCCTTTTCTACTGATGTTCATTCTTCTCTTCCTTCTTCTCTTCCTTCTCTTCTTTTTTGTCCTCCTTTTCCACCTCATTTTCCTTCTCCTTCTTCTTATTCTTCTTCTTCTCTTCTTCTCTTCTTCCTTCTCGTTCTCTACCGCCTACTTCTTCTCTTCCGTCTTCTTCTTCTTCCCTTCATATTTCTTATCCGTTTCCTTTTTGACCCAATTCGCCTCCTTCTCCTTCTAATTCTCCTTCTCCTTGTCCTCCTTCTCCATTTTATTCCTTCTTATTTCCATCTTTCACTCGTCGGTCCTTCTAACATATTTTATTCATACCACTCTTCTCGTGATATTCTTCTTGCTATGATAACTTCCTCCTTCTCCTCCTCCTCCTTCTCTTCCTCCTCCTCGTCCTCCTTCTCCTCCTCCTCCTTCTCTTCCTCCTCCTCGTCCTCCTTCTCCTCCTCCTCCTTCTCTTCCTCCTCCTCGTCCTCCTTCTCCTCCTCCTCCTTCTCTTCCTCCTCCTCGTCCTCCTTCTCCTCCTCCTCCTTCTCCTCCACCCACTCTTCCACTTTCCACTTCTTCTCAATCGTCCTCTTACTTTCCTCTTCTGTTTCTCCGAATAATTATCATCTTTTCTGTTCTTTCGTATCATGGATGAATTAAATAAATTATTTGCCTATAATTATCATTCTCATTCTCCTTCTTCACTTCGTTCTCGCCTTTTTCATTTGTCCATCTCTCCAGCTTCTTTCTTACAATCCTCATACTCTACAGTGTTCTCCTTCTCCGTATCCTCTCCAACTTCATTCATCACTTTACATTCATGCAAATAAATAAAATTATGTCGCCTAGCATCCGGTAATCAAACCCGCCACTCCAAGTGTTCTGGCAGTGCCAGTCAAACCTCTGGAAAAAGAAGGAGGGCGACACGAATCATGTTTGTTATCACGCAGTGTCTTTAAACGATAACTACATTTGGTTTGTTAAATAAAGTGTTATTTATTTTATTTTATTGTATTTTATTGTATTATTTTAAAGTGTTCCTATTGTTGTTTGATTCTAGCAATTATTAACAATTTTAACAAGTCTTGCTACACGTATCTAGTTTCTTTCTGTCCTTTCGTCCGTCCGTCTGTCTGTCTTCCTTCTGTCTGTCTGTCTTTCTGTCCTTTTGTCTGTCTGTTTGTCTGTCTGCCTTCCACTCGTCCGCCTGTTCTTTGTCCGTTTATAAACATGACTTGTCTAATAATAATAATAATAATAATAATAATAATAATAATAATAATAATAATAATAATAATAATAATAATAATAATAATAATAATAATAATAATATGTCCATTTGCAAGTCCTTCTTTCTGTTCATTTGTATGTGTCTCTGTCTGTCTGTGTGAATGTCTCTCTGTCCGTCTCTCCCTTTGTCTGTCTGCGTGTCCGTCTGCCTGCTCCTCGTGTCATTCCGCTCATCAGCTGTGTCCATTTCGTGCGTGGTCAGCCATCGGCCGGACATTGCTCTGGACACGGCTGACCAGGGTCAATGGCGGGGCGTCGTACGGGTCAGACCAGGCGAAGATAATTCAGCGACCAATACTCTGCGGTCGGCACAGGCAAGCTATGCTGCTGCTTCAAGCGCAGGGTGATCGCCAGATTCCGAAAATGCTTTGCCGCGAGACGACGTCAGAAAGTAGCCCAAAAGTCGCGAGATCAGCAGCTCATTGGAACTGTTTGCCATGACGTACATTATTTCGTTGGTGACATCACAAGACACGTGATGAAACCATCGACGTAGAAACTTAGATCATAGACTGTTTTGTTGTTTTGTTCTTACCGTAGAATTGTCCGAATGCTATAGGACATGAGTTCGTTTTTAAGTCAGCAAAATTACATATAACTTAACTGGTATGCATGTAAGATTACCACTCAGAGGCACTCCAGACAACAGCGCGCCCACTGAATCGGAGTTTCGCGTCGAAGCGCATGAGACATACTAGTGAAGGACTTGCTCAGGGTACCAGCGAGGCGGCTGAGGTAGATTCGAACCCGAAACCTTACGGTTCCAAGGCATCGAAAATACCCCACACCACCGCGCCCCAAAATGGTAGCTAGCAAGGGTAGCCCAATGTTATTATTATTAAACTCAAAACTGTAATTTTTGCCGTACTAGAGTCGGGAGCGCTTCTGAGTAGTCCACTTGAAAAAGCGCTATGTAAATTCTTGAATGAATGAATGAATGAAAGAGCAATCGCGGGACAATTGAAAGGAGCCCAAAATATCGCGAAAGTCTCGAGGACGAAATTTTCGGTCAATATCATATTGAAAAGTAGCCCAAATCCCACTTTTTCGCGACGATCTGACCACCCTGGCTGGTTGGATGCGGCAAGGATGATGGCGATCAGCAGCAGCAGCAGCCGTGGAGGATGCTGTGGCATCGACCGTGGCCTGTCTAGATGTAGGTGGCGCCAGAGTAGGAAATCTCGGTCAAGAGAGGGCGCTGCACACTCACGTAGATATGCATCGCTATGTCCGGTTCAATGTATTGATGCTTAACGCTGATGATGTATTGCTGTATTGTGTGATTAGTATTGTATTGTTGCAAAAATAGTGTATTGAGACGTTGTGATCGTATTGTATTGCTGTAAGATATTTCATTGAGAAACAAAAATCGTATTGCCTTGATGTTGCAATAGATCTATATACTATAGATTTTGAGACATTATAACACTATCATGCACACAATGTCATGCCACTTATGTTTACTTGTAAAAGGTCTCCAAGAAACATCACATAGAAACTTGTTGTGCCTAAATGTGCGTGTGTGTGTGTGTGTGTGTGCGTGTGTGTGTGTGTGTGTGTGTGTGCGTGTGTGTGTGTGTTTGTGAGTCTGCATATGCATGATATCACGTGACCAATCCAGTCTGTCTAAGTCGGTCATAACTCGATCCGAGTCATGTCGATAGTTTCCTATCTCGACTCGACTAGACTCAACTATAGGACATAATTCTACTTATTATTTTTGCAGGTATACCGTTAAGCAATGCATGTGAGATTTTAAGTGTGTTTCTGGATATTAAGGAGTCCACTAAGAATCACGGAATGGATGCTCTAACACTAACACGTCAATAAGACAGTTCCGGAAAGGTGCGTATAAAGAGGACTGGACCCTACATCTTGCTTGTTGCTGTTTAACGTTAACGACACTGTCTCATTGCAAGGATGATTAGTGTCGCCCTCCTCCTTTCTGCAGGCTTGGGACTGGCACTGTGAAAGTATGATAAGTGGTGTAGTTGCATTATTTCTTGGTTTAACCGTGGCTTGTCTGTGATTATAATATAGCTAACGCTAAATAACAGCTTGTTGTAGAGGACGAAGAGCTCACATTGTAGTTCGGAAGAGCGGCACCAGCATATCTCCATAGACCGCTGAGCGCAAATGACCTTCGAATGTCCGTTACTGCGTTCGTGTGTATGTTCTTGGAATTCGGTCTTTTATTGTTTTGTCTTGAATAATTCCAGCTGACAATCGTCGCGAAATGTGACTCTGCTTCTTATTGTCTGTCCATGTCTTCTTCTTCCATTCCTTTTATGGTTCCGCTTTCATCTAGTTGATGCGACGCCGATTCCCACGAGGGAAATACCATCGCTGGGTGTAATATGGAGAGAGCAGAGTGGAAGGAGGGAAAGGAGGTCGGGAAGATGGAATGAAAGATGGAAATATTTGAGGAGAGACAGAGGGAGAAAGGAATGTATGAAGAAAGGAAGGAAGGATTTATGAAGAGGCAGAAGACAGGCAGGAAGGAAGAAAAGTATGAAAGATTGAAGGAAGGAAGCAAGGAATGAAGGGAATATAAGATGGAAACATGGAACGGAGGAAGGAAGGAATGGAAGATGGATGAAAGAATGGAAAATAGGAACACAGGAAGAAAGTATGACGGATACGATAACTAATCATTCAAAGAAATTAACTGGCAGTTGCCACCTCCATCGCAAAAGAAACTATATACAAGGGTATTCTTGTGGCAATAATTGCCAACCAAACATTATGAGAACAATGATAGTAACAATCTTAATTTTTCATATCATAACAATATTATTTCCTGAATGCGGTGAGACATCTAGAATCGTCAATTCTAGTATAATTATAATACTACTATGTTTGTCAATAGTAGTTGATTCATTTGTCTGACAGGTCGTTGATTTACATGCATTTTTTTCGCTTTTATAATTAATCTTGGACATTTTATAAAAATGTCCATGTAGTTTTATATGTAAATAATCGCACATGCATGTATAGTAAAGTAAAGTAGAGTCCTATCCCGTTCCATGAGGAACATAGGAAGGCGCTCATCTCCTTTTCCATGGCCCTGAGCTAGCAATGGACGAATCCCTAGGTCCTGGATACGGGGCCAGTGTATCGCAGGACTTGCTGTTTACTTCCCAGCTTACGCCGGTACTAAATTATACTGCTTGGTGACAGAGGCACGTGTGCGTAAACAACTTGCCCAAGGTCGTTACCCGGAGTCGAAACCGCAACCTCCCGCTGCGTGAGGGGACGCGTTACCGGTCTGCCACCAGGTCGCACACATACACGTATAATCATTATTATTTTGGCCATTTCTGTTCTGTTTTCATGGTCAAAAGGTTCCTTAATTACCATATCGGTTATTTACTGCTTTCCTTTTTTCTATCTTTATCTTTTGAGTTCGTCTTTTTTGTAACTGTTAAAGGCTGCTTCTCTATATATTTTTGAGAATTATTTTCTAGCGTCAGAGGTTGTGCGTATAATTATTTTCTGTTGGTAATTTTGGCGTCTTGCCATTCCTGATCGCTATTTAACAATATGAGTATGGTCGTCTGCGATACAAGAGCCGCAAAAATTGTAGATCTGTTGGTATTTATAGGCATTATAAATTCCTTTCAACGGTGTTCAAATTCGACACAGCGGTTTTAATAACTAGCAACAACAACTTTCGTTATTCAAACATTACTTTTGAAGGTCGAGTAGTCTAACAGCAGATTTTACTATTTATAAAGTAGGGCAATAAAATAATTATGTGATGTAACGGATATCTAACCGTCGACCAATAAAGTTCGTGAAAAGTTGGTCATTTCTTATTGTAGTGCGTTAAGGAGCCTGAACAGTGAACAATAAGCGAAAGATAAGGTTTTCCAAGGTCATGTAACGCCAAACCCACGAAACTAGGCCCTATAATTCATTCTCATTCTTAGAATTTATATAGCGCCTCTTCAAGAAACTACTCAGAGGCGCTCCCAGCCCAGCTATGGCTAAAGAAAAAAGATTCAAGAGACTTGAGAAATAAATATTGACTGGTCAGGTGGAGGAGATGGAGGTTTGGGGAGGTCATTCCAGATTGACGGCCCCACAACCGAGAAGGCTCGGTGCTGTCTGGTAGCTAAGCGAGCCCGTGGAACAAGCAGTTGTCCCTTCGCAGCGGAGCGAAGAGCCCGACGCGCTTCAATGTCAGAGACTGGACGACAGAGGACGCGCAGGTAAGATGGTATACTGTACGCACGCATGCGCTTACGCTCGATGAAAATATTATAGGAAAGTTCTCATTATGATGTCAGTAAATCTTATAGCCACAAAATGTCGCTGAATGGTGAATATTACAATAACAGTCCTAGACACCCTTAATAAGTATATTCCTGCTTTTTAAATAAGTCTCAACTCAATGTTTTTCTGATCATTTAGGAAGCCTAATATTCTTGCGTCATATTTAGACATCAGTTACAACTGCTCGTCCCCTGAAAGCAAAAATGTTCTAACTCTGAATTCGTCAATATCAGCCTAACCATAGCCTCGTTGAGTAAATTCATTTATCTTTCGTGCAAAAATGTTCCAGCTCTATAGCACACACCAGTACTGACATCTAGCGAAGCATTTTTGTTTCAACTGTGACTATTATTATATTCTATAGTGCGAATTTGTTCCAAGTGTAGATAGAACATTTTTGCCTCAAATCATCAACATCCCGGATTAGGCTATTGAGAGCAATGTTGTTTCAACTGTAGTTGGAATATTTTTGCTCACCACTGATCAACTTCCGGCGGCCATTAACGATGATATTTTGTGATAATTTTGGTTCAATTTCGCGACAATAATTATTTTTCAACAAGTTTCGAACAATGTCACGATCAAATAATTATAGGCAAAGCAAATTTAAAGCTTGTGAAGTGCTGCGACAGCTCATGCTCGATGAATCTGACGCAGGTAAGATTTATTTCATGCTTTTGATTTAATGAAACGCGAGTATCCGTAACTGCGGGCGATATTATGTGCTTGTCGCCACACGCTTGATATTAAATGTAATAATACCGAAATGTATTCGCAAGTTACTCAAACATCGAGATATCGTTGGATTTGAAATATTTACTAGGAAACCTTAACGCAGAATCTGATGTTCACTTAATCTGGATCGCTCAATATCATCCCATCTGCTCACAATGACTCATTCATTATTATGCACCAATGTTTCAACTCTGAATTTGCCAAAAACAGCCTAACCATGGCCTCGATGAGTAAATTCATTGCTAATTACGGCTAAAATGAATGAGGGTTAAAGTTATGGCTTGGGTTTGGGCTACATAACCCAAACCCAAATTAACATTGAAGCGCATAACCAAGGTAAGATAAAATCATTATGGGACATAATTTACTCTTAAACAATATTGATCCAGATAACTCGGCAGTCGACGAAGATTACAAGCTCAGTGATGATGAGTCGAACGACGACGGTACGTGTATGAAACAGTCTGGACGCTCATCCCCTCCTGTTACCGACCACTTCACGCTTGCTGCATCGGCCACAGTAGACCAGCCTCAACCTGCTTTGCTGGCCGCTGTCGACCAATCTCAACCTGCTTTGCCGGCCGGTGTCGACCAGTCTCTACATGCCATTCTGGACAATGCCAGCCAGTCTCTATATGCAATTCTGGACACCGTCGACCAATCTCAACCTGCTTTGCTGGCCGCTGTCGACCAATCTCAACCTGCTTTGCTGGCCGGTGTCGACCAGTCTCTACATGCCATTCTGGACAATGCCAGCCAGTCTCTATATGCAATTCTGGACACCGTCGACCAATCTCAACCTGCTTTGCTGGCCGCTGTCGACCAATCTCAACCTGCTTTGCTGGCCGGTGTCGACCAGTCTCTACATGCCATTCTGGACAATGCCAGCCAGTCTCTATATGCAATTCTGGACACCGTCGACCAATCTCAACCTGCTTTGCTGGCCGCTGTCGACCAATCTCAACCTGCTTTGCTGGCCGGTGTCGACCAGTCTCTACATGCCATTCTGGACAATGCCAGCCAGTCTCTATATGCAATTCTGGACACCGTCGACCAATCTCAACCTGCTTTGCTGGCCGCTGTCGACCAATCTCAACCTGCTTTGCTGGCCGGTGTCGACCAGTCTCTACATGCCATTCTGGACAATGCCAGCCAGCCTCCGCCCCCAGTGTCTGCAATTGAAGACCAGTCTGAGTCTCAGCATAAGAAGACCCGGAAGCGTAAAAGAAATGAAATGGAATGGAAACGATTCGTGCAGAAAAAAGCTTACAATTGTGGAGAAAAAGTTAAACGCAAGAAAAAAAATACCAATATGCCAGAGACCTCGAAGAGAGTAGTAAGAGGTATGTGCATGACAGAAAAGTGCAGGAGAAAGTGTAGTACAAAAATTGATGAGCAGCAACAGGATAAGATAAACAAAGCTTTTTGGGAAATGGGTTTGAAAGAACGACGACATGATTTTGTTGGTAGCAATACTGAGAAGCAGGTGGTATCGACCAGAACCAAGCTGAATAACGGTGGTAAGAGTAAACCACGAAATCATTCGTATTACTTTTTCTTGCCCAATATAGAGAACGAGAGAGTGAGTGTATGTAAAAATTTCTTTCTGAATACGTTGGACATATCAGCCGCAATGGTACGTGAAGCACACAAAATTGGGATTCGTGGCGCAACACCAGGCAGAGGTTCTGTAAATGAAAAACGAGGGGGTCATAACAAAACCAAGCCAGATTCCTTGGCTGAAGTCAAATTACACATTGAGTCATTTCCACACGTGGAAAGTCATTATTGTCGTTCAACCAGAGTGTGTAAGTTTCTCGAGGGAGCTTTGACCATTTCTGCCATGTATCGATTATATAAGGACAAGTGCATGAGTGAGGCAAAAGAGGTCGTACACGAGAGTGTGTATCGATCTGTGTTTGTGAATGATTACAACCTAAGATTTCATAAGCCATCGAAGGACACATGTGATTCGTGTTGTAAGTTTGAGTTGCGCAAGAAGTCAAATGGAGGTGTTTTAGTAGCAGAGGAACAAGCGGAATACGCTGCACATATTCGAAGGAAAGAGCAAGCCCGAACGAGCAAGATTATCGATAAAGAAGGCACTTCTGATAGCAAAATATGCGCAGCAATGGACCTTGAACAAGTTCTTACCGTTCCGAAGTTATCAGTGGGTTCAGCATTTTATTTGCGAAAACTTAGCATGTATAATCTAACTTTCTATAACTTGGGAACAAAGGAAGGGAGCTGCTACATGTGGACCGAGTCAGAGGCCGGAAGAGGAGCCAATGAAATTGCATCAGCTTTATACCATTGGCTGGTTGAAGAAGATAAAAAGGGCGCTGAGCAGATAACAGTATACAGTGATACTTGTGGAGGGCAGAATAGAAACAGGGTGGTGTGTAGTATGATAATTGTGTTTCTCAGCAGGAGTGTGAATACGCAAAAAGTCGAACAAAAGTACTTTGAATCTGGCCACTCGCAGATGGAATGCGATGCTATTCACAGCTCAATTGAAAACAAAGTTCGAAAGCGAGATATTCATCTTCCCAGTCAATACGAGGAGGCCGCACGTACCGCTAGACCAAAAATGCCATATAAAGTTATTTCTCTGAAAAGAGAAAATATCTATGACTGGAGTGCAGTTAACACTGTGATGCGTGGCAACGCTTTTGCAGGCATCATAACAAAGCACTCTATCACCTACAGCCGAGACGATGCGCGCGATGTAGCAGTTTCGTTTTCCAACGAAATTGGAGGAGTGAGTGAAGCGGTTGTCTACAAGAAGAGGGGAAGGAATGTCAATTTCAGTAATATGGAGCTAACACACGCGTATACCGCACCACTGGGGGTAGACAAAAACAAGAAGGAAGACCTGCTCAAACTTTGCGCTTTTCTGCCAAATGATTGTAAACCGTTCTACGAGTCTCTCGCTGTTCGTAACTGAGGCGATTGAGCAAGAACAACATACTGGATAAATAATAACTTGGTTTTGCTTTTATGTGTAGTATCATCATTTTTCTGGTTTCATCACACTTAACAAAGCAACAAAGTTTATTTAGTTAGAATGTTTTGACTTTCAACTTTTAAGTGCAAAAATGTACCATCTAGAATGAATTGACACTTATACCGATGATGTGTTAAGTAATATTGATCAGACTAATTCATCTTGTTTTACTGAGGTTTTATGCATAATATTCAACTGTTGATTGTAGTCACTAATAAAATGACGATTTGCAATTTGGTATTGAAACTGCTTTTTGGATTCCTGAAAATAATGGTTTTCAGAGTTGGAACTTTTTTGCTCTAAGTAGACGTGCTTATACATTGATAACTTTAAAGATGTCAACAGCCTTTGTTGCTATAAGATATCGTTAAACTGCTGAATAATCTATATAAATAAAAATG
This sequence comes from Lumbricus rubellus, assembly GCA_945859605.1. NCBI lineage: Eukaryota > Metazoa > Annelida > Clitellata > Crassiclitellata > Lumbricidae > Lumbricus > Lumbricus rubellus. The sequence continues at coordinate 5,128,956 of OX243818.1, forward strand.
TAACTGCGTTTGGGTCGGCTTCAAAGATCTCCGAACTTTCTTCGCCGATTGCTTTCGAAACTTCACCAACAGTTTAGTTCCAACACGGCCGGGTTTGCAGAATGATTTTTGGGAAAAAGCGCAATCTTTTAAACAAAAAAGCAACTTTGCAAATTCTACCGTTTTCAACACATACGCCCGTCGATAAGCCTTGCCTTACAATTCGGGCGCGTTTCATATGGTGGTTCAGGGTGTTCCGTTTATATAGCGCATTTCAACACATTCCATTGCGGCCTTTTTACTGAAGCGTTTTAGGGCGCTATCCGAGTCGCTATCGGGTAGGGACGGTGTGAGGGAGGAAAGGAGGGGAGGAAGCGGGACGAAGATGGAGGGGAGTGGGAGGGGGAGGGGAGGGGAGGTGGGGGGAGGGGAGGGGAGGGAGGTAGGAGGGATGGTTGAATGCTCTTTTCAGCCACAGCAACGCGTGGCCGGGTATGCTAGTAAATAATAAATAAATAATAATAATTACAAATAATTTACAAGCCAGATCTACCTTTTGACTTCAACAACCCAAGGGTATTCGTGATATGGATGGATGGATCCTATTTGAACAGGGTCTTTGGCAGCAGAGGCCGTTACCCTGGGCAGAAATTTGCTCGGCACATTACAGCACTTATGAGCAAGGCACTAGATTAGTTATTTGTGATGTAGGCCTACCTGCCAATAATAATTATATAGCACTGGTGGCAACTACATTAAAGGTATCTAAAGACATCCTCAAATCATGAGCGTGAGTAAGTAGTTTAATACAGTCTAGCTCAAGGTGTGATATCAAAGATCATTTGAGACGCCCTCCCCCTTCATTAAGGCTTAGAACTGGCACTGGCAGAATGCAAAAACCATAAATTTTCCCTCTTCTGTGGACATCTGACATCCATTCAATTCCATAGTGACTGCTCTGACTTGGCACAAACACCTCTGAATCTCTTAAGTGACGCCCTATAAATATTCTGTTAAACTCAATTTGGATCGAGTTGCTGGCAGCTTTTTATAATCGTCTCTCGCCATCTAGCGAATGAATCAGCAATGCTTTCAACGAAGCAAGAACTGTGCTTGTGTGTATATGCAGTTGTGCACTTGTTGTAGCGCATCCTTCAAGCTCTCTGTACTCAGAGGCGCTCCCGAACGCAGAACGGACACTGCGTCGGAGTTTCACGCCGAATCGCTGAGCAATTGCGAGTGAAGGACTTGCCCAAGGTCCTTATGCGGCGAGGTGGATTCGAACCTCGAACCATACGGCTCCAAGGCAACGACGCTACCACTACACCACCGCGCCCCGCATTCATGTATGCCCCACTGCAGCTGTGGGCATTGTCTTACTTACTTACTTACATACTTCGTTACTTACTTACTTACTCACTCACTTACTTACTTACTTACTTACTTACTTACTTACTTACTTACTTACTTACTTACATACATACATACTTATAATTAGGTACTCACTAAGTACTTATCTACTTAATCAATTAACAAATGAAAGAATTAATTAATTACTTGCTTGTGCTAGCGACTCCTCTTTCTCAGTCTCGGCACACGACGACAATAATAATGGATGACCATTTCTCTGTTTCAATCACCGCCAGATATTAATTGTCACCGACACTGCACTCATTATGGCAGAGCTTGCTAGAGGCTCAAGTCAGAATAAATTATATCTGCCTTGTCGTGGAATATAACCCATGACCTCTCAGTCGACTTTCTACCCAAATGACATTCGCATTCATGCCGTTAGCCTCTTAAATACTCTGGAACCCTGTTTTCGATGGTGGCCGGTTGCTTCGCTCTCCACCCTTGGGGATCTTCTGGTCTCTCGCTGTAATTGTGAGTCAACCCTCCTGGACCATTATGCTCTTTAGCGCATTGTTCCATTGCTATGGAACAGTAAGTAATTCCCAAGTCAAGTAGTAGTAGTTTCAGTTTATCAACACTGTGTTATAGAAAAGATCATTAGCGACGCCCTCCTTCTTCATCCAGGCTTGGGACTGGCACTGGCAGAGTGTACAGAATGGCGAGTTATTTTCAAGGTAAAATTTGAGCTGTCCACTTTAACTAGGAGTGTTATTACAGAAGCTGGCCCTCGGTCTATTTCTGGCCCGCAAACGATGTCTTCTGGCCAGCATCATAATTATAATGGGCTTGCCTTCATAATCCTAATTATAGGACTACATGTATGTGCAATTATGCATTGTGCATACATGCAACTGGCAATGAATGTAAAGTTGAACCAGTGTGAGAATTGTGAAAAAATAACTGTGATCTATGATTTACTTGGAAGTGGGGTGTTAAAAACAGACCTTACTATAATGGGGCTCTATATTATCAAAGACTGGAGGGTTGAAACCCTCAACCCTCCGGTAATTCTCACCTTGAGGTAAACAAAAAACCAACCAGACATCTTACAGGTTGTTTAGAATCTCATCACACGCATAATTATATCAAACAGTTCTCCATAGTTATTAATTATTTTGTATTATTGTATTCATATCGCATCGAAGTAGATAGACTTTTATCTATTATTTTATCATGAACTTCGTATGTGTTTGGCGTGTGCGAGCGAGCGCACGGAAGTGGTATTATTAATTGCATATGATTCAGACAGACAAACAGACAGACAAACGGACGGACGGACTGACGGACGGACGGACAGACAGGCAAGTGAAGGAAGAGAAGCAGACTCAGAGTAAGACCGAGGGACGGACAGTGTGTGTGTGTGTGTGTGTGCCAGTGAGTGTGCGTATGTGTGTGTGAGAGAGAGAGACAGACACGCAGACAGACAGAAAGAGAGAGACAGAGAGAGACGTAGTGGAAGTGAGCGAGGGACGGAGGAAGGGAGGCAGAGTGAGATTCAAAATTAAATTGGCCGTCACAAAGCGAATCCAATAAAAAAATCCATTTAACCCTCATCCGAACAAGCAAAAATCCAACTTAATTTGAACAAGGGGGGGTCTGGCCAGACCCCCCGTTTAAATGCAGGTTTTTCATAGGTAATAGTGTTTTTTATATGCCAATTTTGTAGGATGATGTCAGAATGACTAAAAACAACAATATATTAGTCTCTCTATGCAACATAAATCGTTTTTATGATGAATTTTAGACTAGACCCCTCTACATGTTTGGTAACATTAATTGCGACGGTTTGTCAGACCTGTTTCATGGACTCAATAACTGTCTATCTATAAAATTTGGAAAATCATATAAAGAAGTCATAATTCTAGTAATATTAGTATTAAATGCTGTTATATTCAAAGTCAGTACGACTGTTTTATATAAAATATCTATCAAAAAATTAATGGAATATGCCTTCACCTAAATTATAAGCATGTATCAAAGTCCGGGTCTGTATGTCAAATGATGATGTCTCTCATCTCATTGGTTAGGAAACTGTCAATACTATCTTGAATATTCTCATATAAATATAATGTGTCCGTGTTCTTTTATTCCACATTTTTTGCTTACTACATTGTGCAATAGAGCACATCCTTTTGGCAATGCATTTGTCTGCCAAACATATCCGGATCTTTACTTGTATTCAGGTCTCGGCTTCATCAGTATAAACAGTTTCGTCATCATCATCTTCACTATTAAGTCCAGTGTCATCATCATGTTCATCATCATCTTCAATTTCAACACTGTTTCTATCATAAGAAACACCTGAAGTTTGTTATTCAGGCATTGGTATCTTTTCACGTTCACATTCCTTGTTACTGCTCTTATTGTCGAAACTGTCAACATTATACAGTATCCGTCAGTATTATCTTCAGTATCTCCTTATCACTCAACCGATTTGGTCGCTTAGATGTGCTAATTGTAGCTCATCCATATAGGAACAAAGTCATAAAAGCAATTTGAGAAACTATCACCTTTAAAAATGTTATGCACGGAATATATGAAGGGGGGTCTGGCCAGACCCCCCCTTGTTCGGATTAGGGTTAAGTACATTGTGGCCATTACATTATAGTGACTCTAATAATGTTTTCGAAGTCATGCAGTTCTGTCTATGCTCGTGTGTGTGTGTGTGTGTGTCGGTGTGTGTGTGTGTGTGTGTTCTCGTGTGTGTGTTCGTGTGTGTGTGCTCTCGTGTGTGAGTGTGTGAGTGTGTGTGTGTTCTCGTGTGTGTGTGTGTGTGTGTTCGTGAGTATGTGTGTGTGTGTGTGTGTGTGTGTGGAGGTGGTGGGGGGGGGGGGCATGCGTATACGTGAGTGTTTGAATGAGTGCACGCGCGTATGCTCATTGCTCACACTGTCTGAATTTCTAGTAAATTTTTCACAAAGTTGACCTATCATAAATATTTCTGGTAGAATGACTTAGAGACCACAGACCTATAATATAATTCGCCGCTAAAGGACGTTCCAATAAATAGCATATTTATCATTCTGTCCATTCTGCATAGTAAGCGTTGCCAAGGTTACTAAAGCGCGCCACGTGACCGGGTTTTAGGTGGCAACAGGTCAACAGACTATAGGAGCCTAACTATAGTCACGTGCGAATAGCCTAACTAGAATGCAGAATGCAAAGAGAAAAACGAATTTGAAGCAGGAAAAGAATAAGAAGATACTGGACTAAAAAAGAAGAATGTTGATGATGATGACGACGACGACGACGATGGCGATATTGACAATGATGACGATGATCTGATGACGACGACGAACGTGATGATGATTATGATGATGATGATGATGATGATGTTAAAGACGATTATGATGATGTTGATGATAATGATGACGATGATGATTTGAAGACGACGATGATGGTGATGATGATTATGTTGATGATGTTGACAATGATGATGATGATGTGATGACGACGACGAACGTGATGATGATTATGATGATGATGATAATGATGACGATGATGTTAGCGACGATTATGATGATGTTGATGATAATGATGATGACGATGATGATGATGATGATGATGATGATGATGATGATGATGATGATTATGATGATGGTTGTGGTTAGGACAACGAAGGAGAAGAAGACGAATTAGAAGATTATTAATATGATGATTATGATTATAATCTTAATGAAGGAGAAATCGATGTTGGATTACGATATAAATTCGGAGCGATTAGGAAACGCAGGAAATGAAGACAAAGATAAAGATGACGGATGAAGAAAGAAAGAAAAGAAGATGAAGAACAATGGCAGGAGGAGGACAATTAAATGCGAAAGAACAATGACCTAAAACAAAAGTAGGCTCAAGCACCATAACATGAGAAATAACAAAATGGTACAAACGAGAACAACAAATGCGGAGAACAAGACGAAGAACAACAACAGCAATAAATAATCTCGGTTGATGACGTCATTCTCAGTCTCGTCACGTGTCTGACTAAAGTCGGGAATTGCTGACATCGTCATAATGACGTCATTCCACCAAATCACTCAAAGTCACCGATCGACACTGACGTCAGGATGCTTGGATGAAGACGTCTTCCGGTTTACCAGTTCAAATCACGTGACCTCACCACATGACAAAGCTTCTAAAAGTCGCGACTTGCATTTCGCGTCCGAAAAGCGTCTCGCTCAAAGAAACCGAACGCAAAGGAAAATATTCCAACGTTTCTTTTCCAATCGTTTTTCTCCAGTTCAATTCCGGTCAGAGTCTGTTCCAGCTTGCCAGAACCGGTTTAATTCGGATGGATCCGGTTATATCCGGTTCCTTCGGATTCAGTCGAGGTCTTAACCGATCCAAACCGGTTTAATCTGGCATTATTCATCAAAAACCGGTTCGATCCGGTTCAAAGCGATTCATCCCGCTCAAATCTGGTCCAATCCAGTTCAAACCGGTTCAATCCACTCAGATCGTGTTGGATCACGTTTAGCTCCAATCCGCTTCGGTCTGGTCTTATCCGATTCAATCCAGTTCCATGCGATCCGTCCAATCTGGTTTGGTCCTGTCCGAACCGGTTCAGTCTGATCCCGATCCAGTCCAAACCGGTCTAATCTGGTTTGGTCCGGTCCGAACCGGTTCAGTTTGCTCCCGATCCAGTCCAAACCGGTCTAATCTGGTTTGGTCCGGTCCGAACCGGTTCAGTCTGCTCCCAATCCAGTCCAAACCGGTCTAATCTGGTTTGGTCCGGTCCGAACCGGTTCAGTTTGCTCCTGATCCAGTCCGAACCGGTCAAGTCTGGTTTGATCCGGTCAAAACCGGTCTAATCTGGTTTGATCCGGTCAAAACCGGATCGTATTGTTCCGCGCCGGTCCAGATCTGGCAAGCGTTTGCATCATAAGAAAACGAGAAAGATGTGGCAAGGAAGCACTTTGATGATGAAGATGATGATGATGATGATGTTGATGATGATGATGATGCTGAGCAGAGGAAGATGGACGGGATGCTCTCGGCTGCTGAGGACGGTTCAGTTCAACCTCCGCATCAGTTATTAAGTTAGAACCCGAGCATCTTAAAATGGAAGACGACGACGATGAAGACGATGACGATGACGAGGATGAGGAGGAGGACGACGACGAAGAGGAGGAGGGATGGTGTCGACGATGATGATGATGATGACGAGTCACTTGCCGATCATCATCTTTGCGAATTCTACAGAAAACAGACGAAGATTATAATATTCGAATGACTGACCAGTTCGTGGAGTAGCTAAATAAATGGATATATATCTAGATTACAGATACATTATGTAAGTATATATATATACGTATATATATATATGTATATATTATGTGTGTGTGTGTATATATTATTATTATATATACTGGTTCAGAAGAAAAGTCATAAACACATAAAAAATTCTTGGAAGATTCATTCGAATTTGTGAGCAAATGGACTGACCGACAGACAGATAGGCATACAGACACACAAGCAGATAGACACACAGGCAAGCAGACATGCAGGTATGCAGACGAAAGTACGGATGGACGGAAAGACATACAGAAATCCAGACAGACTTGCGAAGAAGGCAGCCAGATGGAAAGAGAGACAAAGAGGCAGACAGATGGACGTACAGACGGACGAATTGAGGCATGGTACACTGCAAGCCTAATGAGGCATGCGACAGAAACAGGAATACAAAACAACGGACGGGGTTTTACAGACAAACACACACAGCCACACACACACACACACACACACACACACACACACACACACACACACACACACACACACACACACATCATACATGCAACGATAGAACGAAGGAAAGACCTACAATCAGACAGCCAGGAAGAGAAACACACAGACAAACACAGACTCATACACAGACACTGTCAGACAGACACACATACTGACAGACAGAGACAGACACACGCACAGTGACAGACGGACGGACGGTAAGAGCCGGTCCCTAAAGACATGACCGGACGGCTAGCTGTACCGTCGGCCCCGGCTTATAGCAGGACCCGCCCAGTACAGAACGGAGCCGGTAAGATTAATGCGTTGCCACATTTATGGCCACTTTGTTCGTCCGTGGTCTGACTTACCCTCCCCTACCCTATATTCCCCACTCGCCCTAAATAGCAGGCTTTTTACATCACAAAGATTTACATTTCATGGAAAGGAAATTCCTATGTGCCGTAAATTACATTTATATTGCGCATATCGTATGTATTTTGCTTAAATATTTTATAAATATAAAAAGACCGTTAATTTTGAGACCCTGCACACGTGTAAACAATATATGCATACAAACATACATGGCTAGTATATATAAATATATGTATATATATATTTGTACATAATTTTATTTGTATATTGTATTTCTGAAATTATTTCGTAGTTGCAAGCGCATGCAATGCAAGCTTGCATGCATAAGTACATAGCCTATATACACACTCAAACATGTGACTGAAGAGGCGAGGGTGTATAATAAATATATATATATATATATATACATGTATATATATATATATATATATATATATATATATATATAATGCATTGTAGCATTGACCATTAAAATTTAGTGGACCGTCAAATAATGACCGCAGCCCTGGATCCGAATCTTCTCTACAATCGTATGATTCACTTTTGCAATGGCCATCTCCCACTCACCTCGTCAGCCATAATTATAGGCTATATAAAACACACATGGGCATAATAATTATTATGGTGCATGCAATGATATATACATGTATATATATAGTCTCATATATATATTCATATATATACATGTATAATATTACATATATATATATATATATATGCATGATATATATATATATATGCATGTACAGGGTGGGCCAAAAAAAAAGACCCCCCTTAGGATTTTTCCCAATATCTTGACCAAAAGTAAGAATTTTCAGATGAAATTTTACTGTCTTAAAGACAATTCATATTTACACACGATGGCCAGATTTCATAAAAATATTTCGAACAGAACAAAAGTTATGCCACTTTTAGTGAGGCAACCCACCGTTTTTTGACGATTCAAAAACGCGACGCAACAAAAAGTAATAAAAATTTAATCTAATTATTCTGGCCAATATCTTGGCCAAAAGTAAGAATATCAAAATGAAATTTTACAGGCTTAAAGACAATTTATATTTGCATATGATGGTCAGATTTCATCAAAATATTTTCAAAACAACAAAAGTTATACCACTTTTAGCGAGGCCACCCCCCAATTTTTGACAATTCAAAGACGTAACGCAGCAAAAACACGATTTTATTAAGTCTCATCTCAAATAATTATTATCAAATAGCCTTGGCATTGACAGATGATCATTATTATTACTATTTAAAAATGAAACAGGGCACCAGCGTAGCTGCACGTCACTGAGAAGTCACTTAGCAAGACGACAATCAAATTGGTAAATAAGGAATCTGTCAGATTAATCAGAGGTCCATCAAGAACTTTGCAAAGAGACTCAAAAGAAGTTTTGGCCCTGGGGATGGGCACATTGAACACAAGTTGTGAAGCACTACCAAGTTCATTTGACAACAGTTATTTGAGACGAGACTTAATAAAATCGTGTTTTTGCTACTTTTTGTTGCGTTTCGTTTTTGAATCGCCAAAAACGGTGGGTGGTCCCGCTAAAAGTGGTATAACCTGTGTTGTGTTTGAAATATTTTGATGAAATCCGGCCATAATATGTAAATATGAAATGCCTTTAAGCGTGTAAAATTTCATTTCCAAATTCTTACTTTTGGTCAAGATATGGGCAAAAAACCTAATTTTTTTGCGTTTGGTTTTTGAATCGTCAAAAAACGGGGGGTGGCCTCACTAAAACTGCTATAACTTTTGTTTCATTTGATATATTTAGATGAAATCTAGCCACCATGTGTAAATATGAATTGCCTTTAAGACTGCAAAATTTCATTTCAAAATTCTTAGTTCTGACCAAAATATTGACAAAAAACCTAGGGGGGTCTTTTTTTTGGCCCACCCTGTATATATGTATGCATATTATGTATAATGCACGCCCAAACACACGCACACACACAAGCACACAAGCACACAAGCACACACACACAAGCACACACACGCATACACACAAGCACACACACGCATACACACAAGCACACACAAGCAAACACAAGCACGCACACACGCACGCAAACACACACACGCATTATATGCACCATTTTGTTCATCTCGGGCATTTATCGGACGTCTGAGGTTTTGAATCGACCGCTACTCTGATGTACGCTCGCCAGGGGTCCAAGGCGGATTCGAGCAAAATGGCCGAAGTGGACCATCGAGTCTTGACTTGGGATTTATGTAATGGCAGCGGATTGGCAAATTTTGTGTTTTGCCGGAGAGGGTGTTGCGGGAGGGGAGGGTGGATGGGGGTGGAGGGGGGGTATGAGGGGCACCGCGATTGATCCAAAGATAATTTTTCTATGCTCAGAATTTGGCAACTGGCCAATATCGCAAGAACGCGAAGCTGTTGGCTGTATTGAATCGATAGTTTAGCGATATCTTTTGGCATACATACATGTAGTAGTGCTAGTACTACTATTATATAATAAGTAGCAGTAGTAGTAGAACTAGCGGTAGTAATGTTAATCGTAGTAGTACTAGCAATATTAGTAGCAATTCTAGTGCTAGTAGTAGCTGATGTTTTTTAGTGGTAGTAGTTGTAGTAGTTGTAGTAGTAGCAGCAGCAGTAGTCGTAGTATCAGTAGTCGTAGTAGCAGTATAAGCAACAGTTGCAGTAGCACCATCGATAGAAATGTCTGTAATAGTAAACGTAACGCGTGCACTGTTACAGTAGTGGAGATTTTTTAAATTAAAACTAATTTTAGAAGGCTATGCTTCCAGTTTGTCGACACTGTTTGAAAAATCTAACTATTATACAGATATCCAGAGTGCAAGCAAAGATGGAGTTGATGGTCTACATGTATAATAAAGGACCACTTGTTCTGATTGGTTGAAATTGCGCTAACCCCAAAGAGTATGCGCAATTATTATAACAGTATCGCTTTTCGTATGTCATGTGAAAAAATGACCGATTGACTGACTCATTGAGCACTCTCCATATCTGCCTATGCGTATATCCGTGGCTGTATGCAATGCCTTCCAGCTTGAGCTGCACCTGTTCCTTATGTCACTATATCTGGCGGACTGGCGCATTCCATAAGCATTCAAAAACAGTTCTTTTTGGCCGTGCTGGAGTGGAGAGCACCGACAAAGCAGGTCCCAAGACAGTTTTATTAAATACTTCGATAAATGGGAAAACGAGAAAGCGCATCAAACGTGGCCGTAGGAGAAAACGTACTTATATTTCACTAAAGCTCTTTAAAAGAGGTGTTTAAACAATGTAGTTACTTGACATGCCATAAAAATGTAAATATAAATATATTTAACTTACTTGCCTGACCCAAGAGCAACTTATAGGTAAGAAAGAAAATTTTATATTGAATTCGGGCAGTTAAGGGAAGACGATGAGATAATACCCAATTTAAATGGTTTGACTCTAATTACACCATCATCTAAGATATTTTGAAAGGTTTTGTCCAGCCATACATAGACAGGAGTAGGGGCAGACAGACTAATGGTGGGAGAGGCGGTAGCGCATTGGATGATACACTGGCCTTAGGAGCGGGAGGAACCGAGATCGAGTCCCGTAGGGTGAACACGGTTTATATGCTGCTATTTCGCCGTGTATTGCAGTCTGTCAGCTCTGCTATTATAGTAGTTAAGATAAAATACGTCTTCTGTTATCTGTGTTATTGTGAACTGTTTCAACTGCATAACTGTAGCCTACATTGTAACCGGTTGCGGTCTGTCAACCGGATTGTTTCAATAAACTATTATCATTAATAAAAAGATAGGCAGAGTCAGAGGTGAAGGCTGACTGACAGACAGACAGACAGACAGACAGACAGACAGACAGACAGACAGACAGTCCGATAGATAAACAGACCGATAGATAGACAGATAAGCATGCATACAAACATACATACAGACAACAGTCAAACAGACAGAAAGGTATAATGACAGGCTGACAGACAGACAGATAAACAGACAAAGAGATAGACAGACAGACAAAGGCAGGCAGATATACAGACACACAAACAGACAAGCATACATACAGACAAATGGACAGTCAGATAGACAGATAAACAGAGAAACAGACAAACGGACAGACATGCGTGCAGACAGAAACCCAGGCAAAGGCAGACAGACAGACAGACATAGTTGAAGTGACTGTTGATGACCTTCGTAGTTGACCTGTCCATCTCCGTCCGTATCCGCCTCTCGTATCATCTCTTCCAGCTCCTCATCCGTTAGCTTCTCTCCTAGACTCGTCATCACGTGACGTAGTTCCGTTGCACTGATGTACCCGTTGCCATCCTTGTCGAATACCTGTTACATACACGAAGGTAAGTGACAACAGGTGAGTCACCAATCAAGGACAGGTAGGCTAGTGCAGGTAAGTTGCCACTGTTAGGTTACAACAACTGTGGACAAGTTGTAAAAACTGGAAAGTTGTAACAGGTAATAATAGATCTTTTTCCACCTTTAGCAAAAACCACTTATAACTTGCGCCCTAGACCGCATCCAAGATGTTCGAAACTTTATTCCGAGGGTTCTCTTTGTCGCCCATTAATGACATTGTTATCCACACAATGTCATATACTTTTGTTGTTTATTTTTAAAATGCATTGACATGTAACTAGGTGCCGTGTGTCACCCTGATTTGTCTCAATTAAACGAAGATTATTATTACTATCAGTATGCCTGCTTGTATGCTTGTATGCTTCTCTGCCTCTCTCTGTTTATCACCTGTCTCAGTCTGTTTGTCCTTCTGTATACTTCCCTGGGATTTTGAATGGCTTTCTCAAATGCATTTGTTATTGCACATCATGCAATTCTAGAAATTAGACAGATGATTATTGAAATGATGTATTTAATGGAATTGTATTGCATTAGGTTGAATTTATGTAGCGCCTCTCAGACTCTCACAGTGCACGCCAATCACAGACGCTAGATTAGAGAGATCAGATCAAATTGAATTATACTTGTTTCGATGTGATTTGAATGGATTTGAAAAGGTAAGATAGGATTAGATTAAAGTTTACTGGATAAAATCATGATTATAAGAAAGCACAGGCTTGGATTGCTTCTGGTGAGATAATTGATTGAATAATTTGTGCGGCATTAGCTTAAATATGATTAGATCCCGAATAAAATGGGTGTTTTAATGGATGACCTTGAAGGCTCCTCGTAATTCCTCCTCCGTATCCATCGAGTTCATTTGCTTCTTTTCCATCATTGCGATGAATTCGTCGAAGTCGATTGTACCACTTCCTGTGTGTGAAGCAGACCGGAAAACGAGGTTAGAATTATTCGATGGAATGACTGGAGGAGGAGGAGGAGGAGGAGGAGGAGGAGGAGGAGGAGGATGTGGAAGAGGAAGAAGTAGGGACGAAATTATGAGGAGTGGAAGAGGAGGAAGAAGAGCTGAAGAAGGAGGGGAAAACGGAGAAGGAAAAGGATAAGAGGAGGAAAGAAGAGGAAGAAGTGGGAGAGGAGGGAGGAGGAGAAGAAGAGGAGATTGATGAGAAGAGGAGGAGAGGGAAGAGGAGGACGAGGAAGAGGAGGAGGAGGAAGAGGAGAATAAAAGAAGGAGGAGAAGGAGGAGAAGAGGAGGAGTAGAAGAGGAGGAGGAGGAGAAGAGGAGGAGGAGGAGAATAAGAAAGAGGAGAAGAAGAGGAGGTGGGAGATGAGGAGGAGGAGGAGAAGGAGGAAAAGGAAGAGGAAGAGGAGGAAGAGGAGAAGAGGAGGAGGAGGAGGAGGAGAAGGAAGAGGAGAAGAGAAGGTGTAGGAGGAGGAGAAGAAGAAGAAGATATGAGGTGAATGAAGATGAGGGGTAAGGGAGAAAAATGCAGATTATCCATGTCGGACTTGGTGTCAATCGATTCTTTGAACCACGACTTTAGACACCTTTATAACGGTTTGAAATAAAGTATTAAACTGATAAGGATAGTTTCGTTTTTGGATTTTGTCCACGAAGACTAGCAGATAGAGAAGTTATGAAAGAATAATGTCCAAGGAGGAGGGCATTATGAGAAAGAGAATAAATGAAGAGAATAAAAGAACGAGAAAGAAGAGTAAGGAGAAAGTGGAGACAGAGGTGGATAGAGGTGCAGGAGGAAGAAAGATATGATATAATAATAATTTGGAGATTTCAGCAATGAACGTGGAAGCCAGTGGAGCTGACTCACTCACCATCGACGTCGACTTCGTTGATCATGTCTTGTAGGTCCTCCTCGGAAGGATCTTGACCTAGTGACCGCATGACTGTTCCAAGCTCACTCGTCGTTATACATCCGTCACCGTCTTTATCGAACAGCGCGAAAGCCTCGCGAAATTCTGCAAATCAATAATAATTAATAATTATAATCCAGCTTTGCTTTTGCGGTAGTTTCGGTAATTACAAAACATAGGCTTCGCCAGGGTCGTTGATTGGCACGCTCCTATATAATAATAATTAGGAAAAAATTTGACCGACAAGTGCTGTAATATGCCGAAGAAATTTTTTCGAGGGCAACGGCCTCTGTTGTCCTAGGCCCTCGTCAAATCTGGATCCATCCATTTGAACGCACAGTCTATTGGCCGATAAGGTGATCTAGATACCTATTCTTAAATCCGAGCCATTGATAACCTTTTAAACGCTTTCACCAGTGCTATATATAATTTTTTCATCGAACGCTCATTGCCTTGATCAGTGCGCTTCAGAAAGACTATAGCCTACTAATTTTAATTATTAGTTGAACTCGTTCAGTGTTCATAATCTTTATGCCGATGTATCTTCAATATTATTGGTGAGTGTTTAGCACTTTATTTCGATTTGAAAGTAAGTAAGTGTCTACGCCACGGACTTCTGCCACAGTGTATGGACCTGTGCGACGCGTATCGCCCTCCCTTTCTGTTATCTCGCACTAGCCTACATGTAGATTCTTGACCAGAATTTGATTGCCAACGCCCTACACTGTTCCTAACTATCATGATGGTGAGACTTCACCGACCGGTATTCAGGAACTACATCTAACTCTATAAGCATGTAATGTTGATGCGCTTTGGCTTTCAATTTTGTTTTTCACACACGCTATTGGGAAATCCAGTAGATAGAGGTTGATTAAGATCTATTTAGAAGCATCTTTTAAAAATCCTAGCCACACATTGCACGACATAACAAGTACACATACAAACAAAGACATGCTCCCCGATGCCCAATGCACGATTCCCGACCTTCGCCAACGTTCACATTGACAATCTTTCTCAGGGCTGTTTTAAAGGGATTCTTATCACGGCACAACCCTCTTCTTTTCCTTCCCGTTTTGTGTATACAACTGCACGTTAAAAAGCCCTGTTTTATCTGTCTTGTGTGTAATAATTATTAGACTTTATTTCCTTTCCAAATTTAATATCTCGGTTTTTATCGCATAGGCTATTATATTTTAACTTTGCATGCAAAGCACGAATTACGTCTGCTTGCGTTCGATAATGAACACAACAATTTACGCACCGACTTAGGCTACTTATAGGCTATACTTATTTGATTAAAAACCGATGATGTGAACACACTGGATAAATGGTTATCACCTGTCAAAATTAGGGAAAGAGACGTTCACGAAAAGAGGAGAGTTGATGAGAGGAGGTTTGAGCAAGGATCTAAAGAAGAGACTTGTCAAAATACTGGTAGGAAGTATGGTGCTGTATGGGTCGGAGATGTGGGTCAACAGGAAAGAGGATATCAAAAGATTGGAAGCCTTTGAGACGTGGGAATGGAGAAGGATGGAAAAGGTTAGCTAGAAGTAGCGAATGACGAATGAAGAGTTGCTGCGGCGAGTATCGGAGAAAAAGATCACTGATGACAACTTTAAGAGAATGGCAAAAGAATTGGATTGGACACAATATCATAATTATAGGAGTCTCTCTAATGAGAGAAATCATAGAAGGGAGATTGGAGAGAAAGAGGGAGAGAGGAAGACCGAGACAGATGCTGGGATGGATGATGACTGACTGATACAACGAACTGAAGAGAAAAGCACATCGAAGAGAAGAATGGCGTCAATGGCAGATGAAACCTTCCGAGTGACAGAGAACTTAGAAATGGACCAGGTATTATAACATAATTATCAAAATATAGCACCGAGTAACTATTATAGCATTTTTCTAACCATTAAAAAGGTGTCAAAATAATGACGCCTATATCTTCTCATTATTGATATGAAAATAATAATTAATAATTAATTTAACGATGTTAATTAATTTGCGTATTATTACTGTCAAGATAATAACATTCATTATAATAATTATTATATTATTTTGATAATATTATTAATAATAATTGTTATTGTTATTATTATTATTTTATCATGTCCCTGCCTAACGCAAAATTCGGCCGATCCAATTCCTTTAGTTAGCTCCTCTTTCCATCACAATATAATTTCCACCGAATTTATCGTCATTTTCTTTACCTTCTATTCTCTCGGCTTCATAATTTCGCTCCCTCTCCTGAAAAACAAAAACAAAAAAGACAAAATCAATTCCAATTCGACCAAGTCATGATTGTCTTCGAACAAGGCGCCGCACGCTCAACACCGGTCATGCAGCGCTGCGCAGGGTTGCCAGAGTTAAGAATTTTATGGTCCCGGAACCACGTCAAAAAGTAGCCCAAAAGTCGCAAGATGAACAGTTAAATAAAAGATTTAATTATTTTTGCTTGGTAATTTGAGATTCATGTACATTGCACTGTATTGACTTCGTCGGACACGTCACAATACAGTTGATGAAACATAGAGGCGCTATATAAGTTCTCGAAATGAATGAATGAAAAGGCGTAATAATTCTGAATACAGGCTAATCATGAGTTCTTACCGTAGAGACTAAGCACTCCGAATGCCATAGAGTGGGTATTAATTATTAAGTAGGCGACACCACACAGTAGCTAATAAAAGTTACCTAGAAACCTAGTGCTGTCAAATCTGAATAATTCAAAATATCGCCATAGTGACTGCGGGCCACCAACAAGTAGCCCAAGGACCTTTGTGAAAAGTAGCCCAAATGCTTTCCTGATCTCATCCGCCTGCCGACTTCAGCCTCCTCTGTTCGTCAACTACATGTACACTAACGTTGCCGTCATAATCTTCTCGCTCCACAAGCAATGACTGATCTGGCCAAAACTCGAGCTTTGCCTTTATTGCTACAGTAAACTGCACTTTGGACTCAGCTCTCTTATAGACGCGTTTTTCGTCATTAACTGGCACTCCAAGCACATCTTTCGCTATCTCAAAGCAACTTTGTTTTCTCTGGGTCTTTCGCACTGAGAGCACCTCTGATTAGTGTGCACTGCGAGAGACGCTTCAATCATTTAAGGATACAATACAATAGAAGTCGCGATTAAATTTTCAGTCGCGACCGAATTAAAAAGTAGCCCAACTCGAGCTTCTCGTGACGTTCTGGCAACCCTGGCGCCGAGTCCGACTTGCATCCGGCGGCTAAAAGGAGTGACTCTCTGGGGCTCAATATGCATGCAGACATTGTGCCAAAACAACATTCACTGCAATGCTTTTCGCCCGCTGGAATTTTCCCGAATAACATCAAACGGATTTTATGAGCATACATTAATTTTGGCGATTTCATCATTGTACAAATGTACAGCCCTCAGACAATGTGTGATGTCATCATCATTATCATCGTCGTCGTCGTTATCATCATCACCATCATCACCATGACCACCACGTCCACAACCACCACCACCACCACCACCACCACCACCACCACCACCACCACCACCACCACCACCACCACCACCACCAGGACAAGAAACAATAGCGAAGTCTCATCATACAACAGTAAAATCATCATCATTCTCATCATTACCAAGATCATTAAGATTATCACCATCGGTAGCAATAAAGGTAGGCTAATCTTACTAATCTTCTCAGTAATTCGCACCCAAAAGAAAAAGTCACATTGCCTCCGCATCCTCCTTCAACTCTTCATTCTCGTCATCCTGCTCTTATTCTGTTCCTCCTCTCGTTCCTTCTTCTCCTTATCCTTCTCCATCTCATTCACCATCTCATTCTTCTCCTTCTGCTTCTCCTCCTTATCATTCTCCATCTCCTTCTCCTTCTTCTCCCTCTGCTTTCCCTCTTATCCTTCATCATCTCATTCTCATTCTCATTCTGCTTCTCTTTATTCTCCTCCTGCTTCTCCTCCTTATTCTTCTCCATCTCATTCACCATCTCATTCTTCTCCTTCTGCTTCTCCTCCTTATCATTCTCCATCTCCTTCTCCTTCTTCTCCCTCTGCTTTCCCTCTTATCCTTCATCATCTCATTCTCATTCTCATTCTGCTTCTCTTTATTCTCCTCCTGCTTCTCCTCCTTATTCTTCTCCATCTCCTTCTTCTCAATCTAACTCGCCATCTTCTGCTTCTTCTACTGAATCCAGCATAACAACATTTAGATGACCTATATTTAGACCAATCACAGAATAAGATGACCTATATTCCATCCAATCGCGACGCGAATGACCTATTTTCTCTCCAATCGAAGAACAGTCCACGGCATGTGTCCTAAATACATACATTACGCAACGTGTTTCCGTCTTCTTGGAAATAATTCAGCGCACATTTTGTGCACAGCGTCGTATAACGGTATAAAAACCGGTGGCAAATTACTGTCCCGTTATATCGACCGTAGATTTAAAGGTCCGGCGGAATGGCAAGCTGGTGGAGAAACCAAGACACGAGCTATGTCCAATAAAAGACTCACATACATACATGTACATGCGTGTCCACGAATAACCCATACATGTCTATTATACGTGTACATTTATAACCTACATGTGCATTTACACATGCATATGAGCGTGCGTTAAAGCCTACATTTACATACTACGTACACACAATGTCACGCATGCATATATAATATTTTATATTTATTTTTTATAATTATACACTATCATATTATATTATTTTATTTTATTACTAGCTGTACCCGGCCACGCGTTGCTGTGGCAGAAAAGACCTCCCCTTTTTTCTGGAAAAAATCTTAAGACACGGTGCTATTGGAATGGAAGGTTTTGGTCAATTTTCAAAACAATCGGTGCGTAACTTTCGGCGTGATTGTGTACCGCACTATTGGAAAGTTTCATTTTTATTTATATAGATTTTGATCAAGTTTTGAGGTCATTGAACGGCACTTGCGAAACTAGCGGGGAGAGGATTCTAATTCGACGAGCTCTTCCGCTTACGGTTATAAGACAAGTAGTCTAGTTAAAAGAGGTGTTTTTTTTATTGGTGAGCAGTATAATAATATTGTTGTTAAAGACTTCTTTTTTGTTTTCACTTGCTGATATACATGTACATTTACAGTCTGACATTAAATATAATATGAATTGCGCAGAATTTTCAGGCGTTTGAACTGGACGTGTTGGGGGCACAGGAAGCCAGAGCAATCCACCTAATTATATATATATATATTTATTTATTTATTTATTCGTACATGAAGTTCATGCGAACACGATATGCATTTATCATAAACTATATTTTTATAGCGCCACTGTCAAATCAAATCAAATCATTTTATTTGGCAACCAAATAATCAAGAAAACAAGAACAAATCGAATCAGGCATCAAAGAAAACAGGGTTAACAAATATAAAAAAGCAATACTTAACTAATGATGCCAAAAGTTAGAATTTGATTGCACAGGGGACCCAAAAGGGTCTTGCAACCCCGCTAAGCGAGTCCCCTGAGCGGTAGCATCAAGATGATGATGGCCATTGAGTTGCCATAGAGTGGTTCTGACATAGATTATGAGTCAAAATAACTATGGAAAAATAAAAAGCAAACACCTTAACTAAAGCACAGTTACACAATCGATGATCAAAGAGCCTGTTGTATGAGGTTTAGGCACGGAGGTCATTGGATGGTCGAGAAAAACACAAGTACATGTAGTAGGGATTTATAATCTAATTTAGGTCGCCACCAAATTAACTTAATGCGGGAGATAGGATAAATTAGTCACAACGTGCCGGGATAATTCAACAGTTAATGTTGAGTATCAGGGAACGCAAACGTAACTTAAAAAGACAAAGACTAGGCAGCAGTCTAATGGAAATAGGAATCACATTCCATGATTGAACTCCACTGTATTTAACAGAGAAGCGTCGAGTGTTTGTGTGGGCATGGGGCAAATGGTCATGTACAAACATCGACGTACATGTCTGCTTATCGCCTGCAAGCCGCCGTACGCGATGGTGTCTCGAAGTAAGGGTCATTTCATTGGCATCACTCATTCAGGCGATGGTATAATAAGGAAGCTATACCTCCGTCACTACCTGTGTTCAGGTATTATAGTGCCAGTCAAAAATCACAATAAAGGAAAGGGGGCGATGCATACTTCATTTTGATGCATCGTCGTGAATGCATGGTAACCAAATCAAATTGCAGAAAAACGTTGATGCAACTAAACACCTTTAAAACTGTTTACATGTCTTTCATAAGAAATAAATTTGTAAAAAATGAATCAATATTAGGTAGTGGTTGTGGTCATAAATAAAAAAAAAGAAATTAATCAAATCTTTCATAGCGCTAAAATGTCTAGTCGCAGACGAGCAAAGGCTGGCCCTTTATAATAATTGAATGGGAAGTATCTGATGTACATCATTTTATAATAATATAAATATAATGTGTGTATATATATATATATATACATATATATATATATATATATTTGTATAATAATAGCAGTGTTCAAAATGGATTTGATGATTTCTGTGGACGTCAACGACATATGATGTTGTCATTAACTTTGTCTAAACCGAGGTTGCATATAGTAGAAAAGTTTATTTACTGTTACCGTCTGTTTTTTGGTAGTGCCAGTGCCAAGACCTTTCGAAAAGAGGAGGGCGCTGAAAAGCATATTCGTTTCGAGTCCACGTACTTTGCTAGTAACCAACCAATTGCTTATAATATATAAGAGCTTCCTGAGCACCATCCGTGTAACTACCTTTGGCATCGCGGTCAGCATACGTTCGGTTATTCACTTAGAAATAGCGCCTCTGTAACACGTAGTAGAAAATGCAGTTTCAGTTTAATGACACTGTGTGAAAACCCTCCCCCGTTATCCAGGCTAGTTACTGGCACTCCAATGGCGGAGTTGCTCCTAGAGCTGGTTGCAGGTTCGTTGACGTCGACCTAGTAAAGCCACGTGAAACTTCTTTCTATTGGAATGGACCAAGAGTTGAACAACAGACTCTGACGTCAAAGGCCGTCGTCAACGACAGAAAATATTTTTTATTATCCTGGCATATTACAGCTCGCAACTCTTTGCATTTAAACACCTCTTTTAGATGTTAATCTTGTGCTATAAGTGATCGAAAACCTGCGGGTAATGAATAGTTGATTTCGGCGTGATATCAATTTAACGGCACTGTGTGACAATAAAAATCATTAACGTCGCCCTCCTGCCTTATTTAGGCATAGGACTGGCACTATCAGAGTTCGAACAGTAGCGGAGTTATTATGCCATTATTATTATTCTAATACTTAGCGTCGTAATTATACAGCAATAGTCGCTGACGACAATAATTGAAATTACATACAGTAAAATGAAAACATGAAACAGAAATAATTACAGTGTCAAAGAGACATCAATTGAAATTGTCCAAACATTATCTACAATGTCATAAATTTTCATTTTATAATGGCTTGAAGTGTTTTATTATAATGGTCATGAAACTCAGGATATTTTTAAAAGAGGATATTTGAAACAAATTAAACACTGTTCACCAATAATTTTCATGATCAACTATTTTATAATTAAAAGAATTATCTCAAACATTCGTAATGTGCACGAGATACTTATTCTAGTAATAATTAATGTCGAAACAGCTTTGGTTATCATTTACAATGAACGTACTAATGTCATGACTTATTTATTCTACTGCTATAATTTTCTGACATCACCCCTTTTTTGAAATCAAAGAGTGTAATAAAGTTATATGAAACATTGAAAAATATAGAGGCTCTTTATCGCATGGTACCGATTGAAAATTAAAAAAGTACCGGAGATACTAATCTAGAATTTAATTTTTATTACAACTTTATGATTATTTATTACATAATGATATTAATTTTGATAAATATGTGACTTTAGTCATAAATGTTTATTTGTGATCAATCAGATTAAACAAGAAATAATGACACAATAAAGTAGGCTGCACAATATATTTAAGACTTACACATTATTACTGTGCAGAAAATAAAATTTTACAAAATGGCAAACCACCCTAGAAGTGCAGTGACAAATTCAAAAACCTGCCAAATCTTTCGATTAGCCTGACCAGCTTAAAAACTTCACTTCGAAAACCAATCACAACAAGCAAGGATTTAATGTTACATTCTTCCTGAAGGCTTTACACGTATACCTCTCAATATATTGTAGGTATTTTTCTTTGTTACAGTGTAATAATAGAGATGTTCGATATTTTCTTTTACTTGACAAGAGACACAATCATAATCCGCTACCATGCTTCTTCATTACAAGAAATCTGTCATTCAGGTTAACTTAACCCAACCTTGATTTCGGAATTTGCACTTTGATTTCTCACTAAGAGACAGGGACGAAGTCAGAGTACTATCTTTAGGTTCCTTCCGTATTTATAGACCAGTTTTCCTGTAAAATAAGGTGTTTAGTGAACTGCAGCTTTCTTCCATGCTTTCTCTACGACAGACCTCGTCCACAAGCTATACATGTACAACTTTCACTCTCTGTTATGATCGGATGCTTTTGTCTGTCTGTCTGTCTGTCTGTCTGTCTGTCTGTCTGTCTGTCTGTCTGTCTGTCTGTATCTTATTGACTATCTGTCACGCTCAGCGTCCGTCCGTCTCTGTCTCCCTATCTCCTTCTGTTTCTCTACCTCTCTGCATGCTTCTGTCTCTCTCTGTCTCGCTGCCTGTGTATCTGTCTCTCTGTCTCTCCCAGTATTTCCCTGCCTGTCTCTGTCTCTCTTCCTGTCTCTGTATGTCTGTCTTCCTGTTTGTTTGTCTATCTCTCTCCTTCCTTCCTTTCTCCCTCACTTTATCTCGCCCTTTTCTTTTTAGTACCGTGCCTCTCTGGCTCTGTCCCGCCCACTCTCCCTCTCTGTCCCATCTCCCGTCCAGCGATCCTTGCATGTCCTTTCCCTTCTGTGTGTCTGTCTCCGTCTCTGTTTGCCTCCATGTATCTGTCCCTCACACTCTCCAGCCCTCCATCCCTCCACAATATATTATACGATGTAATATCGATAATATTTACATATAGTTGGTGTGTGATTTATACAAACGGGATCCACAGGGTCGCAATATGCATCTCGCTCAACCTCTGTCCTTCTCTTTGTATCTGTCGTTGTCCTCCTCTGTCCTACTCTCAACTGACCTCCGATATATATTCGGTTGGTCAGTCGCGCGGGCAGTCTTCAAGGAAGGCAGGCAGGCAGGCGGGCGGGCAGGCAGGCAGGCAGGCAGGCAGACAGGCAGGCAGGCAGGCAGGCAGGCAGGCAGGCAGGCAGGCAGGCAGGCATGGTACAGGCAGGGAGGCATAGATAAACTGATGCAAAGCGTAGATAGACAGAAAGAAAGACAGAGATAATTTGAGAATGAGAGGCAGTCAGATAGGCATGCAGGCCAGAGCGTCGGACAGACACTCACGCAGGCAGACAGACAGACAGACAGACAGACAGACAGACAGACAGACAGACAGACAGACAGACAGACAGACAGACAGACAGACACACATATAGACACACAGACACACACACAGACAGCCACACAAACACACAGACACACAGACAGACACACAGACAGACAATGGTCTAGTGTCTCCGTTGTTCCAGGTTAACGACATTTTATTAAAGCAAAGATCATTCTTGTCGACCTCCCCCTTTATCCAGCCTTGGGACTGGCATTGCCAAAGTCCGAGCAGTGGCGGAGTTTACATCCTAAGCATCAGATATGCTGCTGCTGCTGCTGCTGCTGCTGCCACTGCTTCTGCTGCTGCTGCTGCTGCTGCTTCTGCTGCTGCTACTGCTGCTGATGCTGCTGCTGCTGCTGATGCTGCCGCTGCTTCTGCTGCTGCTGCTGCTGCTGCTTCTGCTGCTGCTGCTGCTGCTGATGCTGATGCTGCTGCTGCTGCTGCTGATGCTGCCGCTGCTTCTGCTGCTGCTGCTTCTGCTGCTGCTGCTGCTGCTGGTGCAATAGCTGCACATGTACAGGAAGCCAAATAAAAGAGAGAGTGAGATGTAGGAAGGCGGCTGAGGGGGATCACTAAGGTACCAGTGCTTGGTGATGCAATGATGCTGCGTCCGCATCGTTGATGGCGATGGGCGGAGACCGGCAGAGGCGGGTACTGCAGCTGGTGGTGATGGTGGTGGTCGTGGTGGTGGTGGTGGTGGTGGTGATGGTGGTGATGGTGGTGGTGCTGGTGGTGGTGGTGGTGATGGTGGTGTTGATGGTGGTGGTGGTGGTGGTGGTGGTGGTGGTGGTGGTGGTGGTGGTGGTGGTGGTGGTGGTGGTGGTCGAGAGGGTCTGGAGGTGGCAGCAGTGCGCATGTCAGTGGCAGAGGAGGTTGGGTAATGAATGCGCTGATGTCCTGCGGATGTATAATAGCGCGCCAGAAGCAATTCGGAATAAACAGGTTGTTGTGGCACATGACATCGAATGGAATCAACTCACGTCGTCTGTCTGTCTGTCTATATCTCTTTCTTTCTCTCTCTTTTGTCTCTCTTTTTTCGTTCTCTCTCCCTCGTCGTCGTTGCTTCCTCTCTCTCACTCTCTCTGTCTGTCTCTGTCTCTGTCTCTGTCTCTGTCTCTGTCTCTGTCTCTGTCTCTGTCTCTGTCTCTGTTTCTGTCTCTGTCTGTTTTTCTGTCTGTCTGTCTGTCTGTCTGTCTGTCTGTCTCTCTCTCTCTCTCTCTCACTCTCTGTGTCTGTTTCTGTCTCTGTCTGACTATCTTTCTTTGTTTCTGTCTCTGTCTTTCTGTCTCTCTGTCTCTATCTCTGTCTCTTTCTCTGTTTATGTCTTTCTGTCTGTATCTCTGTCTGTCTGTCTGTCTGTCTGTCTATCTGTGTGTCTTTCTGTATCTCTTTCTTTCTCTCTCTTTTGTCTTTATCTCTTTTCGTTCTCTTTCTTTGCCTCGGTCTATCTTTATCTATCTTTCTTTCAGTCCTTCTCCTGCTTCTC
>OX243818.1:5158644-5163644 GCA_945859605.1 Lumbricus rubellus
CCCCCCCCTTCCAACACCGGAAGAGACGAATCCAGCTGTAGTTAACGTGTTTTTTAATATCACCGAATAAAAACCGCTCCTTTACAAAGACCAGCATTTGCCAACAAGCGTATAGTTGTCATAAAATTTAACGTCTAAAACACCTCGAATTCAATTTTTCCAAATATTTATTACTGCATTCATCCAAAAAACGTTTACATGTTATGACTACTATATGAAGATATGCGTGTATTAAGCACCAAGGTATTGTGTTTAAACTGTACCACACATAATTATTATACTCTCAACAGCAGGGTACCAAATATTGCCCGGTAAATTTTGGTTTCTCGCCCCACCTAGTCCCATCCCTCAGACACTCTGAGGTAGCGGTTTTAAAGGATTTTTTTATGTGTATAACCAACAATTTCGTCAGAAATTTTGGCGATAAAAGCTGATGACCTTGTTTTTTAAGTCATTCATCCGAAATTTGGAATTCCAGTCCTTTCTTCAATGCACAACCCCTTCGTCTCATGACGCTGTTTCATGGTAAATCGGCTGCAGTTACCTTTTCGTAACTATTTTCAGTGCATAAAATTGCTTTTGCAGCTGCACAAATTATTCCTACAATCATTCATTATGCGTTTTGCAAACAAAACTTTTCGAAGTTCCACTTAATAATTAATAACCAGGAGAATTCGTGCTCGATTTAAAAAGAAAACAACAAAGTATCTTTCACTTTAATTTTTAGGCCATCATTTGATTCTTCACTTTGTAGCACAATTTTAATAGTTAGCTCAGTGGAGAGAGCGTTGGTCGATCAACTGAGTTGTCATTATCGCGATCCGGGTTCAAACCTCGCTCAGGGCAAAAATTTATTAAAGTTTCTGTTAGCTGCCGTAGGCGCTTTGCTGTTGCGTTGCTTGACTCGAGTTCTGCTGAAAGTAAGATAGCCCCTCCCACTTCTGGATTGGCCGAACCAGGAGTGATCCAGCACTTAGGCCAATAGTGTTAAGTTACCGAACCCACTGCTGTAAAGCCGACCTGCGTGTCGTGCTACAGTGGGCCGTATTTTGTATAACCTGTATCTGTAATCATTCTGCGGTTTGTCAGATTGAATGTCAATAAAGAATATAATATATAATAATATAGTACTTCTGTGATCCAATCCAACGCTTCTGTTTTCATCAGATCGTTCTCTGAACGTTCCCAGATAGATTACTTGTGAACATCAGTTAGTAGTAACACCTAATCACTGATTATTATTATTCCACAGTTTAACGTCATCCTATGGCAGCAAAGGCCGTTGACGACAATACAATATAAGTGTACAGAGCAGTAAACAAAAACTTATGTAGCCTCCAAACTACACCAAAGAGGTGTCTAAATGGAGCTGTACAATCTCAATTACATGCAATTTGTAGACAACATAAAGTAGTTCATCGGACACTCGTTCAGTTTTACACATTATGAAAAAGATCTTAAATCCAAACATTAGATATTAAAATTGTACATTGATTGTCTCATATAACTAATTACGTTAGTGACTCCAGTAAACAGTTCCTGTTACAAAAGTTCAATATGTAAGTGCATCAATAATCATAATAATAATGTAATGTTTCTTGTACAAAAGAAACATGCACCATTAAATTTTAAAACATCAATCAAATATTATAAATCTGATCAAGATACAAATGCCATCTATAACAAGGATGCAAACGATTTATTCACAAAATCCGACCTTTAGTTATAAGTTTAATCAACCGATACACTTGATTTTGATATAAATTGACAGTCAATAAAGTTTTAACAGAAATTTCATCTTTATATATTTGACATGTATTTCTTAATGAATTCGAAATATTTTCTTTTTTACATTCAATTAAAATGTGATGAATTGTCTCTTTGACGTGACAAGCATCACACAAACCGCTGGAATGTCTTTTTATAATGAATAATCTTTGATTTGTGTTTGCCGTTCCTAGACGCAATCTAGAAATCTGGACTTCCTTATGCCTATAAGGTTCGAAATATTTTATATCAGTACTAACAGTTGGACAGATAGATTTATAAAAATGACCTTTCTTATCACTATCATATTCTGACTGCCATCTGTCTAATATGTATCGTTTAATTAAACTAAAAACTTCTTCAAATTCAAGAACATTAGTAGAATTAATGTCAATACTTAGGGCTTCTTTAGCCAATGAATCTGCTCTGTCATTACCGCTCAAGTCAACGTGACTTGGTATCCAAATAAATCTTATTTGATCAGAATTTAGTTTGTTAATGCGAAATAGTAAATCATTTAACAAAGTGGGTCGAGATTCACTATAACACTTCTTGATTGATGTCAGAACACTCAATGAATCAGAAAATATTGCAAACTTGGAATTAGAAAAACATTCACTATTCGACATCCATTCAATAGCCTCAATTATGGCCGTCAACTCGGCTGCATATACACTTGAATCATTACACAATCTAAATTTCTTATCCACATTTAAACTTGGCACTGTGAATGCAGCAGCAACTATGTCATCAGCTTTAGACCCATCAGTAAAAACATGTATACAATCATCATATATAGAGATTAATTTAAGAGCAGCCTGCCTTAAAAATTCCGGGTGATCGGTTCTCTTATTAACCGATTTTTTCAAGGATAAGTCAACTTCAATTTGCTTATTGCACCACGGAGGGGCAGAAGGGAATGAAGGACCAATAATTGATGCAGGAAGTAAACTAAAGAATTCAGAGGTGCGAGTATAGATAGAATGTTCCTTAGTATCAGATGTTCTATAAACATTTGTCCAGTGATTTTCCATGATCGTTTTAGTAGGGTGACATTTATTTCCCAAAATCTTAGTCCCAAATTTCAATGAATTTTGTAGTCTTCTTAAATGAAGAGGCAATTCTCCACACTCATTCTGGAGTGCTGATGCGGCAGTTCCTTTTGGAACACCACAACAGAGTCTTAGTGCCTCAGTTTGAATAGTTGAAAGTTTATCTAGGTATGACTTGCATGCCGAAGAGTAAGCAACGTCACCATAATCTAAAATAGACCTTATTAAAGCTCTATAAATAGTCAAAAGAGTTTTTTTGCAAGCTCCCCAACTATAACCACTTATAGCTCTTATTAAGTTTAACCTCTTTTTACATTTCTCAATAATGTAATCAATGTGGGGTTTCCAACTCAATTTATTATCAAAAATTACCCCCAAGAATTTGACTTTATCCTCAATCTTAATTTGTTTCCGGTCAATCGTTATATTAATCTTTGATGTATCATTTCTTTTTGAAAAAAGAACTCCAGTAGTTTTATTAATAGATATTTTAAACCCGTTTTTATTGCACCAATCTTGTATTAAAGTGACTGATAGTTGAATTTTATTTTCTAAAATTTTTATATTTCTATGACCTATATAAATTGCGCTATCGTCAGCAAAAAGTGACATATTAACACCATCCACCCCCGTGGGAATATCATTAATCATTATCAGGAATAAAAGTGGAGATATTATAGATCCCTGCGGAGTACCATTCTGTTGTTTGAATTTATCAGAAAGTTCTGCTCCAACTTTAACTTGGAAAGTTCTATCAGAGAGAAAGTTTTGAACCCAATTATATATATTGCCCGCTATTCCCAATTTCTGAAATTTCCTTAAAAGAGTGGGTACATGAAGCATGTCATATGCCCTTTCAAAATCAATAAAAATGGCTAAAACATGTTCTTTATTTTTCATTTTTTTTAGAATAAAATCCTGCAGTTTAAGAATTTGATCAATTGTACTTTTATGTTTTCTGAAACCAGACTGATTTGTGGAAATAAGATTATTTTTTTCCATAAACCACTGTAGACGTTTATTTACCATTGCTTCCATTACTTTGCAAAGGGTAGAAGTCAAAGATATGGGTCGATAAGATTCAGGATTTGAAGCTTGTTTGTTAGGTTTCAATAGGGGTATAATAATGGCGTGTTGCCAGTCAACAGGAAAGTTTCCTTCTTTCCATATTTCATTATAAAACATTAACAGAACCTTCAGAGCATTCTTATGGAGGTGTTTTAGTAATTCATAAGGTATCTTGTCCTCACCCGGAGACTTATTAATTTTTGCTGATTTAATAGCTTGTTTTAATTCATTGATATTAAATCTTTCGTTTAAAAATTCCAATTCGGGAACATGATCATTGTCTGTCATATGAGGGTTATTTTGAAAATTATTAGCTTGCAAATAATCTAAGAATTTATCACTGTAATTGTTAGAATCACTAGTATGTGCATACGTTTTAGCTAAAATATTTGCTTTTTCCAAGTTGGTTTCAGCTGTTAGCCCATCACAACTTAGAGTAGGAATGGAACTATATGTTGCAATACCGTTCATTTTTCTGGCCCAGCTCCACACAGAACCTAACTTCGTTTGGTCTGTAAGCTCAGAGCAGTATGCTTGCCAGCAAGTTTTTGCTTCTACTTTTAAGGTTCGTTTAAGTACAGCCTCTTGCTTTTTATATTCTAAATAATCACCCAATTCTCTTGTTTTAGTCATTTTATTCCTGTATTGATTTCTTTTATAAATGGCTTCATTGCAAGTTTCATTCCAATATGGAAGAGGCTTAAATGTTTTTGTTTTTTTTCCATGTTTAAGATTTTTACTAGGTATTGATTGATTAGCTATAGAAGTAATGCAATCAACTAAATTATTAAAACTATCATCACAATTGTTATTAACCAAAATATCTTCTATTAGTGAAGTGTTGCTGATTTCCTTATATATTTTCCAATCTGCCTTTTTTAATTTCCATAAATGCATACTTAAGCTATCTTCGATGATGGCTTCCTCATTTATTGTAGTTACAGTAGCAAAATGATCAGATCCCATGT
This sequence comes from Lumbricus rubellus, assembly GCA_945859605.1. Taxonomy (NCBI): domain Eukaryota; kingdom Metazoa; phylum Annelida; class Clitellata; order Crassiclitellata; family Lumbricidae; genus Lumbricus; species Lumbricus rubellus. Next base: position 5,163,500 of record OX243818.1, read on the forward strand.
TACTGTTAGTGACAGTATGTCGGGCATTTAAAGCTAAATCTGAAGAGATAATACTTAGATCAATAACAGACTGAGATTTATATCGGTTTGATGCAATATGTGTATACTGACCTGTATTAAGTACAATTAAATTATTTTCAGCTAA
>OX243818.1:5168644-5198009 GCA_945859605.1 Lumbricus rubellus
ATCTGGGAGGGGTAGCTCGAGTCAGGCATGCGTTTCTATGGTAACTGGCCGATGCGTTCTGCAGGTCGCTATACTTTTGGGCTGCTTCGAGCCATGGACGTAAGCTCTAAATAACAACGTATTTTATTCTGCTATACCCTCTGCTTCACTGCGCTATGCTATGCACGTATTCTGTGAAGGAAATGTCAGACACAACGACATTGTTGTATTGTATCGTTATGCATAGTATTTTGTATTGTATTTTGTATTGTGTTGTGTTGCGTTGTATTGTATTGTGTCGAGATAAGGGTCTTGTTTGTATGTGCACTAAGTCTTGTTATAGCGCCCCTTCAAGCTCTCTCCACACAGAGGCGCTCCCGATGCAGAGCGGACACTGCATCGGAGTTTCACGCCGAAGAGCTGAGCAATTGTGAGTGAAGAACTTGCCCAAGGTCCTTACGCGGTGAGGTGGATTCGAACCAGTGTTATTTTACTTCACAAAATAATTTCTATTTCAGTTTCAGTTCAGTTCGGCTGGAAGTAATTTCAGTTTCAGTTCAGTTTCAGTTCGCAAATAATTTCAGTTCAACTTCAACTTCGCGTTCTCAAATAATTTCAGTTCAACTTCAACTTCGCGTTCTTAAATAATTTCAGTTCAACTTCAACTTCGAGTTCTTAAATAATTAGATAATACCGTTATATACCGAGAAATCTCGCGAGATTAACGACTTACTCTTAACATAGTCCAACGAAAGACTGGTTCACCGCTAATTTAAGTCAAGAAGTAAATTACTTCATTTCTATTTTTAGTCATAAATGTGTATAATTTCCGTTCGGATTTTAATTATCGTTACAGTTTTTATTCAGTTCGGCATCATTTATTTCCGTTTCCGTTCAGTTTTCGTTCTTAGAATATTTTCAGTTATCGTTATACTTATCGTTAACGGAATGGATTATTTTCAGTTCGACTTATCGTTTCCGTTAACGAATATAACACTGATTCGAACCCCGAACCTTCCGGCTCCAAGGCAACGACGCCACCACTAGACCACCGCGCCCCACAAAGGGTCCAGGCAAGGTTGACTGTATGATCAAGAGAACGATTCATTGTGGTTTCATACACAAGTATTATGTCAAGTGTACATGTAGCTCATAATCAGTTGACATACATTTCTAGCAATTAACAATGATCCTAATCACGTCCTTTTAACTTTGATCCCTCCTCTCTGTAGCAGCGGCTTCTTATAATATTAGGCCTATTATTATAATAGTGAGCCGTTCATTGAAGGTGGTGAACTTAAGCTACGAGGAAGGCGAATTTTTTTTCAAAAACAAACATTTTTTGGCTACACGGCATAACTTCCCAACACCTACGATCATTGCGCCATATAAGTTCATCTCGCGTATTAAAATTCCTTAGCACATCTTCTAACATTATCTTTTATTCTTGCGTTGTGACTGTTTCCGCAAATGCCCTGAACACTATTGTCCTAAGATGCGATTGAGATTGCTCAATTATATTGATTGATTGATTGATTGGCTGACTGATTGATTGACTGTCTGATTGATCGACTGACAGATTGATTGATTGATTTATCGACTGATTGTGTCTAATTATAAACAAGTCAATTAATAATTATAGGCTGCTGTGAAATTCGAATATTAAATATTTCAGCATAAATTTTTGTAGTTGCTGACTTCCTATACACAGAAACATCATAACCATTTGTTCTTATAGAAATAAAATTTGCTTAATTGAGGTGTTTAATTATTTTAAGGGTTCATGCGGTACTTTGGGCTTGGCGCATCATTTTGGCTAATGAAGGATGAGTAGGATACAGATTTGACGAGGGCCTATGAAAATAGAAGCCGCTCCCCTCGAAACAAATTTGTTTGGCATTTTACAGCACTTTTTGTTTGCACTTGAGTGACAAATTATTAATAGTTTATCATCTATTTAAAGAGGTGCGCAATTTTACGTAACGTATCCTTGTAGATATAGCAAATTAGACAAGTCGGGATCAATGTAAAATGGCACAGTAAGCTTATACGATGTCATGTACCATTAGATTAGGTATGGTAAGAAAGGTAATAACATTAGCCGAAGAATGTAAGAGATAATAAGCCAAGGTAAAGTGAGTAAGAGATTTAAAATTATATGAGGAAGGCAAAAATGGTTGGACATGTTAGGTTTTTAATCTGGGACATGGTGTTGAAAGGCCAGTCGTCTCTGTCGGTCGGTCAGTCAGCCCGGCATCTTGAGCAGCGACTCGCCGATCAATAGGGCAACGATTTGGCCTTTCATTGAAGCCAGCGGATGGTGGGCACTGGAGCGTAACGGACACACGGAGCACGGTCCAGTGCGCAATTCGTCTGTTTTATTGCGGCAAAAACATCTGTTTCGGCATGCAAGCTGTTACATGGATTGCGGCGGCGAGGCCAGATTGAAGGCCGGTGTGGCGTGAGAATATGTCCGGCATGAAATGTTGTCCGACTCCGCCCACTTCCGTTGTCAAGACAGTATTTCATGCGGCCTACGTATGAGATAATGTCCGGCATGAAATCGTGTCCGACTCCGCCGTTATATGTATCCCGCTTGTCGAAGCAGTACTTCGCGAGATATTGTCCGCTTAAAAGGTAATATTATCAATAGCACTTGTAAAAAGTAATTTTGTCATAAGAGTTGAGAAAACAAGGGTGTGAACAGTGGAATTATTGTTGAGAAACGCCATGTTTGTAGTTGCCATTGCGATGACCCTATTTCTATTTTTAGATAGAATTTCCCATCGTAGAACAGCCCAAGTGGTTATGAGTAGAGGCGTATGTAAATAATAATATGGGCTAAATCTTTAAAAGACTTGCGGCCTTCATAAATGCCTCATCTAATTTAACTGCTCCATAGTTGTGTTTATCCATCGATTCCATCGATTCGGTTTTCTAAATTATTAGCTCCATGCAGCATTAGGCTAATCTTTTTTATATCAAATTGGCTCATGGTACTCGCACATTTTTGTAGCGCTTTATTATTAACATTTAGCGTACTTTATTGCCACATAATAAACATAATTATTATGAGGGGTTTTAAGGTTTTCAGAGAACATAATTATGTGGTACGGTTTTTATTTCGATAATTTAAGCAAATGCCCAAAACATCACGGCTTTTGATGTGGCTAGAGATACTGTCATGCCCATGCAGATTAGATTAAACTTTATGCCTTCCCTGTGTGGTGGGTATTTGCAAATGCCATGGGGCGTAGACGTCTTCACGGGGTTTTAAGAACTCACCCGTTCGGGCTTCATCCCTACTGATTATCCAAGTATTGACGCACTCTGTTCTAGGGGCTTACTCTGCTCTTTTCCGCTCTACCCTATTAAATCCTTTTCACATTCTTCACTACCTCCTCCCTTCCCATAAGTTGCTTCATACAATGCTTGAGCCAGGCCACCTAATATACACATTATAGTTGAATCTTATGCCAAAAGCTTTGTTATGAGAATACTGTATGACTTTGCTTAAATGTTTCTATAATTTATTATTGTACAAACTACTATGCGCTTGCTGGTGGTCTAATAAACAATATTCTTAATTCGACTGACTGACTTGCTTACTTACTAGCAGCCTACCTAATGATAGCCATTGTAAGCCTACAGTGCACCTGGGTTAGAAGTCTCCAATACGGGTCCACGACAATGGTCAACAGACAACTCGTCTAACGGCAACTCGTCTACAGACAATTGGTATAACGACAACAGCTACTGGTCTACAGACGACTAGTATAATTAATAGATGCTAGATTTATGAGGGGAAAAACTAAATGGTTTTCTAGCTTTAATGGAAGATGGATTGATGATTTTCATTCATGTATTTCAACATGCATCCAGTTTCTACTTCAGATCTAAAAATACCTTCTATTTCTCGCTCGTTATTTTTGTCATTCCAGCTTCCATTTCAAATATAAAAAACCCTAATCCAGCTTCCATTACTTAAGCGCTTTTCATCAATTCAGCTTCTGTTTCAGATCTAGAAAAGCCTTCATGCAGCTTTTATTTCTCATGCGTCATTTTCGGCAATCCAGCTTCTATTTCACATGTAAAAGAACCTTCATCCAGATTCCATCTCTCTTGTGTTTTTTCATCAATCCAGCCTCCATTTAACCTATAAAAAACTCGCATACAGCTTCCATTTCTTAAAGCGCTGGATGTCTGTAGACCACTTGTCGTTAGACGAGTTGTTTGTAGACCAGTTGTCGTGACACCCTCCAATAAGCCTACATATAAATTATTGCTACAAATATTTTAGCATGTGTAGGCTGCGTATAGCAGTTTTAAACAGTTATTTGGCCCCGAGTTTTAATCGCCAATGTTGTCCGAATATAGGCCTAATGTTTCAATAGAATAGCCAATTCTGAAAGAAAGTATGCGGAGAAGCACGTGGCTAGATAATTGAGTGATTGCTATGGAAGAGCCTTAGTTAATTAAACGCAAATAAATAGTCCGTGTTTCTTTGCCCTATTTCTCGTCATTATAGCTCCCAATTTTTATGGGACGTTGTAATTATTATCTTTTGTATTTTAGGTCTTTATCGGAAACGCTCTGTGGTTACTGTTAATAACAAGTTCTTAATATAGATGTCGATGTCTATTATTAGATGGACAGGCTGTGTTGGAATTATTATCTTTGGTATTTTATGTCTTTCCCGGACAAGATCTCACGGTTCTATTAATACTTTTGTTTGACAGTTGCTGTCTGACGTCAGCGGTCACGTTAACCAATCACAGTATGTTCCGGACAATATTTCATGCCCGGACATAATTTCATACCACACCGGCGGTTTTGGGGGAAGAGGGAAGAGTGGGGGCGGTTTTAGGGAAGAGGGAGGAGTGGGGGCGGTTTTAGAGAAGAGGGAGGAGTGGGGGTGGTGAGAGAGAGGAAGAGTTGTATGTGATGAAATGGAGAGGGAGAGGTGTGGTTTGTAGGGGGGGGGGGGGCGAGAGTTTCATAGGTAGGGGAAGCGGTGATTTAATAGTGGGTAGCCCCAGATGGCTTGATGGTATTTGATTACGAATGGTGACCAGGTGGGGGAGATGAACGCGGAAAGTAATGCATGCGAGAAGTTATGGTTGAGGCAAAGTTGAAGACCGAGGTAAAATTCCATGGTTAAGGTAAATGTAAATATCAGGGCCAAGGTCAAATTAAAGGTCAATGCTAAGCATGAACTACAAGTTAAGGTTGGGCCAAAATCTATAGCGCTTGCACAACCTGTCTTTATGTGCGTCACTCGTTCTTACTATCAGAGCGTCCTTCTATATACCTCCTTGTTTTTATGTCTTTTTGAATGCATTTGCACATACCACAGCCCAGATACATGAAACATATACAGACAGACAGACAGATAGGCAAACAGACAGACAGACAGACAGACAGACAGAGTGGCAAATAGACACACAGACGAACAGATTCAAGCATTTACATGTATATAATTGCGGGGCGCGCTGTTGTTGGGGTGTGTTCGTTGCTTTGCAGCCGCACGTTTGCGGGTTCTAATCCACCTCAAGCCGTCGTGTATGGATCCTAAGAAAGTCCTTCACTAAGTTCACTCGTAATAACGCTCATGAACTTCGGCGTAAAACTCCTTTTCATTGTCAGTGCTGTAGTGGACAGCGCCTCTTAGTGGAAATCTTGAAGGGGTGCTATAACAAGTGCTCATTCATGTATATTTATACATGCATGTATAATATTATGCACATGTATGTACCACCTTTGGTTTTTCTAGCAACTTCCTTACATGGCTTAACTCCTATTTTAAAGACCACCATTGCGTTGTGACTTCTGGATCCGCAAGGTTACCATTGGTTCGTGTTCCCTTTAGTTTACCGCAAGGTTCTGTCCCGGGTCCTCTGCTCTACATTATCTATAATATTGCAGACCTTGGACCCACCTGCCTGGCATCTGCTGCTGTTTTGAGTCAACCATATGCAGACGACCTTCTGGCATGCATAACATAATTGTATTCGTTGCCTATAGCGTCTGCAGCTGCTACTACGGTCCAGGCATTGAACAGGGCCACGCGGACCTTCCTTCATTGGCAAATAATATAATTATAGTATTATACTCCTTTCGAACTTCAAAACTGTCTCACTTAGCCGTGGCTGTATTGCGGCGCTATGTTAAACTCCTCAGTAACATACCTAACATTTGCTAATAAATATATAATATTATAGTTATTTATTGACGTGTGTGTATTTGTGTGTGCTTTTGCGCCTGTGTCTGTGTCTGCGTCTGTGTGTGTTGTGTGTGTGTGTGTGAGTGTGTCTGTGTGTGTGTGTGTGAGTGTGTCTGTGTTTGTGTTTGTGTTTGTGTGTGTTTGTGTGTGTGTGTGTGTGTGTGTGTGTGTGTGTGTGTGTGTGTGTGTGTGTGTGTGTGTGTGTGTGTGAGTGTGTCTGTGTGTGTGTATCTGCGTGTGTGTGTGCAAGCGTGCGTGAGTGTGTGAAGATTTGCGAGTGGTATACTTCCGAGTAAACTGCATTATGTCTAATATCGTCGCCACACGTGACCAGCTTACCATAATATGACGAAGAAGTGACGGATCAATAGTCATAAAATAACCGATGTTTCGCCATAGACTTCGCTTTCTATCCGTCATAAAAGAGAAACGTTTCGCAATAAAATATAACAGGCCTAAGACGGCCTAAATATATCGGCCAAAATTTCGATCTAACATAGTGTACATACATGTAAGTATTAAAATATCTATAATCCTAATGAAGTTACACATTATAGTATAGCCTATCTATATAGGTCTGTGCCTAAATGCCTGCCAATGAACTTATTAGGTGCCCGTAATTAACGCGCAAGACAAAAGCGCGCCGACGTATGCGCGCTGCAAAATTTGCCCGCAGAGTAGATTATAATGACAAAATGACTTAAATAAAAAATTCTTTTAATCAATCCAGCTTCCGTTCAGCAACGATTATTTTCATCAATGCAGCTTCCAGTTAACCGCGAATTATTTTCATCAATCCAGCATCCGTTCATGCATTAACCATCTTCAAAAATTCGGTTACTTTTAAGCATGACCTCTTTTCGCTAACGTCGTGAGAGGATATTGTTTGACGATTTAATAAGAATTGACTGGTCGGTGTCAGACGAAAGATGATTATCATGGACTATCTTCATTTACGGGAATTGAGGCTGACAACTGTTTTCGATGCAGAGAGTGACGGATTTACTGAATCGTGGTTCATCAATGTTTAGCCATGATAGGCCTACATTGTACTTCCAGCCTATGGCTACAAAAGTCGTTTACGTCTTAATCAGTGCACTTCAGTTAATTTTTATATGTTTTAATAGCAACATGCGTAGCAATCTGTTACGCAACAATTCTTTCAAAGTGATCGTTGTAAATTGTAATTATAACATTATTAGCAACCGTGATAAGGTCGTGTAAGAAGAACGGATCATTTGCATACAACACAGTATAACGTTCATCATTAAACAAGGTGATCAGTGGACAATTAAATAACTTTTATATCTTTTAATAGAGAGGTGTTTAGTGTTTTAACGATGATCGCGGATAAAGAGTCATTCAATTTGGAAATACATGCAGCCTTTCGTTTAATTAAGGGATTAAGGGTTAGAAGGGAACAGTGCATCTTCATTGCCATCATCATCATCATTATCATCATCATCGTCTTTGTCGTCGTCGTAGTCATCATAATCATCATACCCCCGATGTTAGTGACATCGACATTACTGCTAGCACCACTGATCTTCACCACACACACGTACACAAATAGAGGGAAAGACAGAGACATTGACAGAGCCAGAGATAGAGAGAGATACAAACCGAGAGTGAGAAGGATACAGAGAGAAAAAGATACAGAGCGAAAGAGAGAAAGAGAGAGATAGACAGACAGACACAGACAGAGACAGAGACAGGTAGACAGAGACAGACAGACCGACAGAAACAGGCAGACAGAAAGAGAGAATTAGAAAGGAAGACAGGTAGGCAGACAGGAAAACAGACAGACAGACAGGCAGAAACACAAGCAGACAGATAGAAAGAGACGCAGACACAGACACAGCAACAGATACGGACACAGACAGAGATAGAAAGAGCGGAAGAGTGGAAGGCAATATTAAATAAACCCTGGTGAGAATGTTAATCTAATTATTATTATGGTCAATTTCCGCATGTAAGCAAGTAAGCAAGCGAGTTATTGTGTGAGTGAGTAGGCTTAAGTTAAAAAATAGGCATTCAGTAAGTAAGTAAGTGAGTGAGTAAATGATTTAGTATATGCCTTAGTGTACCATTTGTTAACCACGCTTTTGTTTACATGCATAATTATAATAATACGATATCTAAAAATAGAACATTTCTAGAGCTTGCTAGACCTAGTTTCTCTCTAGCATTATTTTTTACATGAAAAAGATCTCACTATGTCATGTACATTCATTCCAAAGTACAACAATCACTGTTCCGTGTGCATTATTTTAATGTGACGAATGTTTAGCATTTATAACGTAATTCAACATGGATTGATCCAGATATGACGAGGGCTTAATATGACAACAGAGGCCGTTGCCCACTAACCTTGCGACTTATGCCTATAGCTAAATTCACATGCTTTTTACAAGTCGCTTAAATCCTATTTTTTAGCTGTGGCTGGGCTGGGAGCGCCTATGAGTGGTTTATTGAAGAGGCGATACATAAATTCTATATACAAACGAATGAAAGAAAAAGTTGTAACAATTCTAATTCAAAATGGGTGGCTGCTGCATTTTTATATTACATGATATTCGTTATTAAAGGTGTGCAACATTCCTCAGTGTTGTCGCAAAGAAATTCTAACGGTTCTATAGATTCTTTAGAAAGCAACACTTAGAAAACCTCCAGAAAATGTAGTCAAATTTTCAACTGAATCTCGAGGCAAGATTTGGAGGCAATTAATGTTAATGGCAATCGTAAATTGCCGACGACGCGATAATAATAATAATAATATAATGCGACTCGACGCAGTCTTGTGTTTTTTAGTAACCTTTTCGGAGCTTGCATGGACACGCTATTTGTCTTGCTACGCTCTTCCCGTGCAAAACTGATAATTAGCTAGTCAATGCGATAGCGGCTTAATCAAGTCTTTGATGAGGTTTGTACACGCAATTATGTCACTAGGTCTATTCTAACTTAAGTGGTCTCATTTTATGGCTTTGCTGACTTCAAGCCCATAGTTGTTTTGTATGATAACGATAATGATGGCTGTTATTAAGGTTATGATCGTGATGAATTTAATAATGATAATTATGGTTATGACTGTAACAACTAGGCCTACTATCAATCAGTCAAGTTTTTCAATCAAGTTCATTTTATTGCACCCAATCGTAACAGTCAGTAAAGCACGAATAAAACAGCTGACAATATTACAATTTCGACCGAAAAAGATCAGGATTCCGCCGAGTAGGGTCACCCTAGTAGCGTTTATCACGTGCTATGGATCTAATAAAGACTAACTTATGACAATTCATTGCAACAGATCGACTAATAACAATCCTTATTTAGCATGGTTATTATAATCATGCAGAGTACTCCGCCACTGGTCGCACTCTGCCAGTGCCCGTCCCAAGCCTGGATAAAGGAGGAGGAGGGCGTCGCTAATGATCTTTGTTACCACACAGTGACGTTGAACAAAAAAATAACTAATTGTACAGACTTTATTTAACTATTATAGGTATATCAATTCGATTGGAGACTTAACTAAGAACTTACAGTACCTATTATAAATAATTATATAAGCAGCCATAATGCCCAAATTAATTAATAATTTTATAATCGGCAGTAACACTTGAATAAACAACTGATGAGATGGGTGCGCAAACAATAATATTTCTAAAATCCTGCATAATTATTATATCGGAGCAAGTTTTGAATGTTGGAGCGCTTCGATACTTTGATTACAAAGTTACAGTGTCGCGGTTCGATTGGCATTGCTAGCGTATAAATACAGAGAAGGTAATATTGCAATACACAGCATTTATGTATTCTGCACATTTCATAGTGAATTATTCCGTTGTTAAAGGTGTTTAACATTTCCCGGAATGGTCGCATATAGAACTGGAGTGGCAAGGGGAGCCAGACAGAACTGGACCACCGCCCCTCACCAGACAGAGGTACACACGACGAAGGCACTGATTTGGTTTTATGTAGCGCATGAATAAGTAATTTCGACGGCGACGTATATACAGGGATACTGGACTTCATATAGCGCTCATTTCAACCACCATCTTCTTCTTCTTTATCTGCTGGTTTTGTCTCCTCCTGAACATGTGATATTCTTGATTCTTTTACTTACGATTTCATCTTTAAATTAGAGAGCATCACTCGATATCTTCCTTCTTCTTCATTATAATCAACCTTCTCATTCTCTTCCACCATCTTCCTCTCACACCTCCTCTTCCTCTTTCTCTTCCTATTTACCTTCTCCTTCTTCTTCCACTTTTAATTTTCATTTCCCGTCCTCTTCTTTCTCCTCCTCCTACTCCTCCTTGCCCTCCTCTTCCTTCTCCCGCTCCTCGTCCACCCCTTTTCTTTGCTCGACCCGGACCACCTCGGACTACTCTTACGGACAACCCTTTTGACTCAACGCAGCGCTTGTGAATAAGCTGGTGCCCCGCGCTTGGCTTTCAAGTAGCGCTTTAGAAATTTCGAGTTTACGATTAGGCTACGATTACGATTTCTATTCCATTCTATCTATTTCTTCCTATTCACCTTGATTCTATTTCCTCTCCTTTGACTTGCTACTTTCCACTGCCTTCCTCACTATTATTCTCATCGACCTCCTTCTCCTACTTCTCCTCCTTCCTTCAATCCTTCTATGCCTTCTCTTTCTCATCGTCTGCTTCTTCTCTTCTACCTCGTCCTCGCCCTCGTCCTCCTCCTCCTCGCCCTATTCATTCTTCTTTTTCCCCTGCCTTTTCCATCTCATCCTCTGCCTTCTTCTCCTCCACCTCCTCCTCCTTCTTCCCCTCGTTCTCTTCCTCCTCGTTGTCCTCTCCTCTTCTTCCTACACCTCGTCCTTCTCCTCATCCTCCTCATTCTACTCGTTCTCTTCCTCCTACTTTTCCTGCTCCTCAGCCTTCTCCTTCCCCTCCTCTGCCTTGTACTACTCCATTGTATCCTCCACTCTTTTCTTCCTCCTCTTTCTCCTCCTCCTCCTCGTCCTCCTCGTCCTCCTCCTCCTCCTCTTCCTCTTCCTCCTCCTTCTCCTCCTCTTCATCCTCCTCCCCTGCCTTGCACCACTCTACTGTCTCCTTCCCATCTTTTCTTCCTCCTCCTCCTCCCTCTCCTGCTCCTCCTCCTCTTCCTACAATGAATTCTCTTGACGTCCCCATTTTCTATGTATGCATAATACCATCTGTTCTGTCGTGTGTCTGATCAGCTGGAGGAGGTGAAGGAGGGGGAGGAGGGTAGGGGAGGGTGTGGTCTGGACTTTGTCCCCGCACTAAATCAGTGCCGGGCTTAGACGCATTGAGCGTCTGATTAAGCCCCGGTTTCCATCATTCACTAGAATAGACGAACGAACGACGCAACGTCAAATTATCTAACGCTACAATATTACAGAACGCATGACACAGAAAAATATCACATCACAAACAATCTTATTATTATTATTATATAGGTCTACACGTGCATACATACATACATACATACATACATACATACATACATACATACATACATACATACATACATACATACATACATACATACATACATACATACATACATACATACATACATACATACATACATACATACATACATACATACTTACATACATACATACATACATACATACATACATACATACATACATACATACATACATACATACATACATACATACATACATACATACATACATACATACATACATACATACATACATACATACATACATACATACATTACTTCCTCATTTACATTGTACACATTTGCTTGCATACTTCCTTATTTAAAGGCTGTTTGCGATCAATAGTTTTACAGAAGTATCGTTTTTCGCATCCCACGCACTGACTAACATGCAGCCGTTGTTTGATATTCTATCTGGTTTAAACTTTGCATAGAACGATACCATCATCATAATATCACCCGTTGTAATCAAAGATTTAAAATATCGGCCGACTGGATGCACAGCAATATTCTTCCGCAGGGGCTTACCCACTGACACCAATCTATGTGACCCACTGGAATGAATTTCCATTGCAGAGTGTATGTATGTATGTATGTATGTATGTATGTATGTATGTATGTATGTATGTATGTATGTATGTATGTATGTATGTATGTATGTATGTATGTATGTATGTATGTATGTATGTATGTATGTATGTATGTATGTATGTATGTATGTATGTATGTATGTATGTATGTATGTATGTATGTATGTATGTATGTATGTATGTATGTATGTATGTATGTATGTATGTATGTATGTATGTATGTATGTATGTATGTATGTATGTATGTATGTATGTATGTATGTATGTATGTATGTATGTATGTATGTATGTATGTATGTATGTATGTATGTATGCATGCATGCATGCATGCATGCATGCATGCATGCATGCATGCATGCATGCATGTATGTATGTATGTATGTATGTATGTATGTATGTATGTATGTATGTATGTATGTATGTATGTAAGTATGTATGTATGTATGTATTTATGTATGCATGTATGTATGTATGGATTTATGCATCTTTTGTATATATATATATATGTATATAATGCATACGTGTATGCATGTATGCATGTACATTTCTACACTTTATCGATTTCAGATGTTTCAAAAAGCGCACATCAAACATGGGCGCATGAAAACAAGACTCGCATCTAAAGAGACAAAATTTCCCCCCAAAGAAGACCACACAAAAAATCATGTCTACGTCTACTAGACTCTACGGGCACTCACCATAGTGTGTCTGATAGTGTCCACCTCCAAGCACAACAGCAGCAGCAGCAGCAGCTACAACAACCACATTCGTCCCACTACTCCGAACGACCCGATAGCACAGACGCAACACACGACTGTGGTGGCGTCGCTGTTGTTTGTTGTATGTGTGTTTTCCTTCCTTCCGTTGAGGGGGACAGGGGACCAGCGTCAGAGCCGAGGGCGCCGGGCGCAGGCGGCAGAAGAGGCGGCGGCTGAGACGGGCTTAGCGACCGACCGATGAACGCCGCTTGTCACGGGCAGCGTCAGCGGCGACATCATCGGCTCTCGGCCGTGGCTGAGGCCATGCGCTGTGGTTTACTGTTGTTTACGACGTATACTATAGCCTGTCCTGCTAGAATCTGTGCATGTATGTATGTTTTGTTTGTATGTGCACTTCTTATAGCGCCCCTTCAAGCTATCTCTCGCTACTCAGAGGCGCCCCCGAATGCAGAGCGGTCACTGCATCGGAGTTTCACGCAGAAGCGCTGAGCAATTGCGAGTAAAGGACTTGCTCAAGGTTTTTGGGCCTGGAATATGGTATATTTTCATGAAATTATGACCGAAGGACTAAAAAAGGAATAATTATGTCATCAGAAATTTGTTAGATGAAAATATTATCGCTCGTTCTGGACATGAGTCTCCGCCCCAAAACGAACAGTTATTTTTAGCCTCCCCAGAACTGAAACCAAACTCCGCCCATGGTTATCTGTCTGTGATGCTTCCCTGTCTGTTTGCATGTCTCTCTCCTTGGTTGCTTTAAGAAGCGCATCCTGGTATATATATATATATATATATATATATATATATATATATATATATATATATATATATATATATATATACACATAGGAGACGCCAGCATTCGCATCCATAACATCACCCGATTGGTGGCACGAGCGTTTGTTGTGCTCCTATTTCCTCCCTCTGTGTGATGCACACACTACTTATTGCGGAAGAAAGGTTGGGAAACATGGGGGACAAAACCCAAAGCTTCTTCCTCCTCATTCGTTACAATCGTCATGCATTGTTACTTCTTTGATGACAGGAGTTGTTTGGCTCCTGTTGGTCAATGCCACAGTTGTTTAAAAGGGTTTAAAAGGGAGGTAGGGAGGGTCTTTCAGCCACAGCAACGCGTGGCCGTCTTCAGCTAGTAAAGAATAAAAATAGAAAAGTGATTAGGCAATTTGTACATGTAGATCGATGTAATAGAACATGACATTGTATGACAGCTTCCCTTCAGATATTTACATACACCGAGAGGCAATAATTATATAAACGCCATAGTGTATTATAATTATTACGAACAAAATATTCTATTGTATTGTATCTATAAGGTTATAAAGCGCTTACTGACCTACGTGTAGGGCACACCAATCAGAGGCGCTCCTATAGTGCGAAGACCCAGAGAAAAGAAAGTAGCACAGGCGTAACTTTTTATTGTGACGGTGTTAATTGCAATTTCTGCAGAACTGACTTAATATTTTAGTTGCTAAATAATGTCCTTAGATTCTGGTTGATGTGGGCTTAAGACACCTTTGAAATTTTTTCCAGTGAATGTAGGCTATTTATTTGAAAAGTGCAGAACATCTTTGCTTCTCTTCTCAAGTTTAGATCATCGACTGACTCTTTAGAGTCTTGTGTACTGAGTTCGATTAAGAATTCATATAAAAGGTCCCGTACAAAGCCACCTTGCTCATTAAGTGCTGTAATATGCTGAGCAAATTTCTGTCCAGAGTAACGGCCTCTGTTGTCATACACCCTGGTCAAATTGGAATCCTCCTCCTATTCCAAGAAGCAGCAAAACGAATACGTTATTCTCAACGACATGGATTCCAGGTTGACTCTAAATACAAATCCTAGATGGGTGAGACTGGGAGACATCTGAGGCTACAAGATGTGTAAAGGCATACTACTGCACTCAAAGGGCGCGGTGGTGTAGTGGCATACTCTCATGGGCGGAGTTTGGTTTCCGTTCTTGGGTGGGGGGAGGGGCTAATTCTTAGTCTTGGCCTTATTGGGAGGGGTAGCCCCGAAAAAGAATACAATTTTCATGGTAAAAAGTTGAACCTGGGCCTTCTTGGAGGGGCTTAGCCCCCCCCCCCTAGCTCCTGATAAACTCCGCACATGCATACTCTGTGCCTTTGCCTTGCAAATCCTAGATGGTTGCAAGTTCGAATCCACATGGAACTGCTACGCAGGGACTCTGGACAAGTCATTTACTCGCAACTACTCAGCGCTTCGGCGTGAAACTGAGATTCATTATCTTAAGCGCTTTTGAGTTGAACTGTTGAAGGGGCGCTATGACAAGTGCATGATAGTACACACACAGTGTTGCTACTGAGGTTTCATAAATAAACCCAGATTTCCGTCAAAAAAACCCCAGAAAAACCCAGACGATTCAAATGAGCTATTATAGACCCCCTTTATTCAAATTTTGCCGGTTTTTCGCTTGTTCTCATGAGTGTCAACAAAAAGGTTCCACAAAAATAATGGAATAAAATGTAATTACAACTTCAAAAATATCAATTGTTAAAGTTGTCAGATAGCCTACTCGGCATCCCTACTGACAACAAGCTTAACAAGGAGAGAGGCAGGGCTTTTTTAACGTGCAGTTGTACACAAAATGTGCAGTTCTGAATGGATTTGTGCAGTTGTAGAGGCACTTCTTTACAGTTAAAACTAGCAAAAAATGGTCATTGTCCTCCGATTGGAAGTTATTTACCATGTAGGATGGGAAGGAAAAGAAGGGGTAGTGCAGCTCTAAAAATTCCTTTAAAACAACCCTGGAGAGAGGTGTGACCTGAACTATTTTGAGATGTCAAAATGGTTTTTTTCTGAGCAGAGCTATTTTCCAGATTATGAATTATTTGTGAATTTAAAACGCGAGAACTTGATTGTGGAGTTTAAAATTAAAATTAGTGGAAACAATTATGTATCACAACCATTTTACATTGAATTTCACAGAATATTCATGTGTTTACAGTACAAATGTTCACCTCACCAAAATAAACCCAGATTTTGCCCCCCCCCCCCAAAAAAAAAAACAACCAGAAACCCAGACGAAGGTAAAAAACCCAGATCTAGTGGAAAAAACCCAGCTGTGCCATCACTGTACACACATGCCTGATAATATAGTCTGATACTTGAACACCTTTTTCTCAGTTAATTCTTTACGGTAAGACTGAGAGTAAAATAAATTTTTACTGTCTGATTCGATGTCCGAAAAAAAATGCGTTCACAGATCCAAGTTATTTAAAACAGGCCGAGACGTGGTACTTTCGGCGGTAGGCACTGTAGCCTTATTCGTTAGATTGTCATCAGCGGCCTTTGTTTGCCATAAGTCCATGCTAAATTTTGTAAAAATGAATAATAATATTCAGAACGCACTCCTTAGACACCTGTATTGCAACGAAACCCGAATTATCACCCGATGCTATTCAGGCATAAACCAGTCATCGCTCGATTCCGCCACTGTTTACGCTCAGACAGCGCCAATCTCAAGACTGGATAAAGGAGGAGGGGAACAACAATGATATTTTTATATGCAGCATAGTGTCGTTAAACTGAGAATACTACTTCTCAAACTCATATAATTATTGTCAACTTGCCAAAATAACTTCTGCATGTAGAGTGCAACAGTCTCTTACGTCGTAAGCTCTCTTTCAACTATGGACCGTCTGCGCTATTAGGTTGTGAAAATTCATTCACAGTGGCAGTGCTGAATTATACTCAAATAACTGTCTGATTTCTCCAAAAATAATTACATGCCTTACTTGTCCTAAATGCTAAAGTAGATGCGCGGTATATTGCAACATATCGGAACGGAGAGAATAAGATCTGTTAAAAAGAGAAGGATCCTGATTTGAAGAGGGCCTATGACAACAGAGGCCGTTACCATCGACAAAAAATTGTTTGGCATATTGCAGCACTTAACTGTTAAAAGCATTATTACACACCTCATTTAAGTGTTTTTTTGAATTTATGAATAAGCGTGATATCCTTAACTTCTGATTTGGTCCAATGTCGTCCTGCCACTTTATGTATTTTCTTTTTTGTCTAGTTGTGGGTGTGTTGATCAAAACTGCTGACATCAGTTCTGTCATAGTTTACATTCTAAAAATGTATGACTTTGTAATCGTTTTATGCAACGTAACTCATGTGCGCTTGTAAGATGCGAATAAAGGCTACTTAAGTAAGTAAGTAAGTAATTAAGTAAGTAGGTAAGTAAGCAAGCAAGCAAGTAAGTAGGTAAGCAAGTAAGCAAGTAAGTAAGTAATTAAGTAAGTATGGACTTTATGACTTCATTTACAAACGCATAATGGGACATCGACAATTATGCAATATGACACATTGAAGCAATAATAAAGAAATAGTAATATGCGTGAAAAGTAATGTGAAAAATTAAAAAGTTACATACTTAATGTTACTTATGCCAGAGATGCTATGCAACTGTTCGCAATCTGACAGTGCCAGTCCCTAGACCGGATGCAAGAGGAGGGCGACGATAACGATCATTGTAATCACACAGTATCGTTAAACTGCATTTACTACTATAATTGCCATACAGAATATTAGAACAGTTTTAAAACGACTACACACCCGATTTACTACTAAAATTAATTTATAAATAGTTTTGCAATACAAATAAATGGATTCATGTTGAGTCACATTGAAGAGTCGAGCTGAAGGTCTCCGTTACACTGACGCCCCTGGCGAACACAGCAATAATATTACGAGTACACCAACTGCACATTGTCGGTAGAAAGATGGACAGCGAGGGAGAGGAATGACCAATGAAGTGACAAAGCCAAGACAAAGAAAAAATGACTAGAAACAGCAGCCATTATTGTTGACGGACGATCATAGGTATTGTCGTCATCGTTGTCGTCGTTGTCCTCCTCCTCTTCCTTTTCCTCCTCCTCCTCATTCTCCTCCTCCTCCTCCTCCTCATTCTCCTCCTCCTCCTCGTCATCGTCCTAGTCAACGTCATCGTCGTCATCATCATCGCCATCGCCAGATCTGATATCAAACCCATCGATTGTTGGTTCGAGTTCTGTCAAGCCTAATCTTGGTCATACTTTGATTCGTTTACATTCGAACTACGCATTGTTTTGAATAAATACGCAATCAAATGTCTAGTAATACAACACCAAATACTGTGGCCTATTTCTGCAATTTAACAGTGTGACCTTCCAGCAGACACAGCTGCAGTGACATCACAGGTCGTCTGTAAATACCTGAACTTCTGACCTCTTCTTATAGCGCTTGATTATGGTTTTGGCCATGGTTATCGGCGGTCCGAAAATAACAGAGGTTGGCGCATGCGCTGTGACTCATCCTCAATTCGAACGGGATGTTTACTCGCCATGTCGCAATGTGTCGCCAGCATATCGATGGAAATCGATTAAATTCATCGTCACAGACGAACAACGACACTGAAGCGACTAAGCAGAGATGGACACACATACAAGCACACACACACACACGATAAGGGCATACGCGCATGTACACAGGTACACACTCACACGTCATGTACATGTATGTATGTATATACTGTGTGTGTGTATATATATATATATATGTATATATATATATAATTATATATGTATATAGTTATATACATACATGCGTTCAAGACGTGCTTATTATATAAATATATCTGCGCAGGTTTACGATTGCGAACATGGCTACAATCTTGTTTTGCTCAATTTCCGATTTTTACACGTGGCAGCTTATGTGGCGTTTTATAAATAATTATTAAGGTGTTCATGTGTTAAACGCAGCGCACGGCTAAGCAGCGAGCTATAATTGTCAAAGGAATTTTTGAACCGAATTACGATCAAATGCGATAAGCGTTCTGTTTAGCTCAGATAATAATTTCAGAGCAATTATAAGCCAACTCTGTTTACCTCGGCTGACGGCAGGATTATAAGGATTTGATCTAGGGTAGAAATTTAAGCCAGCGATTGAAGTGAGAGGTTATTGGCAAGCTTCACTCAGCTTCTGGACTCATAATTTTATAATAATCAGGTCGCGCTGACAACTTTAATTAGGAAGTTGAGAGTTGGAATTTTTTTTAGGGTATCTGAAAAGCAGTTCGTCGTTTTTTTACCGTTTGTTTTGCGAACCATGGTTTGTCTGTCTGGTTTTGTGGCCTCTGTTTTTATCGTCGCAGTCATCGTTAATGACGTCACCTCCAAAGAGCCGCCCCTAGCGGTGAGTTGAGTCATCACTGTCGATGCATATTCACAACTATCATGCATATTCCTGATTATTTCATGGTATATTCACAACCATTAACCCTCGGGCTACCAAGGGGGGGGTGGTATCCACCCCCCCCCCTAGGTTTTTTCCAAATCAAACTTTTTCCGTTAGGAATAAAATTTTGACGTTTTAGGTGGCTGTAGAGGATTCATTTGCACACATTTTGAGCTAAAATGTGTGATGATATACCATACCATTCAAAAGTTATACCCGATATACCCGAGGCACCAGGGGGGGGGGGTGGATACCACCCCCCCTTAGATTATCGGCTGTATCTTATCCGTCCTTTGACATGAAGAGACACCAATTACACCATTCTGTAGAGGGAATGTGGGGCTACATTGTGGTGGTCACGGAGTTGTCTTTGGACAACCGGAAGTGCGCAAAATAAATTAAAATATAAATAAAGGTGTTTTATTTTCATAACATTTTCATGTTTTCCCTATTAAAAAATATTCATAATTTATTTTTTAAGAGAAATAAATTATGTCATTCTATAGAGGGCATTTAGGGCTATTTTTTTATACCAATTAATTTGACATTTGATGACCGGAAGTGCCCAAATTAAATTTAAATGTGTGAAAATGTTGGGTTTTTTTACAACGCAAACCGATAAGTCTGCGTAAACGTTTTTCAGCATGTTTTACATGTTTTTTCTCTTTTTATTGTTACTAAAACTAACTTATTACTAGTTTTTATAGTTGAATATTGGACTTTATTATATGTAAACTATTTTTAATTAAATAAATTGTTAAAAATACACAGAATCTAATATTTTGCTTATGCGAAAGTATACATTTTGTGGAATCGACGGGTGCCTACGGTAAAAAATTCATAACTTCGGGGTGCTTTCATATATTTTAAACCTAAATATACCATTTTGTGCAGAAATAAATGCTGAATCCATAGGTGTATTACAAGTTATGATATCTCAAACGAAACCCAAAATCCAGGGGGGGTGGTAACCACCCCCCCTTGGTAGTCAGTGTTACAAAAAAAGCTTGGTAGCCTGAGGGTTAACTGATTGACTGGCTGTCGGAATGAATGATTGCTTGACTAGCCGACCTACAGAACGATTGACTGACTAGTAAATTTTCTCGCAAGCTAAACCTATTGACTGATTGATTGGTCATCTGATTAGGGGATTTGATTGACTGATTAAATGACCGACTGACTGATTGACTGACTTGTTGATTGATTGACTGCCGGGCGCACCTACCGACTGACTGATTGATCGACTGGCTAAAAAAACTGACTGGTTGACTGGCTGGTCGATTGTTGAACTTACTCGCAGACTGATTGATTCATTTGTTAGACCGATTCGCTCACTCACACGATCAATTAAATTTTAACGAGAGTAGAAAATGTTAACTCTTTCATTCAACAGATGGCGCAGCATTTTGTAATTTCAGCAATTTTGACACATCAATTCCACAAAGTCAACAAATCCCCCACAACAGTTTTTACTTCAATTTATAAAATATTCATATAATTTATTTATTATAGAAATTTTATACAGACCCTCTTCAAAGCTGCATACTCAGAAGCACTCCCAGTTTAATCCCGGTCGTATAGGACAGTAAGAATAAAAAGGGACCCACGTAGGCCTATGTCTTTTATAATAGTTGGTCCGTCAGTGATAGATTCTGCCGAAATTTTTACTTATTTTTTTCATGTTTTCGTGTAGAAAGGTCGGATCAAAGCGCTTGATGACGTGCTTCGCATGTACGGACAGTACGTAAACGACGGAAAAGGTCTGGTAAGTTGTCACATTCGATTATACTAGTTAAGAAACTGTTGTATATGAAGTAGTAAATTGGCTAATGAGAAAATTGGTCAATTAACTAGCCTAACACAAGAAATAATTAGATAACTATTTGAGAAAGTAGTTAATTGAAAAATCCGTGATGTACATGGTGTATATACGGACTAATATAATTTTATCGCACTATGTTCAATAAATCTCTCATGTCTTTCTTCCTTTGCTGGGGCTAGGCCGTTAGAGCTCCTGAGTTGATAATTGGATGGATGGGTCCGATTTGACCAGGGTCTATGACAACAGAGGCCGTTACCCTGGACAGAAATTTGCTTGGCATAGTGCAGCACTTAATAAGCTATCTCGACGGGGCGCTATATATATATAGGCTAAGTCATAGAATGGAAGAATGAACGAATGAATGAATGGACAACTCGTATGTAGACAGCGCTGCTATTGGTTGGTTTACGACTAATGGACAACGCCCAGTTAGTATGTCCATCTTTTGGTTAGTTTTCGCTTTTGAAATGGTCCCTCTTAAAATACGCAAAAAGAATCGATAAAGTTATGCAATTCAGCATGAAACAGCGCCACATCACAGCTGATGAGGACACAGCAGCTGTTTCCAGAGCGTGACAGCAGCCATAATATGTCAATGTGCGTCGAATCGTGATAATACATCATCTCAAGAAACTAAATACTGCAAACCTGCTTTGTGAATGGCGTATAACCAGAGACAAAATGATACTGTAGCAAATATTTCAAAACTCCCTGATTAAGTCCTACAGTTATGGAAACAAAATCCTAAGAATTCGGGAACAAATCCTAATCTAACGGAAGAAATCATGAAAACAGCTGGAACAATTACCAAAGCTTTGGCTTACTGTGTTTTGGAACAAACAATAAAGCTACTGGGTCAAATCATGAAACTACTTGGTCATTTTCCCAGTAGTTATCCAGTTAGAATTGGCACTGGCGTATGGCTTATAGATTACATAATAATATGGCTCGCCATGTATTTTCATTTTAAGGCAGCAATTATTATGGTTTCGGAGAACGTTGACGTTTGACTATTCTCACAGCATCAGATTATCGTCCAGATAGTATCAAACGCATGGAAACTAGTTTTTCAATTATTATAGCCTTAATAGAAACCATTTTAAAGGTGTTTAACGGCTGCGGCAATTTAACGACGACGCTTGCGACATAAAATGCCGCTGCCGACGATAATGAATTTTTTCTCTGGAACATCTATTAAAAATACCAAGGCAAATCGTACGACTACTGGAACCAATTATAAAGCTAC
Source organism: Lumbricus rubellus (assembly GCA_945859605.1). Lineage (NCBI taxonomy): Eukaryota > Metazoa > Annelida > Clitellata > Crassiclitellata > Lumbricidae > Lumbricus > Lumbricus rubellus. The sequence goes on from OX243818.1 coordinate 5,190,945, forward strand.
TGGAACAATTCCTAAAACTATTCTCATAGTTGTACACTTACAATATTCGCTGCTGCCTGACCCTTGGATTTCAATGCGTATTAATTTTATTATTGCATTTTGCAACGATGAATGTTTCAAACAATTGTGGCAAGTGTATCATCACCAATAAATACCATAGGAGGAGGAGGATTCCAATTTGACCAGGGTCTATGACAACGGAGGCCGTTACCCTGGACAGAAATTTGCTCGGCGTATTACAGCACTTATGAGCAAGGTACTAAGAAATACCAAAAATCTAGTTTATTCATTTTATACAAACGATAAGAAGCATTTTAAAGGTGTTTAACGGCTGTATCAAAAATTATTAAGGCGTCGCATTATAGAGAATGTCCATGTCGAGTATAGAGAATTTCTATTTAGTTTTCACCGCAATCCGAAGCGTTTTAGAGGCTGACGTCTACTAGAAAGTTCGGGAAACGATCAATTCTGATGATATTTAATAAATTCGCCCAGATCTATCATCTACTCGTTCATCATCGCAATATGACTGCTTTCTAGTTTCTACCAGTTGCTCTTGACCTTTCTCTCTGACCGTGGTTAGGTTGAGAAGGCTTCAACCGCCACACAATCTGCTTTCTTTGGAACAAAATTCCAACAGATCTCCGCCTGTTAGGTCTCTCATATTCAGCCAGTCAGTCTCGACATTGAAGAAGCAATATTTCGATAAAGGTGTTACTGCATAGTTTCCTGTTTATAAGTAGAAGCAGAAACACAAAATCAGCCATTTAATTAAAGCGATAGGCCTGATTTATATATCTCTATATGAAGGGCTATCAACTTAATTTCCTTTAGCCTCGACAAACGAGTGGGTGGCCAATCCTCACCCTAACCGTCTCATCTCCCCACCGACATGCACAGTCAAGTTACTCAACATGGATTAGTTATCTATTAGCTATACAGGCAGGCATTTGCATGTAAATAAAGACTGATGTTGCGCCTTTCTTGGCCATGTCAGCGGATTCAAACACCGATGATTTGTAGGACATCAGACCTTTAACACTTGAGTGCCCAAGGTAATTTTTGGTACACGAAGGCCCAAGGAGGGGGTCCGCGCGGACCCCAGCGGTTTTTGTTAATATCTTGAGAAGGGATTGGAATATCGTTACAGAATTTAGTTCTATGTGATCCCAAATGAATTTACAATCGATTGATGTATCATATATCACAATAGCACCATCTGGGGTAAACGAATAGTGTGATAATCTCGTGACACATTTTATGCTTGCTTGCGTTATTTACCGAAGGAAACCTATACGCTTGTATGAATATCAACCGCATATCTTGCGGTACCCTTAGTATATGCTGTGGTTGTGGAGTACAGGGTAGGACAATACTCACGAAAAATATACCATTCTATGCCCAAATGGTCGGTCTAGGAATACCTAAAAGCATTTCTGCAGATTCATAGCCTTTAAAAAGTTATCCGGGGAAAACAGGCCTGGGGTCCGGTCGGACCCCCCCCCTTGGGCACTCGAGGGTTAAAAATCATTATTTTATGAATATTTATCGAACTACTGATTAAAGAGAATACATTGCCATTAATTTTAAGGACATTGTAGATCGGTCAAGGCCGAAGCTAGGGGTGCTTTGATTGTTTGAACACCTCCCCCACCGAATTGGAACAATGACATTATGAAATAATGCATTTACTAGCACAACCCCGGGGATTTCATTTTGAAGCTCCTCTTTCTGTGCGACATTTTGCTATAGATACAAATCATTAAATCATCCTCCAAACCACTTAGTCAGCTGATTCGGTTGCTTGTCGACTGACGTGCTCAAAGTCGAGACAACACCATCCGAGATAAAACACTGGCTATGGTCTTAAGATCGGTTACTTTTTAAGACATAGCCAAATTTAAAAAAAAGTTTTTGTTGATTTTGTCTGAACAGAAATACGCCATCGAAGAGGCGAAACGTCTTTCCCAGAATCCGGAATATAACCAAGAGTCAGTATTATTTCTCTTCATCGGTAAACTATTAATCTAGGCTATACTCTTCATGCAAAATGCATTGGAAATTTGTGTATAGGCCTACTTCTCTATGGTGACGACAGATGTGTCCCAGACGTTTGGGACCTTTGAGACGTCCTACAACGAAGAAACATTGCTTCCAATTTAGGTCTACACAAAATTGCTCGCTTGCAGCCGAAAACTGATGTCTAATATCTGTTCAGCAAAACATAAATGTGTATCTATGATAGGCCTACAACTAGACTATAAGATCAGTGGTCGAATAAAATAACGACTTGTTGATTACATGAGCTAATGGTAGCACTGGCAGTTTGACCACCAGATAATTATGTCGGAAACCACTTTGCCAGGCGTTAAGGCGTTAACCCATTTACCGCCGCTATGTGAAATAGCCAGGGTATCAAGCTGCAGCTGATATTATATATCATCAATACGATGCCAATAGACTTCTGAGAGTGCAATTTTATTAAAATTATTTGTTGTGACCTAGTTTCAGGACGTTGCGTTTTCGCAACAACGGCAAGAAAGGTGAACTTTATCTATGTCTATTGAGGTGAATGTGACTATGTAGGTATGTGTGTTTTCCAGAATGTACGCACACAGTTTCGCAGCTATTGACCTGAAACATTGCACCTGAACAGAGGTCCGCCAGGGCCATCCAGTGGATGGACTGGCTTTTACCCCTCACTGTAGGGGGGTGGGCGATGGGCGGCCGGAAAATAACACAAATATCGCTATTTCCGTATCTTCGATCTAGTTTCACATCTAATCCGAAGCTGACTGCTAGACCGAGTGCCCCCACAGCGACCTCTCGCCCACAAAGACAAACCCCGCCCACAGTGGCCCACCAGGGATGGGGTGGGCGGTGGCTTTCTGGGCGAACGAAAGCTTTTGTCTCGAAATTTCATGGGTAGCGCCGGTTACTTCAGAGAAGAGGATTGGGATTCCGTGGGGTGGCAGAGAGGTAGGTGGTGACTGGTGAGGTGGGGTGTGGTTGGGTGGGTGGGGTGGTGGGTTGGTATAGTGGGGGTGGGGTGGGGGTAGTGGTGAGGCCAGGAATGGCGGTTGGTGTTAGTAGTCACAAATCTAAATTTACTGGATAACACTGGAAGCATGTTAGGGCGGGCGGCAGGCGTGGATGGGTAGGGGTGGAGTTGGATGAGGGGAATGGGTACGGAGTGGGGTGGGGTGGAAGAGCCATGGGCGGAGTTTATCAGGGACTAGGGGGGGTTAAGCCCCTACAACAAGGCCCAGATTCAACTTTTTTACCATGAATATGGTATCATTTTGCGTGGTTAGCCCCTCCAATAAGGCCCAGACTAGGGGTTAGCCCCCCCCCCCCAAGAGCGGAAACTAAACTCCACCCATGGGGAGAGCGTGGAACTGGATGTGGTTGAGAGGGCGGGGTAGTGGGTAGTGGCGAGGGCGGGGAAAGCCGAAGCTTTCCGAGCTACGTCACGCCGGATACCCCAGAGAGGCAGGGGCTGTCTGGAGGCTGGGTGTGACACTCCGCCCCGTAGTTGGCGCTGGTGGGGGCTGGTGGGGCGGAAACCAGAAATTTCCTGGGAAACGCCAAGTACCCCAGGTAGTTTTTTTGCAAGCTATCGATAGTTCATAAAAGTTTATATGAGTTACTACATGTATTATACGTGCCATAATGCGTATACATAGCGTATTCCGCCGAAGTTGCGAAAACGCAACATAATTCACATAGCTCATTCCGCCGATGTTGCGAAAACGCAACATTAAAATTTCGCAGATTACGCTTTCAGAATACAATGAGATATAAATTTAATAAACAAAAGACGTTAATTGTTCACATCAGAATTCCAATCGAACAGCTTCGCTTCTCAGAAATTTTGACCCGTTATGAGAAAAAAAATTATTGAACAAAACCCCCTAAGCAGAGGCCAAAAAGACCAAATTTTGACAAATTCAAAAAAATATTAGATGTCAATAAATAAAATTATATTTGGTAACAGCATACTTAGTAAACACCCATTAAGTAAGAAAAAATGAATTCGTGCAGGTTTCTGTCGTTGTTAATTTTTCCACAATTTTTAACTCATACGTTGCGTTTTCGCAACGTTGGCGGTAAATGGGTTAATGATGATCTTTGTGGATGAAACTTACTTCCATTATGGATGCCAAATTATATATATCGTTACAGAGTTACGTTTAACGGGTGTCAAGAACCACATTTTAATTGTATTAACCAAACGTTCAACGAGATTATTTTTATGTGGTTAAAGGCTGCGGAAATTTAAGTAAATCTGTTTCTGCACAGTTTTAAATTTTCATAATGAATCCGTTGTGGTTGTTGAACTCATAAGTTAACGGCCACAAAGGCCGTTGACGTCAACATAAATTATTTTAAACCGTTCAACTTAATACTATGGCTATGCCATTGTTTGGTTAGCAGTAGACTAGGTTAATGTTCAACATGTTGCGTCGTAAGAAATACGATTGGCATTGCCCTCCTTCTTTCTGCCATCACTAGACTAGCACCACTAGAGAGCGGGAAGTGGTAGATTTACGTACATTATCTTGATATTTTAATTTCTTCTATTTCTTCTTACTTCTCTTCCATCAATTTTATGACGATGAGGCCCTTATGAAGTTTCTAAACAGTGTTCTGTCCCTGACAGTTTGCCCATCATAATATTTTAATTTAGGTATATCTTAATCGGTGAAATTATGTATATGCGCCAAACAGACAACATCTAGTGTGGCTTTATTACCCTAGCTCTTTCTAGACACCTTAAAAGTAATTTTTTAAATGGAATATAACTGCAAGCAACTTATAAAATTTGTGTAAGTTATGCAGTAAACGTTCGTTGTTGCCGTAAGGCTGGCTGTTGTCAAACGATGGATCCATCCATTCAAAAATTGACTTCGTTAATTATGACTGAATATCCCATGCAGCTTTACCTTCTCTAATGCGGTCCGTGACATTGGTATCCTGTCAGACCAGAAGCTCATTTTGCCCTTCACGATTTTGCTGCGCTGTATTGCATATGATAATTTCTAAAGCGCTTTTTTAGTAAAAGTCTTTCAGAAGCGTTCGACCCCGAGAGAAAGGGCAGGATTTGAGTCGAGAGAAAGACGAGGAAAGACTGCCAGAGAGAAAGGCAGAGCGAACCAAGGGCGGATCCAGGGGGGAATCCGGCCATGGTCCTCCCATTTAGAAATGCCCATGTATTGTGCCCCCCATTTGGTTCCAATATGGTCTATTTTGAGAACATTCTTCGAACTGGATGACTAAAAAAGTCATCAACTTTTTGGGCGGACAAGTTGGTATCCTTTTTAAAAAAATTAACAAATGAAAAAGGTCATCAACTTTTTGGCGGATAGGAAAGAAAAATTTTCATGGCCCATGGCCACAAAGTTTTGCCTCCCCCCCCCCCGTCCAAAGTTTCTGTATCCGCCCCTGGAGAAAACTGGTGGAGGACATCCATTCCATAGTAATGGACTAATGCAGTCAAAGCATTTGGATTGAGCTATGACAGTTCTGACATCACCACGATCAAATTAAACTAGAGGCGTATGTTGCAAGATTAACATGCCACAACAATTATTTGTACGAGTAATGCCATTGTTGAACCAGCTTTTAGGTGTCTCAAGACTATTTTTCTCTCTCTTGGTCTAACGTAATGGGAGTGCCTCTGATTGGTGTGCACTGTGAGAGGCGCTTTATAAATTTATAGATACAATACAATACAATTGATGAGCCACATATCAGCATTATTGCATAGAAGTAATCACGCTGCAATTTTCTTAGGCTCGCCAACTATTACGTTGAAATGCTGGAGCTGATCGAATCAACCGGAAGTCCGAAGGTTGTACAGGAGGAAACAGACCGACTGAACGTCATCATCACTTCCGGTTAGGGTTCCACGATGTCGTCATAGGCCTACTGTTTTATTTATATCTGTTTCTTTTGCTCAATTAATGCGCTATAAAAGTTCTATTGCATGATGTTGTGAAATACTAGGTGAATAGGTGGAGTACGGGAACAAGCCTTTTTCACTGAGACGATGAAATTAGACACCTTCAAAACATATTAGTTTTAGCTATATAGAGTTGGAAAACTCGTGCCGTGAAGACTTAGAAATTATAAAGGATTGCAAGAGGCAAATTAATTTTACACACCTAGTAAACAAATAGACCTATAATAATTATTATAATAATACGTTGGGAGACTAAAGGTAAAATAAATTGGACGAAAATTTAGTCATGCACGATAATATAATTTTATTTGAGACGTTGAAACTCCGACACTGGTTGCACGTTACCAGTTTTGCCAGTCCCAAGTATGGATAAAAAGGTAGGGTGTCGCTAATGATCTTTGTTATGACACAGTGACGTTAAACTGCAATTACTGAGCGACCAACTTCATGTAAATACAAGCATTGGAAAAGGCAAGTTATGGTTATAATATAGAACGCTCGGCTTGACACGCAGAGAAAGCGGCCTCAAGATTCCATGAATGAGACGGCATGTTTAGACACCTTTTTAAAATTGTAAATTAGTGCTTATAAATTGATGGAACACCCCAGATACTAAATCTGAAGCCTAAATCGGCCAAAGCAGTTTCTTTGTGGTGACTTACTCCACCAGCTCAGACATTATATTATTATTGTTTCTGTGTTTCTGTCTGAACAGCCAGCAATCAGCCAGGTGCAAAGGGAGAAATCGACTACGCCATCACGAGAAGAAACATTCTCGGAGCCTTCGTTGATGCCGCAGCTGAATACGTCATGCATGGAATGATGCACGCGCCAGATGGCGGCTTTCGTGATCTCTGACGTCACGAAGATATGACTCACAAAACAACGAGTAGCTATAAAACCATTTGAAAAGCCAGCCAAGGTTCTAGGAATATTTCAATTTTCTTCGTTGATTTGTTGCTTCTGTTTACTTTAGCTTGTGTCCGGCGTTGTCTGTATGATCTTTCATTTGAGCATTTGGAGTGAAACCTGTGCGATTGACACTTTCCCATAATAAACTTATCCATGTAACTCGTATTCCTTGTATTTCATTGCTTTTT
>OX243818.1:5198209-5230709 GCA_945859605.1 Lumbricus rubellus
GCTTTTTTAGCGTGCACTTCTACACTTGTGCAGTTGTGGAAGCACTTCTCTGCAGCTAAAAACAATAACAAGAAATGACAATGTCATCCATTTGGAGTAATTTACGATGAATAGGTCTAATGGGAAGAGAAAGAAGTGACTGTGCAGTTCTAAAAATTCCTTAAAAGAAGCTCTTTTGCATTTGTTTATAGTATTCCTATTAGACCCCTAGCATTGGCTCCCGAACATATGAGCAGGAGTGGGCACTTGCCCCTAGGGGAAATTGACACAGATAGGCCTACTGTATGTCTAACTACCACTTTGTGCTTAAAAATATTTTAACAAAAAACACTAATGATGGGCCTACTAATGATACACAAAGTGAAACTGAGAAATCAACGCTTACAAATGCTCTTTGTTATCATCCTGCATTTCTCAAGCAAATGAATGAGTGAATGAATGAATATGTAATTATCTATATAAATAAAAATGAAACTTTCCAATAGTTCGTCGCATTACCACGCCGAAAGCTACGCACCGATTGTTGTGAAAATTTACCAAAACCTTCCATTCAAATAGCACCGTGTCTTAAGATTTTTTCACCCAAAAAAACGCAACCGTCTCCACAAAAAGTGAACTTTGCAATCCGTTCGCCCGCCATTTGCAAATTAAACACGTCCCACACGGCTGCCAGATTTCATAAACGCCGTCTCCAAACACAGCAGACGAAACATCAATGAGGTCGAGTCCTGTGACGTCATAAGCGAGACGCGATTAATTTACCAAAGAGGCCTAGCTTTTCCCAAAGCGGCCTTTGGGCTTGGAATGGACGATGCGACGGAGGAAAGGAGCGGAGGGAGCGGGACGAAGACGGTGGGGAGGGAGCGGAGGGGGAGGGGAGGTGGAGGTCAAGGGGGAGGAGGAAGGGGAGGGGGACGGAGAGGGAGAAGAAGGGGGAGTGGGATGAAGAGGGGGGAGGGGAGGGGAGAGAAGGGTGAGGGGGAGTGGGATGGGGAGTGGAGAAGGAGGAGAGGGGAGGGTGATGGGGAGGGGGAGGGTGAGGGGGAGGGGAGGGGGAGGGGGAGGGGGGGGGGGAGGGGGGGGGGGAGGGGAGGGGGAGGGGGAGGGGGAGGGGGGGGGGGAGGGGGAGGGGGAGGGGGAGGGGGAGGGGGAGGGGAGGGAGAGGGGAGGGGAGAGGGGGAGGGGGAGGGGGAGGGGGAGGGGGGGGGGGAGGGGGAGGGGGAGGGGGAGGGGGAGGGGGAGGGGGAGGGGGAGGGGGAGGGGGAGGGGGGGGGGGAGGGGGGGGGGGGGGGGGAGGGGGGGGGGGAGGGGGAGGGGGAGGGGGGGGGGGAGGGGGGAGGGGGAGGGGGAGGGGGAGGGGGAGGGGGAGGGAAAGGGGGAGGGGGAGGGGAGGGGGAGGGGAGGGGGAGGGGAGGGGGAGGGGAGGGGGAGGGGGAGGGGGAGGGGGAGGGGGAGAGGGAGAGGGAGAGGGAGAGGGAGAGGGAGAGGGAGAGGGAGAGGGAGAGGGAGAGGGAGAGGGAGAGGGAGAGGGAGAGGGAGAGGGAGAGGGAGAGGGAGAGGGAGAGGGAGAGGGAGAGGGAGAGGGAGAGGGAGAGGGAGAGGGAGAGGGAGAGGAGAGGGAGAGGGAGAGGGAGAGGGAGAGGGAGAGGGAGAGGGAGAGGGAGAGGGAGAGGGAGAGGGAGAGGGAGAGGAGAGGGAGAGGGAGAGGGAGAGGAGAGGGAGAGGGAGAGGGAGGAGGGAGAGGGAGGACGGGGAATGGGGAGAGCCTCTTTTCAGCCACAGCAACGCGTGGCCGGGTTCAGCTAGTAAATACATAAATATATATATATATATATATATATATATATATATATATATATATATATATATATATATAAAATGTGGAAATAACAAACTCTTTTGCACTCCGTCTTTAGGCACCTTTAATTATATGATGGAGACAAAATAAGAACATTCTTTAATTGTCTATTTACTAATTGCTTTCCGGGGTTCACATGTATATAAAATCAAACAGCAGGCATGCATGATCTATTGAATTTAACAAAAGAGAAAACCGCTAAAAATGAACGTTATCCCCACACCCAGTTCATGAACGTATGCGCGTGCACTTGCTATAGCGTCGCTTCAAGATTTTCACTCAGAAGCGCTCCCGGCAACAGCGCGGACGCTACATCGAAGTTTCACGCCGAAGTGCTGAGCAATTGCGGGTGAAGGACTTGCCCAAGGTCCATGCAGCGGTTTGAGGTGGATTCGAACTTGCAACCACCGGCTGCAAGGCACCGAACATACTCCAACAACACCAAGTCCCACAATAATTGTTGATAGTATACAGCCTGATTCAACATATGTTACGTGGCATAATTAAATAAGAAAAAGATCGTTTATATTTCATTGAAACTCCATTTTAAAATATTAATGACGATCTTGTCTTAAAATCCATTTTTATATCTCACAATGAATAATTTGAGTGAAAAATTCTTGCAAGGGCCAAAACCAATCTTGAATATGCTAAGAACCACGATTTATTTACCATTAGTAAAATCAATTCTCAATGGCTGTGGTTACAGCTGTTTACATTAGTATGTATCCTGACCTGTAATTGACTAAAGAACCTGTGGTTGCGGTACGAGCCGCGTGGCCGTAAATTAAGACACCTTCTATATATTATTATCCGATTCTATATAAAATTGAAACGCTGGTGGCGAAATATTCACCAAAAGCTTTTAACATGCAAGCTCCAAGTCATTGACTTATTCGTAAAACAGAAAAAAGTATCAACTGTATGCGGTTAGAACGCTTACCTTGTCTGTAAAATAATACGGTCTCAAAATTATACTTTGTACATTCATGTGACCGCAGGCTTAGACACCTCTCTAACTGTGTCAAGCAATGCTATAAATTTAAGGGAACCACATCCAAAATAATCATCCAACGAAATGCATCCCTAAAGTTGCTGTAAAAAGTCATGATGAACTCCCACTCTATGCAGACATAATTTTCCACCCTGATGTTCGCATTCCATCGAGACGATCCATGATTCTGATTGAATCCACCAACGGAGGACATGACAGCTATAGCGGCCTAGTGTACTGAGTAGTCGGAATAGGTAATGCTGTGAACCATTCTCCCGTGGTCGAGCCATCTGTCTGGCCATGGTCTTCCACGTGGCCATTGGTCAACGCGGTTGAATCGCTGTAGAACTTGGCAAGAACGCTGTGCTGCTAACATACATGTAGTTCGATGTCAACCACCGTTTAGCTGTGGTGAAACCCAGACAATGTCACACATTGTAAATGACTGTAACTTGCTTCCCAGGGTGTTTAACCGCCTTGCATGTGGCTGACAAGGCAACTGTGCAGTGGCTATTCGGTGTTCTGCAAAAGCTAAATAAAAAAATAGTCGAAACGACGGCGTCGTTAAATAAATGTTATCAATCGGAAGCAAACAATGAAAAGATTTCACAAATTGAGATCCAAAGTTCAGGAAAGTCTGTAATTGGTGAAAAAAAATGCAGTAGGGATCGAGACCCTTCAGAGGACAGAGACTGTATTGATAGTGAGCAAGTCATTCACTCAATTTTATTTAGTGATGTCGATTTACATAACGATGCGGGGCCCAATGAATGTGCCATAATAAGTGAATATTCCATTACATAGCTGTATTATGCCAAACAAATTTTGTCAAGGGCAACGGCCTCTGTTGTCAAAAGCCCTCGTCAAATCTGAATCCATCCATCCATTACCTCAAAAGGGCGTTATACCTAAGCTATACTATGTGAGATCCGTTCAACAATAGTTATACACCTCTTTTAGTATCACGCTCTGTAAATAATTGCTGGAAGGCGGCTATGTTTATGATCACATCACTAAAGATATTGATAAAATTGCATTGGCAGCCATGACATTTCCTTCAAACTAGTCCCAAGCAGCAGGGTTGCCACTCATAGCTTTTTCCACCTCGATCTAGATTTTTCGGCCTTATCTAGTTTTCTAGGTTTTTTGGTCAGGATCTAGCCTTTTTTCTCACGGAGGTTTTTTCCATTTTTTTTAAATTGGCTTCGCTAGGTGAAAATGCACAAAAGACGTGAAAAAATACGGACCCCAAAAGTTATAGATTTTTTTGAAGCGAAAGACTAAAAAAGAAAAAAAATTGTTCTCGGGAAATGAACCAAATTTTAGTTGGATGACTAAAAAAAGTTCATTAGAAATTTGAATTTCAAGCGAGACAAATCGAAAATCCATGTTTTTTCTCCAAAATTCTGAATCTAGCCTTATATAGCTTTTTTTCGGCCCGATCTGACCTTTTTCAAAATTCAGAGTGGCATCCCTGCCAAAGCAGGCAGAATGGAGGAGGGCAGCGTTAACGTCCATTGAAGCCATAAGAATTAATTTAATCATGGAACTGAAACTATCACTACTACTACTAGAATTAGTGTTTCTTCTGCTACAACAACAACGACAAAAACAATGACAGTGATAACAACAAGTACTACTGCTACTGCTGCTACTACTACTACTACTACTACTACTGCTGCTGCTGCTACTGCTAATGATACTGCTACTGCTACTGCTTATGCTACTACTACTACTGCCACTGTAAATTTTCAATGATAAAATGAGTAGTGAATCCGCCACTGCTCGTAGTGTTCGTCTGTCCATCTATCTCTATCTTCTCATCTGGTTTCTATGGCACATGGCCTCGCACCTCTACAACAACTGCGCATCCAACCTTTCTTAAACGTCGCAGCTCTCGTGAATAAGTTGGTGCCCAGCGCTTAGCTCCAAGACAGCGCATTAATTGAAACTAAACTATTCGAAACCTGATACGCAGCTCGATAGGCGCTAGATAAATTGATCAGTTTGTCAATCGCTTAATTGGAATTCCGGAAGCGGAAATGAAGCTGTCTACTTGATTTTCAACGCCGACCACAAGGGGTCGCCACGACATTGTTAGACGGCAACCTCTGTATGTCTGTCGGTCTGTCTATTGCTGTCTGTCTGTCTGTCTGTCTCTGTCTGTCTGTCTGTCTGTCTCGCCATATCTTTCGTCGTTCACTGACTCTGTATGTGTCTCTTTCTCTCCGTCTCTGTCTCACTCGTTGTCTCTCTGCTGTGTCTCGTTGCAAAAATACTCATTAGATGCTGGTTTGATTAAATTCAGTTGCTCCCTGTTTGTTACGAACCAATTTTGAGAATCCAGGCAGGCACGCAGGCAGGCACGCAGACACACAGACAGATAGATGGACAAACAGACATACAGATAGACAGACGCACACAAAGATACACGGACCGAACATACAAACAGATAGTGACGGAGATAATATTTATAGACGGACAGACATCCCATGAGCTACTCAGCTACATCTTAATGATTCTTGACTGAAGGTATTATTGAACTTTGTCTTTCGTGTGTCAATGGATTGACTTAGCCACACTCTGATCCTCGTTTGATCTCATCAGACACTTAATGACAACCACAACACTGTTGACACATACCAACCATCACTTCACGTACTTAATCAACTGCATGCATACGCAAAGAACACACACATGCATGCATACACAGTTGTTACACATATGTATACATACATACTGTACATGCACAAAAACATATAATATGTAATCATGTGTAGCTCTATTATGTCTGCTTTTTATATAGTTAGTTGATCGTGTGCATTGTCTGTTATCCCCTCCCCCTCTTCCTCCTCCTTCTCCTCCTCTTCCATCTCCACCTTTACCTCCACCTACTCCTTCTCTCCCACTCCTCCTCTTCATCCTCCTCCTCCTCATCATCCTCATCCTCCTACTCCTCCTCCTCCTCCGCTTAGGTCTCTTCGTCTGGACTTGAAACAAAATTTTACAACATACAAGCGCCACAAAAACTCACACCTACTTCAGTCTGACCGGCTTCGGACAAGCCGCTCTGTATATCTGTCGTGTCACCAGTGCGTCCAACCGACCGGTCACAGTACGTCTACCATAGAAACCACTCCCCGTACCACCCCCACCCGATTGCTTGCTTAGTCTTGCAATTAACTTCGTAGTCTGTTGTTGGCGACAGACTGGCAGGCACTGAGAGACAGACAGCTGGACAGACAGAGAAAGCCAGACACACAGACATGTAGAAACAAGTGGCGACAAGCAAGCGAGTTACATAGGCTATTATAGGGCAATATAGGCGAACAGATGACCAGACATTTGGAAGACCAAACAGTCTGACAGGCAAAGGCAAGTAGTAGGATCATGTAACGCAGTAGTCATGCGGAGTCAGAAAGACGGACATGGAAAGTGATAGAGAGACGGACATACAGAGAGACAAAAGTAATTACTAAGTACATTGTGTAGCAGAGTGGTCATGCCACGTTGCTATTAAGTGATCATTTTGAAACACAACGAGCATTTTGGTAGGCCTTAAATAATCGTAGATAAAAGCACGATCGTTCTCGATGGTTTTGGACTCGGTCTACAGTCTGGTTCATAAAGAAATTATCACCAAACCTTGCCCAGGCTGGTAGAATATTATAGATTCGGTTTACACCGTGATTCATAAAGAAAGGGTAGCCAACTCTTCGCTTTTCATAACAGCCAAAACTATCAGCAGCGTCGAATGAGAAATGCGATTCTACTGAGAATTTCAATGATGTAAACGAACTTGAAGGAACACAGTTGTTGTTTCCAGATAACTTTCGTCATCTCTACGGAACTACAGACATGCCACAGTACTTGGTAAATATTGAAACTGTTCGCTTGTGTGCCATGGACGTCTAGGATATTTTTACAGGAGAGGCAAAGTACAATGCTAAGTTTTTAGCAATGGTTTAAAAATGAAAAGCAGAATATTAAGAGCAATTGTATTTTTCACAGAGGTTTCTAAATGTGTCACTGGTGCTTTAGTGCGAATAAATTTGTTAAGCCAAATTATTAGTAGAGCTTAGTTCAAAATATAGTTATCAGTTTTCCACAGGGCAATTGCCCCTCTTGCTCCTATTATGCGGGCCAAGTAGTTACTGTAACTACAGTGTTAATGTTTAGTTGTTTACTGTGATAGCAATGCTTAACCAACAATAATAGCAATGCCAAAATCAGCGATCAAAGCATTGCATAGGCTAAACGGTAATAGCCATGGCAAAACTAACAGTAAAACGGTAGTATCAATACGGACACTACCGGTAACAGAAATACTTAAACTACCGGTAACGGAAATATCAATAGTTCAATACCGAAACTAAAGGTTGTAGCAATGGCAAAACTATCAGCAAAAGCAATGCATAGACTACCGTTAGTAATATAAATTCCGAAACTAACGGTAATGGCAATGCCTACACCGACAGTAACACCATTACCGGAAATGGTTTTGTAGTCGACCACACAACCGGAAACACTACTTAGACTGCGACGGTTGGATGGCTACAGAGCATCGAACCGGAACAACCGTGATCCGCAACATCAGCATCCGAATGTTAGACAGGGATCAGATCAGACGCGGACGTCGTTGAGGCATCGTCCGCCAAAGCCAAACACGAGCCATCAGTCTCTGAGGTTCGCCGAAGCGCAACGAAGCGTGAAGAGGGTGGAGGATTTCAAACGGGCGCAGTTCGCTTTCGGAAGGGTATTTGTATTTGCACAGCTGTAGTTTGATCGATAGTGTAGCCATTATTGTAATTGATACTTCAGACTTTTTACACGTATTATAGCTTTTGTAAGTGTTACATTACCAGTTACACGTTACACGACCAAGAATAGATATTTCATTGGTCTACATTACGTGGAAACCTTGGGCCTTAATTTAATCGTTTGATACCAAATGATCCTGCCCTTTTAGATGCCATCCCTACTCTCTACTTGTTTCTTCTCTCTGGGTATAGGCCTACTAGCACTAGATCTTAACTGAATGATCACTGCTGTGAGCGTCGCTATGTAAGTTTTCGAATTACATTACATTGTGTTTGTAAGTCATCAGAAACATTGAGTCCCGATGCTACCCAAGTACCACCCCCCACAACATTTGTGCAGCTGAAAAACGTTCTGAAAGCAATTTCACATTAATTTTGACAAATTTTATACCATCATATATCCATTTATTACTTTTCGCCGACGAATAGCCTAATTGACAATGCTTAGCTGTGCTTTGCGGTACTTAGACGAACCGGATGAACGTCACGTCATCCTAATATGCGCCGGGGTTGATGAACTGGCAAATGCACTGGCTTCCCGGACTTAGACCCGAATCTGGAATTATTCGCATTTGCTGTCGATTGTTGTCAGGTTTCACCTGGTCCAGGCAACCTTCCATCTCTGTTTAGCGGCTTATTGTCTTAGTATTCTTCTATGCACTGAAATACGAGTCATCGCTAGACAGCAGCTAAATATACACAGCCATACATACACACATAGGCTACACACATGCAGGTATAAATATATTATATACATACGCAGACATACATACACACATACATATACGCAGGCATAAATGCCAAGAAACTGCATTACAATAATACAATACATATTAATACTTATGCGCATACATACATCACACACATGTATACATAACCTAAGCTATTGCAAACAGACATACATGTACCTATTACCTACGTACATGTACATTGCGAAACACACACAGAAACATACATTATCGTCGTTTGCAACAAAGTCGGAAACAAATCTAAGGATCATTCTGTGCTATTTCTAATTACAATGCATTACATTACACTATATTACATTACATTACGTTACATTACATGGCGCAGGTGATACCAATACGCTGTTGGTCAGGACGATTGCCAATCGCCAGCTTCTATCGCGACGAATATAATATGACGTCACATGCGACGGTTAAGAGACCAGTGTCGCCACTATCGACGGACGGAGGAACTACAGATGACGATGATGACATTGACGATGTGTGTTCCAACTGTATTGCCAGCATTCTCCATTTCCAAGAGGATCCAGGACAGACACCATCTACAAACGGTCATTCCAGATGCACGCTTCCACACCAGCACACTCCAAGGTATTATAATACACAAGCATGTTTTAGAACAGCAATAGCCACGAGAGCGTAGCTACCAGGGCGCGGTGGTGTAGTGGTGCCAGGGCGCGGTGGTGTAGTGGTGGCGTCGTTGCCTTGGAGCCGGAAAGTTCGAGGTTCGAATCCACCTCAAATCGTAGGGACCTTGGGCAAGTCCTTCACTCACAATTGCTCAGCGCTTCGGCGTGAAACTCCGATGCAGTGTCCGCTCTGCATTCGGGAGCGCCTCTGAGTAGATAGAGCTTGAAGGGGCGCTATAACAAGTGCACATACAACCAAGATAATTCTACATCCACCACTATAATTATAGCCCACATCAGGTCTGGAGTACAACGAGGTTGGTCAATAATAATTATTATTGACCGGTTTATTTAATATTAATGCCTTCCGAAATAATTATCTGTTGAAACCGGTTTCCATTATCTGCCAAATAATAATGTTCTTTCTATATGATAGCCTATTATTATAACGACATTTATTATTATTCTGCAGTTTAAAGCTACAAAGGTTGTTTTTACCCCATATTTTCTTCTTTTTTACCTTTTAAAATTAATTCATATGATGCTCTTTCATGACAGCAATGTTCACAAGGTGACTGTTGTCGATCCTTTCTTTAATACATGCATCAATATCTAATATAATTGTATGCATAAGTATGCATTCATTCATGTATACGTATACGTATCCTCATAATTGCATGACTATAATTATAAATCGTAACTCGTAACTCATGACTGTATTATACTTCGTTGGCTAAGCTAAACACACTATAATATTATTGTAACTTAACGTAATCTCATAGAAAAATTGATTTTAGTTTTAAAGGTGTCTAAAATAATCAGTGAACACTTTGAGCAAACAGAATTTATAAAGTTTCAGTTGGAATACAATAATACTTCAGAAGACGATTATTTTATTTAGCGCCTTTTCATATCAATCATATTAATTCAATTGACTACTAATAAATTGTATCACGTCCTATTTAACTAATAAAACTGGAAGAGAGATTTGAATTACTGTGATTCTTGAAGACAAAGTCAGTAGAAATACGTTTTTGGTTTTTAAAATTATAGCTTTGTCTTCGCTTCTGTCTAATGAACATTTAATTTTTGCTCTCTATATATATTATAGACTAAAATGCAACGAAGTTTTTTTCAGCAAAGTCCAATATTGCTGGGATTGCATATTAGTCAGAAGATGTGAAAGTGGAGTTTATACACCTTGAAATACGTTGCTACAGTCGTTATAAATTCTGCGATTTCGAGAAAAACGTTACCTTTGAATTGTTTGATGACCCCAAATATCCCTCGCTAAAAAGCAGCTTAGGCTAAATAATGACACACTGACACAGATCATAAAAGACAGCGCCACCAGTTACTGTATTCGTATGTCAATATGCAGAGACAGTCCTTACAGTTTTTAATAGTTGACCCATTAGAGCATAATTTGCATCCTTAGCCATCCAGCTAAAACTGAATACGCTACCCATAAATTATGTTGTCGGTGAGGAGATAAGACGGCGAGGGAGAGTATTGATTGGCCAACCGCCCACATAATATAATTTCTTATATATTCATATGAAATTATCTGCCATGCAGGAATTTGGTAGCCAGACAACAAGCGGATGTTGACAGACGTCAACCTCTGGCATCGGCTGCTGGGGTTGACGCTGGTGTTGACGCTGGTGAGACTGGAGATGACGCTGTCATGATTGGATGGAGAGCCAGAGGTAGGACCAGCGTCAGATTATCACCTCTACCTCAGGATCACAACAAAGTGTCCACATCACGTCAACAAAGAGAAACAGATATATGGACGGACGAATGGATGAAGGAATTGAGGTATTATTAAGAAATCGATTTATTGACTGGTGGATTGATTGGTTGATTGATTTATTTATTGATTTATTGATTTATTGATTGGTTGGTTGGTTTATTGATTTATTCACTGTTTGACACATTGTTGGGTTGACTGATTTGATTTAATTCATTCATTTGCTGACCTATTGACAAGTTGTTTAATTTATTGATTAATTGATTGAGTGACTGTCTGATTGACACAAATAGAAAGTGGAAGATTTATTGATTGACTGGCTGATTCCTTGACTAATTGATTGACTGGTTTAATGAACGACTAGTTTATTAACCCATTAGTGCCTGATTTTTCAAAATCATCTCAAAATATAAAAACTTTGTTGCAAATGACGAGTTTGGACAATAAAAAATAAAAATTCTGCAAAAATTTTGCTTTTGATGCTTTAGGAGCAAGTTTTTGAAGCGTCCCATTTTTGGGGACGCTAGGCACGAATGGGTACGTGAAGATTTACATGGTGATATGTACATGTTATATCACTCAAGACTGTTGATACAGTCTAGTTAAGAGATTAGATATATAATTTGCACTCAGAATCATTGAAAATCAAATTTATAAGCAAAATTTCTGCAAAAATGGTATGCCTGAATGCACTTTTATGCAAAATTGTTCACATTTTGAAATGAATTGCCTACACGCAACATATCGTAATAATGCTATTCATGTCTCAGATCAACATCCTATAGCAATAGCAACCAATACTGTTGCAGAGAGATTATAAGACAGTTACATGAAGCTGTTTCAACTGCTAAAGTGCTTTTGACTGGTTTTGTGTAGTAGATTGTTGGCATAACCCTCTTTATGTGGACCGACCTATCATTTTTCTCAAACTTTCATTCGCACAATGCATCTCAGTTACAACGGATGGAATCTAGTGCTAGGTGAACTTCATACTTTCTGGTTCATACAGTCAGCTTTCATTTTCTTAATAGATACAGTATGTATTTAGATCCATGAACTGGCCCTCACTTTTCTATATCGAACAGCTCAACCAGAGGAAGTGAAAATCTCCACATTTGTTGGCCTGTATCATCTCAATAGTGGTATATTTTGCTCAACTGCTGTAGCAGTCTCAGAGTGTTAAAGAAGTAGTCATAGTAGCCTACACAACATAGTTGTTGCAATGACCACCCACACCAAGTTGAGGACTCATGACCTCAACTCCATTATAGGTCTGACTGAGTAAAGTAACCATGTGGTGTATTCAACGGACAGTCTGTGTAGCCAACAAGGCTTAGTTGCAGTCTGAGAGTGGTAAAGAAATGGTGAAAGAACCACTATTGTTAGTAGGAATCAACTGAATTGACAACAAATATGCCTCCTGACTAATCCAGGCTTTGGATCCATGTACCAATATGGCGACATGGATGTGAATCAGAACAAAAGCCAAGTGGTGTATTGAACATATAGTATGATGCCATTGGCTAGTCATTAGGCCTACCTGAAATTGTAGTAGGCCTAACTGGAAATGTTACAGGAATGTTATATTGAGCACAATGCACAATGGCATTTCTTGAGTTTGGCTGACACCTTACAAAAGAATGACAAAATTACATCGCGAATGATTTTTTCTTATTTATTTGAAATAAATTATAATAAATTAAATTACTAAATTTAATTTTCTAGCAATTGCATACAAGAGAATGAGTGCATTTTGACTATTATTTTGCACTACATTGCATAGGCCTAGTAGATTCTGGACGATTTCTATCCATGTGAAATATTCATGTAGGCAATACATAGGCCTGATGTAGCCTACAGTTGAAGTTGTCAATAAATTTTTGTGTCAAATAACATTTTATAATGCTAACTCTCACTGAGAGTGATACTTCTGCCTACAAACCGTCGTTTGTACTTCTTTTCAAACACTATCTGAATAAAATGTCTGGCAAGATGCAAAACTGCGTGTACTGAACTTCACGTACCCATTCGTGCCTTGCGTCCTCAAAAATGGGACAGCGCTTCACTGATAAAATGCATATGTTATATTTTATTAAAATTAATTTTATATAATTATTTATGTATTAGTATATACCAACGTTTGTGAAACCAAAGACAGATTTGTAGAAATGCACACACAAAATTTTTAATAAGAAGCGGAATGTTCGCAATGTTTACATTTTCTAAAATAGGTCAATGGCCTGAATAAAAACCAAATTTTCGGTCGAAAAAAATATTTTTGGTGCGCATTTTTTGCCAGAATCACTTAATCAACATGTTGGCATGACGGCTATTACATTAATTTGCATCTTCAATGCATATTTAATTTTCTGTGAATTTTTGAAGTGGTGTCCCATTTTTGGGGACGCTAGGCACTAATGGGTTAATTGAATATTTACTGACTTTTTAACTGACTGAATGAATGTAATTACATGCATGATCGGTCGATCTATTTATCGATCTATCTATCGATCTATCTATCGATCTAATGAATATTATTTCTAATGTCTGCGATTTGTCGCCGTTTCAATCATGCAAACAGTAACATCTGAATAGCAGGCATCGTCTGAATGATATGTGACACTAGCGACACCTATCCACCACACGGTAAATTAATTTCACCGTTGTTGCAATGATTTGATCTTTATGTATACGCAGAGAAAAGACGTCTAAAGGAAGGCAAAGTGTGTTTCTAACGGAAGGCAGCACGAACGACTAAAAGAAAGCTGTACGGATTCATCTAACGATTCATCTGTAAATAGGAATAGGATTAATATGTCATCTTATGTAAAGAATTAAAAACTCATGCAATTATATCTATATATTCATGTCATCTTGCCAACTTGATATAATGGTCCGCAAATGATATAAGGAGACAGAGGAAGCGACGGTGAGAAAAAAACAGGGCGATGAGGATGGATGGATGGTGAGAGGGTGATAATTATCATAAGATAGGCTGGAGAGATAGGAAATGAGAGAGGTACCATTGGAATTAATTAACCTCTATGTGCGCAGGGAAAAGACAATGCAGAGGGACATACCACTTCACACAAACACACACGCACACACAAGTGGAAAGTGCAAATGCTGCAGGCAGATAGTATATTCAGACAACCAAACAAGCAGATAGACAGACAGACATAAAGTATACCTAGAGACAGAGAAGAAGAGGATTTGGAAAAAGAGGGTAAGAGGTGAATAACCGAATGAGTTGGATGATGAGGAGGAGGGGATAATGATGTTAAGGAGAAGTAGAGGGAAGAGTAAATACCGCAGCTCAAGGTCATATTATTGGTTGCACGGATTATACCATATTTAGATCAGTCGGATGCAGATAAATATGGCGGATGGTGTCGCTTCCGACCCTGAGGTTATTTTCGTCGCTTCAATGTATGCCTTCCTGTTTACGACTGAATATAATAATGCAATGGTCGATTCCTTCAGCAGAAAACGCCAGACTCAACTCAAACAGATAGCAACCAATAGAATGCATAAACGATATAATTATATATATATAACATATTATATATATATAATATTGTATATATACATGTATATCCTACTATTCATATTGTATATATACATGTATATCCTACTATTCATACAAGCACATAAATATTACATATATATATATATATATATATAAAACTCTTGATTTTTGAAATATATTATAAATGTGTAATTTTTTTTGTAGTATTTATGATATTTTTTTTATCATAGGTTCATTTATGCACGACATAATTATAGGATATATTAAAGACATAAAAATATTTACTGATCATGTTAGATGTGCTTTTTAATAAAATAACTAAATTGATTTGCTCTGACTCGTATACATTGTTATACTCCAATTAACGTGTAGCCTTAACATTACGTTGCAATGTCAGTAGTGTTCACTGCTTAACCCTATCGCCCCTGAGCTCCCACAGCAAAAGTGAGATAACCCTAACGCCCCACGCGAAAACGCCTATAACCCTGAGCTCCCTGGCAAAAAATCACTAACTTCGGAATGCATGTAAACTGACATTTCACTGTATCTGATAGAAAGTCTGATATATAATTAAAGGTTTATGATAGCTAGCTAATATTTTAGCACTAGAATTGCACTTTACTGTATTTTTAGTGCCAGAATTGCACTTTACCACCCAATAATTATAGGCTATGCCACCATCGCGAATGCACAAGAATGTAGGTTACCAAATAGCCTAAATGCTTGTTGTCGGGACGTCCTCATCACTTTCCGATTCAATAGATTCATCTCCATTGTTATCACTGGCTGTAATTCTTACTGTATACCTGTCCAAGAGTATACCGTTTTCAACTAAATGTTTTATTCGCAACAGATGTTTCATTCGAACTGCTAGATAGGCCTACTTTGCGTTTCAACATTTTCAACGGCTGTGGTCGTGTTTATTTATGCTACTCCACTGCATGAAACTCATTTGAAATTGACCTTCAAGTGACGTAATTAGACTAAAAGTACGTGACTTCCTGCCTGAGTCAATGCTGAATTGAAATAAACATACCTAATTACCATAGCCGTTATACAAGCCATGCGGGGATGAGGTATAGACGCAATGCCGAAATATCGGCCTTACGGGGATAAGATAAAGACGATCAAGCCGATATATCGGCCTTACGGGGATAAGATAAAGACGGTCAAGCCGAAATATCGGCCTTACGGGGCGAGAGGGTTAAGAGCAAAATGTTTTATAGTCAATAACACCAACTCTAATATGATACATCTTTGCAAATTCGTTCATAATTATTATGTTACAGTAATTATCACAATCATGCAACAAATGTAAAAAAAATTGCTTTTTGCAACCATACAGTCGCATGTCAAAATTCTATCACGTTTTAATTTAATTATAGAATTTCTTTTACTGAAAATGAAAAACTTATTATAATTAAATGCGCCTAACCACGTATATGTAACAGCAGTACATAATTTAAAAAGGTGCCCAAAACCATCGGAAAGTACATCAAGCAGAAGCTGTTAAAAGGTAATTTTCAGGGTTCACTCGCTTATTTCAAAGATTTCAATCATAGACTATTGCAAGATTCGTGTAATTTACGGGGTCATTACGTGGCGTCGCCTTTCCCCCCATTTAAGAGAGCAGCGGTATTTGCTTTATTTATTGATTTGCTTGCATAGTAAGAAGCATATTCCTACATGTATATCACCTTTTGCAGCGCTCAAGAGAGTCGTCAGTCGTACATTCATCACGTTTTTACTTACTGACTTTCATCAAACGTGGGCATACTTGACCTTTTGGGTAGCAATACCTTGCCTTTATTTCCTTCCTGTAAATAGGCAATCATGGCAATAATGACGTTTCTCGTATCTTAGCTGCTTCCTCGAGAATTTTTTTTGCTAACCAAAGACTTTTGATGGCTCTAAATAATATACTAATAACCATTCTTTTCTCTATTCGTAGTAATCCTTCATATTCCTGTCTACACCTCTTATTATCCAAATTCCTCATTGTTCTACTCCTATTTCTCCTCATTCCCCGCCTCTTATTTTTTCATACTCACCTATTCATATCATTTCGTCAATTCTTCTTATTTCTTGCAATCCTCTTCCTATTCACCCCCCCCCCCATACTTTCTCCTGTTCTGCTATTTCTTTCCTTACAATTTCTCTTATTTCCCATTATCCCTCCAATTGTTCTGAATTCCTTATACTCCTCAGTCCTTATACTCCTCTTCCCATCCATACATTTCCATGTGATCCTGTATGCTACACATTCCTCATTTCCTCCTTCCATTCCTTGTTGCACCTTACACAAGGCTACCAAACATACAAATATTTCCTGCTATTGAGTCAACAACGGAGACTAGGTATGTTGACTCCGTGCTTCGCAAAAAACAGATTATTGCCTTATTGGTCGTCCAATATCAAATTGTTCTTCCACCTTAAAAGCAATCTCGCGTTCCGTCGACTGTCAAAGCCCCGTTCCAATTTTAGAGTCGAATATCGAGTAGCCACAGTGAAAAAGAGAAAATGGGAGAGAGACAGACAGACGGAAAGACAGACAGAGAGAAGACAGATACATAGACAGAGACAGGGACAGAGACAGACGGAGATAGAGACAGACAGACAGACAGACAAAGAGAGCAATAGAAAGAGCGACACACACAAACAGGCATGCAGACAGACAGATAGGCAGACAGCAGCCGGAGACAGAGACATATTATACATGTATAAAGAGACAGATAGGGAGATTTCGGAGAAACAGATACAGGGACGTCTACAAGGTATGTTGGGAATGTAAAATCCAGACTAAGTTTCCTCTAACGTGGAGAATAGATTAATCTACAGCCATTTTGGAACTGATTCGGTCAATAATTTCTTCCTTCAAAACATGACCTTGAAAAGGCAAAGGCAGGCAACCGATACCATTGGCTTTTGGTTTCTTCGCTTTACCAGGCTTTCATCTGACTTCTTTGCGGCGTAAATGCCTCTCTGAAATAAGCACCAGCCAGCTACGAGCAATTTCTGAGTCATCCTACGAACCCACCAAACATCATCGTTTGCTATGCAATAAACTACTTGTGATTTATGTGGACGTCATCGACCAATGTTGCCACAATTATGTAGCGAGACTCTGAAACTATCCATTATCGCTATCATAATGCTCGTCAAATGTTGGAATTACCAGTCAGACACTAAACACCTCTAAAACGCTACTAACAGGTTTATAAAAATTATTAAAACCAAACGCTTATAGTTGTTTAAAGTCCTGTTGAATTTAATTTCAGACTATGTATGTAATGCTATATCCACTCAAACAGCTCTGACCAGTGATGTCACTGCTGTGTTTTTCTCACTAGATCTGGGTTCTCGGCCTTCGTCTGAGTTTTTCGGGCAAAATCTGAGTTTGTTTCAGTTACTTGACCATTTGTATTAAGAACGCATAAATATTCTGTGCAGTGAACAATTTACATTGTATTTATAGTGAAATTTGACATAAACTGTTGTGATACATAATATTGTCCCACTAATTTTAATCTAAAACTCAACGATCAAGAGCTCACGTCAATTCACGAATAAATAATTATTTTTAACCTGGTGACGCAGAAGAATAGCTCGGCGCAGAAATAAACCGTTTTGACGTCTCAATATGGGTCACTCCTTCCTATTAAGCAGAATCGACATCTCTAACATGTTATACAGTATAGTCCTTGGTAGATCAATCCTCTATAAGTGGCCTAGCTGTTGCAGATAAGGCCTATTAATGTTCTAGCCTTAGACTAGGTGTTTTAAAACGCGGATTGTTGATGTATTATGAAAATTTGGCCGGAAACTGTTGACATTTTTCCCAAATTTAAACGTTGACTCACATGACGAAAATTTTGCTAATTCTCATCCAAAGACGCGACAAATGAAACTTATTTTGAGCAAATGAGTCTAAAATCGCTCAAATAAATAGTCTGGGGTTTTCTGAGTTTTTTCAAAAGCTAATTTGGGTTTATTTCTGAAACCTCAATGGCAACACTGGCTCTGACTGCCAAGAACGTTAATTAAACACTCGAAATTTAATGCCATATTGGGTGTACTTTAGAAGCGTCATAACCCGATGCTGTTTATTATTGACCTTTCCCAACTTGCTCTGCTCTTTCCTCATATCACCTTTTCCCTCACAGTTCGTGATCTGGGTCTCACCCTCGATTCTGAACTTACTCTGTCCCAGCATGTGAACTTGGTTGCGAGGAGTGCATATTACCAGCTTCGTCAGCTCCGGGTGGTCTCCCGTTCTCTCTCTCACGATGCGGTCGTCGTCCTTGTCCACGCCTTTGTTACAAGTCGAATCGACAACTGTTGTTCCTTACTTGTTGGTCTTCCCCTTGGGGTTCTGGGGCGACTTGATCGCGTCTTGCGCTCAGCTGCTCGCCTTATTGGGCGGCTTCCTAAATTTGCGCCTGTCTCTGCCTATATGCGTGATGTGCTGCACTGGCTGCCTGTGTCCCAGCGAATCTCATACCGCATTGCTGCTGTGGTCTCTCGCTGCGTCCTTGGCTGTGCTCCGTCATACTTACGTGATCTGTGCTGTCCAGTCTCTGACGTTGCAGCGCGTCGTGTACTTCGCTCTTCGTCTAAAGGTGAGCTTCTGGTCCCGCGGGCTCGCTTGGCTATTAAGCAGCGCCGTGCTTTCTCGGTCGTGGGGCCTACTGTCTGGAACGACCTCCCGCTCTCGCTTCGTTCACTACTTGTGGTCCATCCGGCTGCGTTCTACAAGTCCCTCAAGTCTTTTTTCTTTGTTCGTGGTTGGGCTGGGAGCGCCTCTGAGTAGTTTCTTGAAGGGGCGCTATATAAATGCTCTGAATGAATGAATGAATGAATTATACACTCCAAATTAACCGAGTTTTATTCTTCGCTGCTAACGCTGCTGTATAGTAGTACCAATCTTAAACCGGTAAAGGAGGAGGGCAAAACCAATCATCTTTACTATGGCACAGTGGCGTGAACTAAATTAATTTAAACCCATGTAACCAAGGCAGGATAAAGTCGAGGTCAGCAACTCTGGCGGCCATTATTGTAATTAAACATTGAAAAGTGTAAGACCTCGTTGGACACCTTTTAAAGGATAACACCCTATGCCATAATTATTTTAACGACCAAACGGGTTGCGTATTTTACGGTAAATGTAATCAAAATCACCGTTAAACGCTGTCTCACTTTGCACTTTGACAGTGCCAATGGTAAACATAATGATAATTATTATCGCGTCATTAAACTGAAACTACCAATAGCTTGCAGTCAAACAAAGTATGGAAGGTTCACGTATAACAGTCCAGAGGTATCCAACGGATTTTAGCTATTCTTCTTCGTAGGAGAAATCTTGCTCGTATTAATTGTTCGATATGCAAAGAAGTGGATGGATGGATCCAGATTTGACAAGGGCCTATGACAACATTGGCCCTCGGAAAAATTTGTTTGGCCAATTACAGCCCTTTTTGTGTTACTTCGCTATAATATATTGTGAGCGCAACTATATTATAGTTGCGCTCACGAATTCGAGAGAATAGTATCTAATATTATTTCACTAGGTTCTCAATAATTATTATTAGTTCGTAAACGCATATCTATTTATCATTTACCCAACGGCTTTGGCCTGTACTCCTCCGTTACCACTTTGTGACGATTACATTACACATCCACCATCGATATGGGCGACGCTAATGATCTTTGTTTTCCCATAGTGTCTCTAGTTAAAAAGAAAACTAGCTTGCCACTGATCCTTAAAATGACGGCTGTGGATCATTGGATAACACACTGGCATGGAGATCAGCGGAGGTGAGTTCGATTCCCAAAGCTCCCGTGGGATAGCCGTGCTTTGTAAGGCTGCAATTAGCGTCCTTGTGTTGCAGCCTGCAGGCCGTCTGTTCTTTTGGTAGTTAAGATATTAATTATATAATTATTAGGATAACTGCATAACTGAACAACACACTGTAACCAGTTGCCATCTGTCAACCGAATTGTTGAATAAACGAAAATAACTCGATAAACTGAAGTCGACGTAAACTGCACTGGCTGCTCACGTCGTTCAGCACTGCAAATTTTGATAACGTCGATGGACACCTCTAAAACGTAGACATTCCATGTTATAATTAGTATTTTTTTTAACAATTGATCAATACTATAAAGTCTGTAACTGAGCTAATATAACTGGAGCGAATGGAAAAGATCAGTTGGACAGAACATAAAAAAACTAAGAAGTGCTGAGAAGAATTGGAAAAGAAAGAACACTGCTAAGAATGATAAAAGAAAGGCAAAGAAAATGGATTGGACACACACTAAGAGGAAATGCCTGGCTAAGAAAAGTCATCGAGAAAAATTGGAGGGAAAATAAAAAGAGGAAGACCGAGGCAGATGATGCTGGACTGGATGATGGAGGACGGATACCAAAAACTCAATGAGAAGGCACAGCGGAGGATGGAGTGGCGGCATTTCGCATTCGAACCTGCCTAGAGGCAGAGAACCCGAAGAAGAACTGAGTTTACAATCACACACAGTATGTCGTTACAATGTGAAAGTTTCAATTCATCAATAGACACCTCTAATATTCAAGCAACTCACGCTATTATAATGATCACGAACCATGCATTTTCAGATTAAATCAACGAACATTTCAACAACTACTTTAGATGCCTTAAATGTATTAATTGCACAATTTCTCGCTATCCGCTGCTTGCACCTTTGTAGTGCCAGTCCCGAGACAGTATAAAGTAGGAGGGGGCAACGCTAATGATCTGTGTATCACACAGTGCCATTAAACTGAAACTACCACCTCTACTACAACTTTTCGTAGCACTCCACCACTGCGTGTATCCTGGAAGTGCTAGTCACAAGTTTGGATAAAGGAGGAAGGCGACTCTAATCATTCGTGATATGACACAGTATCACTGAACAGTCACAAACCAACTTTTTGCGCAAAAGGTGCTGTCCTCAAATGAGTCTTCGGTTGGTCTATAATTATAAGGACCTTTGACGTTAGAGGTTCTTTGAGCCACAGCATGCATGTCGCTAAGCACGCTGGAATCCATTCCGCGTTCTTCTACACGGTGATTCATTGAAAAAAGTCCCCCTGCACATTTCACTGTAACTCCATCAAATGTCATGCTATGTGAAAGAAATTTTAAAGGAAGACAGAGGAGTTAATTCTAAACATTCGGAAAGTTAAAGTTTATGTTCAAATTGACCCCCCTTTGGCGGCTACGCATGCGCGAAGACGAGTACGCCACTGTTTGACCGATTCATCAATGATGCGCTGATCCATCTCGTCCCATGCCTCCACAATTCGACTTCGCAACTTATCTTGGCGCCTATCTTCCCTTAACTCAGCTAACCCTATCATACCTAACCGTTATTCATGGGCGGAGACTTGGTCTACATGTAGACGTTCGGGGGGGGGGGGGGGGACGAACGAGTGCCCGAAAGACAATCACCAAGGCGCAAAATTTTGTGGCAGCCGACGCAATTTTACATTTTCATCTGCCTAAATTTATGTCTATCTTTTATAGTCATTTGACCCAAATCTTATGAAAACAATTTCATTTAGCCTGTGAAAAAGCTGATGACCTTTTTCAGCCATTAAATTAAATTAATAATCTATTCTTTATAGACTTTACTTGTTTAATTCTTGCACTGTTACCAGAATTAACCAATTCACTACTATAAAAATTTACGATGCTATATTTTACAATTTGTTTCTTAAATACTGAAGGTGACTTGACAATGGACGGCCATCCACCACAAATATTGGGGTGACTGTTCCTCTGTTTCCCCTTAAGTCCCCCATGCCATTAGCTCATCTTTTCTTTCTTTGTCTAACCTCACAGTGTCTTTCACTCATTATTGTCAAGTCTATAATTATATAATTAACCATTTTCTTACCGTACCTTACCTAAATGAAATCACAGGCCATTAAACGACGGAATTTTAAAAAGGCGAAACTGGATTGTAATGTTTAGTTAATAAAATGTCGTTAACAAAGACACTGTCGTCCACAAGATGTCGCTAAGACCAGGCCATGTCCTCCACGAGTTGCTTCCACCAGCGAAACAAACGGGTTATAACCTGCGCCCCAGACACCATGACCGAGTACTTCCACGATTAGACAATCAAATGAGGAAGACATTTATAACTAGAATGTTATTTACATATTAATTAATTAGTTTGTTTAGTTTTAATAATTTTTATGTTAAATGTATATGTGATACTTGTTCACCAGAGTGCTGTTTGGCAGCTGGTTAAGAAATAAAGAATATACTTACTTACTTACTTACTTTTACTTATCGCGGGATATTAATACAATTAAATTTAATTTCATGTTTCTGTTAGCAATAGACACCCTTAAGTCGTTTCTCACATTGCTATAAATTCATTATTTTTTGACAGACTTTCGTTTTATACAAAAATAACGCCAGCAGTAATGTTATTATCGAGCAAGTTAACGATGCTAACGACAGTTTTGAAGATAAACCTACTTTTTCGAGTCGTCTTCATAGGAGAAGTACTCGCCTCGAGGCCGAATAGCCGGCCAAATAGCTATTAGTTATCCGGCCGAATTCTAGAGCTAGGACCGAATACGAATAGTGGTCACGTGACGTTTGTTTCTTCATAATTATGCGGATGCTGCATTGAGTGGACTAAAGTAACTCTTTCATTATCAGAATAACATTATAATGCTATGGGACTCTGGCATTGCCTACTGCCTGAAACGCGGTATCGCAGTGACCGTGTGAGACTGTACAGTAGTCCCATTCTTTGCATTCAGTCAATGAATTTTGTCGATTGACCAATTTTTTACACTACTCGCATTCGTATTCCGCCGAATGATTTGTCAAATTAATCGTATTCTGCCGAATAGTGACAATTACCTTTTCTATTCAGCCCTAATAATATAAAGGCATGATAATCAGAAGTAAATTAACAGTTCATCGATATAGCACCAAAAGACTCTCAGACTGGTCTAGTCTCACAAAAGCCGGCGACGCGTGCAGATTGGACACCCTTTAGATGGTGCATCAACCAACTATATAAGCACTGACTGGTTCATTGGCCTGCGTTATACTGGTCTTATTGAGTGACCGGCTTTTAGCTGGCGTATGCATCGCTTGGGTTGGTGGGTTGATTGCATGCGACAGTCGTAAAAGCGTCTCTCTCTCTCTCTTCCTCTTTTTGCTGATCGGCGTTGAGATTTCTGCGATTCGACCGTGTAGCCCGAGTTGTTGTAGTCGTCGCTAAAGCACAGACTATAGTGGATGAGAGAGAGAATTGCTTCTAAGGACTGCTGTGCATATTGAAAGTACTATTATACAGGATGTTGTTTATAGAAGACAAAAGCCTACACAAAACATTGTTCTCAGAAGCATATACATTGTTTTCACAAAATATAGTGTATTCACTAACATAATTATACAAACAATGTATAATTATTATAGAAGACTTAATATACAAGAAGTTGCATGTTAAAATATCTACAAGAACGGCAGCCTGTGCAAACATTGTATGCTAAAATATCTTCAAGAACAGTTTGTACAAAGGCCTATTATCATACTCGATAAACATCATTTCGAGAAGTACAGCTGCAGGAATCGAACTGAAGTCACTGAGGTTAAGTGGATCGGATCTTATCAACTCTCAACTACATCACCATGCAACGTGTCGGGTAAGTGAACGACAAGTTTACCATCGTATACGCTCTTGCTTCGAAACCATGTTATACGAGGAGTTGAAGATGATACGTCCCGCATTGTATGGCATAATTATAATACCGTGGACCGTGGTGGCACTCATAGTTCGAGGGTACGTAGGCCTATGGTACGTATTATATTCTTTGAAAGGTACGTACGTATTTTAACGTACCTTATTGAAGGGTACGTAAAAGGTACGGTACAACACTTAACCGTGGCACATGCTATAAGTCATGGATTATTGATTATTCATGCCATGTCATGGTGTAACATACTCATTTACAAGTATTAAAGCCTTAAAATGTTATATAATCCCAAAAATCACCTCAGGCCGTTCATGATAACGCAAATACGCTGGTGACGTCACTTTGTTTGCATGTGCCAATAAGTGAGTAGGGGCCTACATGTAATTTAATATCGGCGAAGCGTCAAAACACTGACATATATTAATACTCATAAATAAAATACGCGTATGGTACGCGTATTTTATTCTTTGAAAGGTACGCACGTATTTTACGCGTACCTTATATAAGGTACGCGTACGCATCGAACTATGGTGGCACTGATGGGTAGAAGGGGCACTCTCACGTTTGTGCTTTTACCGGAAAAACAGCTTTCCATGAAATGCCACGTCCAGTGAACTTTGTAATGTAAGCTTATGACAAATATCCGAGAGTTTTCAGGTCGCATGAAAACCAGGTCGCAAAGAACAGTTTATTCACCGGTAAATATATAGAATATAAAATATATAATATATATATATTATACATATAAATAATTTGAATATATTATCATTTATATGAGTATATTATGAATAATCAAATCGGCAGTCGTCTGATTGCTTGATTATTTAGTGCTAACAATAACGACGATTTATATGGCGCCGTAACTCAGCACATGCCGTTATAAAGGCGCCTGCAGATGATTCTAGGCCAGAATCTGGGTGGCAATCACTGTTGATGGTGATCGTGTGGTGGCGCTTCAGTTGGATTATGATGGGGTGAAGGGGTAGCTTGAATAGTTCATTATTTAACCGCAAGTGTAGAAAGTAGAAGAAGAGAATGCGAGCGAAACGAGGGGCAGAGAGATAGAAGAGGTGAGAGAGTGAAAGTCGGACAGAGAGAGACAGAAGGACAGAGACAGACAGAAGGACAGAGACAGACAGACGTACATACATACAGACAGACAGAGATATAGAAATACAAAGAGACAGAGACGGAGACGGAGAGAGAAACAGGGACAGAGGCAGAGACAGAGGCAGACACAGAGACAGAGACAGACGGACATACATACAGACATACAGATATAGAGAGACAAAGAGACAGAGCCGGAGACTGAGACGGAGAGAGAAACAGAGACAGAGGCAGAGGCAGACACAGAGACAGAGACAGAGACTGAGACAGAGACAGAGACAGAGACAGATCTGATGTGATCGAACTAAACAACATCAGATCGCATAGATAAGTTTATCCGTTATAAGGATTAGGACCCGATACGTATCCACATCGACATCCGCTGTTGTTTCAACCATTCGGAGGAAATTTCCGCAAGAATCAAATTTTTCCATCCACCTAAATGACTCTCCACTGAAAACTGCACCGTTTCACATATCCTATTCTGATTCCTCCTCGTCCTATTACAATAATCTGTCGTTTCTCAATTCCAAAACTGTCTAACATTGTATACAGTCAGACATCTGCGTCAGTCTGACTATAATATACCGTCTGGTTTTTTTCTTGCCTAGAAACAGTGGCGTGGCTACCATGTGTGCAAAGTGTGCAAAGCACACGGGCCCACGAACTCCAGGGGTCCACATTGATTGTTGAATTTTTAACCTATAATCAAACCTAATTAGTAATTCACATTATTTTGTGACAGATGTAGTTTTTGTGAACATATATATATACTTGCATGAGGCTACTTCGCTACTTTACTGACACCTGTCAACCACCGTGCAGGCAGGCAAGCAGACAGGCAGACAGGCCGCAGGCCTCTACTGACTTCCCCTTTAGCTTGTTTTTCGTCTCGAGTGACGATAAAAAATTTATTGCGCTTTTACGCTAATGTGTGCGAACGATAATAAATATAATAGGTCTAATTCCGTTTTAGGTTGAGAACAGTAAACGAATGATATTCGCATCTGAATTCCGTTCACAAGCTTTCCTATGCAAAGGTCAAAGCCTATGATACCGTTTAGGATAGGTATGAATAGGTCCGTCTATCTGTCACGTTCCTGTATTGCAGTTAAATGGTGCGCCGCAGAAACTTCATGCTTGCCACAGGCATGCTCGTGTATTCCGGTCATATGCTGGATACGGTAACGGTAGTAAACTGATTATCTCTCAACCAGAGTGAGAATTTCCCGAGAGTTTGAGGTCGTTCAACCCTCGCTAGTCTTTCGTATAGGGTCATGTAGATCCTTTCCACAACCCAACTTCACTTGGATCATAGCCTGATCCCCCCCCCCCCCCAGTTATTTTTCAACAATTCTCACACTGCTTTCAAATCTTCTCAGCTCTCACCCCAAAATCAGGGAGACACCAAATTGAGGAAGTGTAAATTTTGCGCTAATTGACTTCAATTTTCCGATAACTTGCAGATAATTTTGCAGCTAATTTGCAGCTAATTTGAAGATAATATCCGATAATTTGCAGATAATTCGCAGATAATTTGCACATAATTTCAATACAGCTGCGAAAAGCGAGTCGCAAGTATTATTGACGTTTTGCGCACGAAGCAGAAATTTGTCATCACCAATACATAGGCCAATGTTCACTCGTCGAATCTCAAGATACATCACACAAACACACACAAAAACAAACACAAGCATATTTTATGTGTAGGCCTACACAGGCACAAGTAGGCTACGAAGGAATACGTATACAGACACAAAAATACAGGCCCACATTATGACACATACATGAACAAACACCCACACGTACTCGAACGCACACATCCAAACGTACCAACACTCGCGCGCTCACATGTACATGTACAAACACGCAAACAGTTGGACACACACACACACACTCAGACACACAGGTACACACAGACGCA
The DNA here is from genome assembly GCA_945859605.1 of Lumbricus rubellus. NCBI lineage: Eukaryota > Metazoa > Annelida > Clitellata > Crassiclitellata > Lumbricidae > Lumbricus > Lumbricus rubellus. The sequence continues at coordinate 5,225,312 of OX243818.1, forward strand.
CACGCTGAAAGGCGAGAATACTCGACCACATGCATATAGAGGAGACACAGACACAAACAGACACAGATACAAACCCACATAGTCTACATACACACACACACACACACACACACACACACACATTGGCCAGAGCCTCTGTAGAATTATGGACGCTTTATGATCTGACATAAAAGTGACATTTTGCTGTTTTATCGCTGAACGAAGACTTGGTCGCTTGTTGTTCTGGGATGGAGGAATCTTTGGTCCTATTTTCACTCATGCAGGTCATCAAGATAGCACCTGTTGTTGCTGATATACAACTTGCAATATAATGTTGATATATGGCAATTATAATTTTAATAATAATAATGCCTTATGTATTATAATTGCCTGCTACATAAACCCTCCTATTGTCAATATGGAATCTCGTGATGTCAATTTATCATGCAATTCTCACGGTCAATATGACATTCGCGGTGAAGCGGAAGACAGGAAATCGTGAAGCAGGCGAGACTGGCAGATAAGAGGGAGAAGGGAGAGAACAGCGAAAATGGAGATGAGATTGAGAAGATAAGGAAGAGCGAGAAGAGAGAGAGAGAGTGAGAGAGAGAGAGACAGACAGACAGACAGACAGACAGACAGACAGAGACAAGACAGAGACAGAGGCAGAGACAGAGGCAGAGACATACATGTATATGTTTGTTTGTATGTGCACTTATTGTAGCGCCCCTTCAAGCTCTCTCTCACTACTCAGAGGCGCTCCCGATGCAGAGCGGACACTGCATTGGAGTTTCACGCCGAAACGCTGAGCAATTGTGAGTGAAGGACTTGCCCAAGGTCCTTACGCGATGAGATGGATTCGAACCTCGAACCTTCCGGCTCCAAGGCAACTACTCCACCACTAGACCACCGCGCCCCACTACAAAGACAGAAACATACAAATACAGAGACAGAGACAGAGACAGGGGAGCGTGAAGGAAGAGAAGCAAGAAGATGCAGAAGAGCGAAAAGAGAATTGCGAGAACTTAGGGAGAGAAGAGCGTGTAGAAAGTGAACGGCGAGAATGGAGACAGATCCCGCGAGGCTAATAACGACATTCTTCGATGCATAAAGGTCATCTGATTTAACTGACGTCGCGTGAGTTTCTCTCTCGATTGCAACACCAGACGTGTCTGTGTTCCACTTTCCACTTTTCTCCGACTATCCCTCCCTTCCTCCCTCCCTCCCTCCCTCCCTCCCTCACTCCCTCCGTCCCTCTCTTCCTGTCAGTGTCTCTCCCTGTCAGTCTCTCTTTTCCTCTCCCCTCTCCCCTCTCCGTGACTCCTTCCATTTTCTCGCGGTCTTTCCGGAACCAACTCTCCCTTTCATGCTCCATCTCTCGCTCCCTCCATCCCATTCGTTTCTTTCTTCTCTCCATTCATTCATTCCTCCTTCGCTCCATTCCTTCCTTTCTCGTTTTTTCTCTCACTCTCTTAATTTATCGCTCCTTTCAATTCGCCTTTCCTCAATCTCTCTTTCCCCCTCTCCTCTTCTCCGTTTCTCGCTTCCATTTCGCAATCTGCAAAACCTTTGTCTCCTCTACTTTTCTGTGACTTTCTTTAATCTGCTTCAATCTATTATTCTCCTGCATTCTGTCTGTCTGCGTGTGTCCACATTCACGTCCGTGTGTCCGTCCTTTCGCCCTTCTAGCTGCCACGTGGTCTAAGCACAACACGTCGCCGCAATTCAAATCTCTAACTGACAGTAATAATTGTCGGCAACTTCGTTAACCCTTTTCTCCACATCGCAATCGGGTCGCCGCCCTCGTCTCTGCCTCCTCCCTCACCATACCCATTCCTATTACTGATTTCCACTCACGAGTTCCGCTACACAATAAACAGAGATTTCTTATGCACAAGTTTCTTTACATAATGCCAGCGGATAGGAATAATTTCAAACGCCACTGTCGCCATTATGCATTGTTGCGATTCAGACCTGTCGCTCGCCATCGGAGGGGGTTTACTTAGTGGACGCGTCGAGTCGAGATTGAATTAGATGGGTGCGCTTTTCGTTCGCTTCCTTAGGCGACGGAGGAAGCGTTGCAGAAGACGCGGCCGTTGTGCGAATACAAATGATGCGAAGGACTATAATTACGCGGACGTTTTATGCGACGCAAAAAACTCCGCGTAATTTGGCTAACAACCCAGAAGCGACTTTGACGAGATATAAAATGAGAACTTGCAAACATGGGCGTCTGCACATAGGGGCACAAGAGGGCACTTGCTGACACTGACAAATTGACACAGTCTACGTTAGCTACTACTTTGTGATTTAAAAAAAAAAAACTGCTGCACTAAAGCAACACTGATGCACAAAGTGAAAAACATGAATTTCTATTTGATAATATCGGCGAAAAATACCCACGGTCTTAATTTATTTCGTTGCATTTTCCAATTTCCAAGCTTTCGCCATTTTTCTACTGTGACCATTGTGTTTTGTTCCTCCTGGAAACATTTATGTGGGCGCAAATGCTTGTAAAACGTGTGATTTAAAAAGTAGCTTTACACCATCGTAAATGAGAAACTGCAAAGTCACATTGACTTATAATAATTAATCAGGCAAAGATTAACTTTTACATAACGCAGCTGTGAACGCGTGAAGAGTAGAAACGTCATGGAAAACATGTAAGGACTAACTTTAACATAGCGTAAATGAGAAAGAGTTAATTGAACGATAATCACACAGAAAACTTGTAAGCCTGTAAGTAGTGCGTCGGAATAGCATAGCGTGAATGTTAACTTCTAAAGAGTTACATGTATTTTAATGATGACCTCATAGAGACACTATAAAGCGCGACACAATATAACATATTGTGGGGCGCGGTGGTGACTGCGTCGTTGCCCTGGAGCCGGAAGGTTCGAGGTACGAATTCACCTCGCCGCGTAAGGATCTTGGGCAAGTCCTTCACTCGGAATTGATCAGTGCTTCAACGTGAAACTCCGATGCAGTGTCCGCTCTGCATTCGGGAGCGCCTCTGAGTAAGAGGGCTTGAAGGGGCGCTATAACAAGTGCACATACAAAAAATGCTAACAAATATCGCAATATAAACCAAAATAACAGGCCACAAGAATGACGAATGACGTAGCCTACCTGAATTAAGCCTACACAATAATTATATTACTTCACCGGTCTTTTTCAATAAGATACTGTTAAGCTTCACATCGGTCCATGCACCCATTGATTTGAGTGACCTTTTTAGGCACCTTTAAAACGGTAGCTAAATAATCTATATAAGGCAATGGCTATATACGTCGTGGTTATTGGATGGCTTGGGCTCTATTATTTTATTCACACAGAATTGTTGGCACAATGGTCACGACAAAACAATCTATAAAAATAATCTTGTATAGCCTAAGACAAGATATGTAATATGCAAAACATTTTTTTTCGACAGCAACGGCCATTATAAATAATTGTCATAAGCAGCTGTCGTTATGTATACACTGGAGCCATCCATCCTATAATTATAGTTTTGAAACGAACTTTAATTTTTAACTTTCTGTCCAATTATACTCTCGGTCCGAAGAAACAAAACTATGCAAGCTGCGAAACTTTGAATTCTCACGGTGTTTATCCAGTCATCACTTACTATTCATTGAAAGGATGAAGTGATACCACCACCCACAATAATAATAATTCATCCTCTGCTAAGGAATATTTCCGAGAAGTGACATTGTCTTTAGGGTCCGATGCAAGTTCACATAAGTCTATCTGCTGAATTGTCTGTTTATCCATTTGTTTGGAAATGAACACAGAAGGAGAAACTGGAAAGCGAGACATAATTATTCAGACGAGAAGCGAATAGAAGAGAATAGAAGAGAATAGAAAAGAATAGAAGAGAATAGAAAGGAATAGAAGAAAACAGAAGAGAATAGAAGATAATATAACAGAATAGAAGCGATTAGAAGCGAATAGAAAATAAAAGAAGTGAATAGAAGAGAATAGAAGAGAATAGGAGAGAAGAAAAGAAAAGAGAAGAGAGGAGAAGAGAAGAGAAGAAAAAAGAATAGAAGCCGAATAAAAGCGAATAGTAGAGAATAGAAAACAAGAGAAGAGGACAGGAAGAGGAAAGAGAATATGCAAAGAGCACAGCGCCCCTCCCCCTTCCGCACCCCTTTCCCTGCCACTTCAGGAGCTGCATGCACACCAAAACCTCTCGTCTCAAATTCTGCTCAGTCTCTCAATAACTACAAATTGAAATATGAACGGTGTGTTCGTAGCATATGCAATGTAGATACATCTTTCGGTTACCACTTCGATCGCCTCACTCCTTCCTCGTCATGGCTCTGCATCTTTTCTTGTCTCTGCATCGAGTCTCAATTATAGATTCCAATGCATCTGCAGCAGTAGCGACCTCGTGTGATTTATCGCAGATGCCATTGAGTCGTCAATCACATCCACTTAATCATAATTCGATCATCGGATTTTATTCATCCGTCTCAACGCTCTTACTGTTTCTCTTTCCATTTTATCCATCCTACTATTCATCCTTCTATCCTTCCTCCTCCTCTTACTCTTCATCCTTCCTCATACTCTTTTTCTCCTCCTTCTCGTCTTCGTTCTCATCTTCTTCTTCCTCCTCCGCCTCTCTTCTTCCTCCTAGTCTTCTTCCTCCTTTTCTTCCTGTTTCTCCTACTCTTATCCTATCTCAACTCCTCCTCCTTCTCCTCCTACTCCTTCTCATCCTCCTTCTCATCCTTCTTCTACTTCTCATCCTCCTTCTTTTATTCTTCTTCCTCTTCTTACGCAATCTGATCTTTTGCAATAAAGTCACTGATTCCTCTTTCTCCTTCTTGTCGTCGTCGTCCTCCTCCTACTATTCATTTCATTCTTCAATTTCCTCTTCAACCTCATGCTCATCTCCTCTCTCCTCCTTGTCATCCTTAGCCTTCTCCTCCACTCATTCCTCGTCCTTACCTACTCAAAAGCCATATTCCATTATAGTCTCTCCTCCCATTTCCGCCTCTCTTCCTCTTCCGCTTCCTCTTCCGCATCCACTTTCCCTCCTATCTCATTTGCTCCCCTTTCTTATTCCCTCCCTCCATTCTCGTCCAGCCGTATTCCATATAGCACCCCTCCTCTTTCCGACCCTCTTCCGTTTCCTCTTCCGCTTCCTCTTAAAATTTCCACTTCTCTCCTATCTCCTCTGCTTCCCTTCTTCTCCAACCAAATTCCAGACAGCTCCTTCTTCCATTCAACCTGGTAATGATGGCAGAGCATCTCAGCAGATCAATTCAACGCAAATTAGTCGACGCCACATGTATATATATATTTATATGTATATATATAATATACATAAATATATGTATGTATATATACATAGATCTATATATATGTAATATATATACGGTCGCAACAGAAAAGACGATTACATCATTTG
>OX243818.1:5235709-5276966 GCA_945859605.1 Lumbricus rubellus
AGTCAGTATGAAAGAAATAATGCGGTTCATTGATCGCATGTAGAGAAGCTGAAAGCTTGACTACTAGGAGTCGCCAGCAACAGTCATGCCATAGTGGTAGATAAAAGGCAGTTAAGATATAAAAAAAACAATAATTAGGCCTATGTCTTATTTGCATTGTTGTCGAATTAAGTGTTTTACAGCTCAGTCAGTTTGGTTGTTATAGTTTCACTGTTTTAAAGTCACCTTCCTTCTTTAACTGCACTTAGGACTGACACTGCGAAAGCATGATCAGAGGCAGAATTTTAGTAGTAATTCCAGTTTAATGACGCTGTGTGATAACAGCATAATAATTAGCGTCGCCCTCCTCCTATATCCACACTCGGGACTGGCAATGGCAGAGTGAAACCAGTGGCAGAATTTGGCGGCATTCTGTTTCCCAGACAAGACTGTTTAATAGAGATAATTTCATCATCCAGTTTAATTATATTTTGTGGTTGCTAGGACCGTTGATTATGATTTCGAATAAGTTAAACAGGGACAATGTGACATTAATTGGGAATACCTTCTGATGATACGTTTCAAAGGTGTCAACATAACATCATGCTAACGTCACAACGTGTCTGTATAACGAGATTCTTTCATCATTGAGTATTCAAAAGAAATCTTTCGACTACACGGCCATTTATCTTCAAGCTTAACCAACCTGTATTATTATTAGCAGGGTTGATAGGTCACCGCAAAATCGCGAATTGGGCTACTTTTTGATGCGCTAGCAACAGAAACTTTTGTCATCTCGATCTTGCGCTATTTGGGCTACTTTCGAGTTTTCCTTTGGTCGTTCCGGCAACATTTTGTATTCTAATTATTTAAAGCAGTCGGTTAATACAGTTAGGTTACCTTTGAAAGCTACCATTCATTATGTGGCTTTGCATAATTAAACATAAATGCGAGCTTAAAGACATAGGCCTACATGTATATAGGCCTACATGTACGAGCGAGTCAACGGAACTAACTACGTACAGTCTGACCACCGAAATGTTTACGTAGATGGTTCCATCCGTAACGTGAAAAACGAAAACTATGAAGTATGTATTTGATGTACAGAGCAACATTTTTTGGTCTTTATTCACCTGCCAATCCTGCGACTATTGGGCTACTTTCGGTGTGATATTGCGATAACACAATCCCACCTCTTGAGCAGTGGTGTAGTCCTAAAAATGAAGTGGGGAACGCTCTTTATAATAATAATAATAATATTATTATTATTATTATTATTATTATTATTATTATTATTATTCCATCATACCTGGAAAAAAGTGGGGGAACGGCGTTCCCCCGCGTTCCCCCCTCCCACTACACCACTGCTCTTTAGCCAATATTCACTGTTATAGTCACTCTCTGACACACTGTATCAGCACTTTAAAATTGTTCGTCTTGATCGTGCTGGATTCGACAGCACCTCCGTGTAGTTTCTTGAGGAGGTGCTACATGAATAATTGAATGAATGCGTGAATACAGTGCAATACTGGCGGCAAATGCGGTTGTAATTGGTAGCAAGCATTTCCCATGCTTAAAACAGTAAACTATAGTTGTGAAGCATCATTGCCTTCATCGCCATGGTATGAGAATGGAGCAGTCGCTTTAAAATAGACCAATGGCAGCAACGAGTGTTTACTCTGCCAGTGCCAGTACTAAGCTTGGATAAAGTTGTAGGGCATCGCTAATGGTCTTTGTTACCGCACAGTGACGTTAAACAGCAAATGCACATAGGCTACACGAGCGTGAAGCTTTTTGCGACTTCACTTTCTTAGCCTTGGACGTGCGGCATGTCGTCTAACGGTCATGGGCGGAGTTTATCAGGAGTTAGGGGGGGGGCTAAGCCCCTCCAAGAAGGCCCAGATTCAACTTTTTCACCATGAACATGGTATCCTTCTTCGGGGTTAGCCCTCCCATTAAGGCCCAGACTCGGGGTTAGCCCCCCAAGAACGGAAACCAAACTCCGCCCATGCCTACGGTACTGTAACAGAGCACAGTCAGTGCATTCATTTTAGCCGGGTTGCCTAGGTAAGCTTATACCGTGTTTCTGACTTTCGGTGAATATTTAAATCTCCTTCATTTCATTTATAAATCGAGACCGGATGAAAAAAGGAATTAGCGTTACCCTCCTACTTCAGCCAGTATTGGGCTGTCTGCCTGGCGCAGCATGAGTAGAGAAGCGGAGTTTTTTCCACGCAACGACCTGCCCGTCTTTTCTCTACTTATAATAATTATAATCAGCGTTGCCACTCTTTGGGTTTTTCACAAGATCTTGGGTTTTTTATCCGAACTTGGGAAATGGGGTGTTTTTGCGAAGAAGTTGGGTTTTTTCTTGGGGTTTTTTTTGGCGCAAAAAAAACTTGGTTTTTTCTCCGAACTTGGGAAATGGGGTTTTTTCGTAAAAAAACTTGGGTTTTTTTGGCAAATCTTGGTTTTTTGCTTGCGAACGGGACATATTTCGACATTTCCTGAAGATTTGGGCCAAATGACTAAAAAAAATTCATCAAATTTTTTTGACGGTAAAATGGAAATTTTTTTGGCCGGACGACTAAAAGAAAAAGGTCGTCAGAAATTTTTTTGACGAAAAAGTTGAAAATTTCGAAGATTTGGGCAACTTGGGTTTTCTTGGGTTTTTTTGACCGGCCAACTTTGGTTTTTTAATTTTTCAGAGTGGCAACGCTGATAATAATTATTGTTACCTTTACAGCCACGAATGTTCGATTAGTGATTATTATTGTAGTCGTTCAACACCCGGTGATCTGTGTAAATGGCACAATTTATAAATATATACGTTTCTATGGAATAATTTTAAAGGTGTGTAATTAGATGGGAGAATAATTTAGTGTCTTGCGACATTCTGGGGCTGCGAAGCGTTGACTGACATTATCCACAGTTACTGAAGCCTTCCATATAATTATTATTATTATCTTCATTATCTGTAGTTTATCTTTATCATCTGCCGCTCATCTCTATCTTTGCAGTCTATGACAAACATTGATCGTGTGTTTTCTGGATGATGACCATGCAGTGTCAGCGAACGCTTATAAAATAAATAATGTGCGTAAGCTTTCGTAGCGTTACTCGACAAGACGGTAATATTGCTCAGAGACAGTATGAAAGAAATCATTCGGTTCATTGCTCGCATGCAGAGAAGCTAATGACTGCTTAGTCTAGGGGTCGCCAGCAACTGTTACATTCTTGCTATATCAAAACATTATGTACATAATTAACTTACTAACCACTAATACCGCCAGCCAATCTTTTGTCATTGAAAGAATCGTATATATATATATATATATATATATATATATATATATATATATATATATATATAATATACTTATATAATATATATCCATATAATAATTATATATATATAATATACTTATATAATATATATCCATATAATAATTATATATATATAATATATATATATATATATAATATGCATAATTGCATTTGCATATTATATGACGATATTTGAACCTTTTTGAGTTATGTTTTCTGTTCGACATCGTTGAATATTATAATTTGTCATGGATGTTTTCTGTTCAAAAGACGCACTCTACTAAGGGTCGTAAACACTGCTTAAGACTATTACCGTGAAAGCCCATAAATCTAAGCGGCCGATCAGAACCGCCCTCTACTTAATGCAAAATGCCTTTTCTTTACGATCGCTTGTTATCATCCTATCAACTGACCCTAATTATACCCTAATATCATAAGCCAAATAAAAGAATGACAAAGCCCAGTAAGCGAAATTTTTAGCTAATAGTAAGCGGAAAATACTGGAACATTAAGTCCAAAAATTAATAATATTTAGGACAATAAAAGCAGCAATGAGCCTAATATTAGGCATTATGGGGGAAGGACAAAGAGAGCAACCCCTGGAGCAAGTCCGATGCAGCAATGGTTATGAAGTGCTAGCGACTTAATTTTCTTAGCCTCAGCGTATGAGGATGAGTGATCAGTCCTCGTCCTCGCCGTATAATCTTCACACCGACAGTGTACGGTCAATGCACTCATTACAACCACGTAATTGTAATTGTAATTGAACATTTATATAGCGCACGTGCATGCAGATGGGGCAGAATTCATCTGGATTTTTTCTTCTGTGCTGGGGATTTGAACCCTCGATGTCTCCGCTGAGAGGCCAACGTGTTAAGGTTAATCCAAGTCAAATTTTAAATATTAGGCTACAGATTTTCATTTGCACACCTCTTTGAAAGAGATCATTTTGCTTATTAAGTTGAAAGACATCATCGCATAATTGCGGTAACAACAGGAATGAATCTGAAAGAACTAAGGGAAGCGACATCATAAAGAAAGCATTGGAGAAGACTGGTCAATGGTCATGATATGATGGTCGCTAGAGTTCAACGAACTGAAAGCACAAGGTGACACGGTGAATTGCGGTAACGCCGATGCCTTACCGCATAGTGAAGGAAACTGAGCCAGCAAAATACACAAGCGCAAAACACCAACAGAAGTGCCTCATCGTATTGTATTCAGCAACTTCTAAAGCGCCGTCGAAAGCACAAATCAATCAAAGTCTCGTATACCAGTGGTCATCAAGTCCTTTGAGAAAACGATGCTCTTAAGTCGCGTCTTATAAGTCAAGAACCTAAATTATTTAGTAACGTTTCAAATTATATGCTTGGAAGCTCTGCGCTGTTTCCCTATCCGTCAGCGTATTGAATTGATAGTCTCTTCCCTGGTATGGCGATGCCAGCAATGTCTTGTTCCAACTTACCTACCTGAAATTTGTCGGCCTGTGTTGAGTTGCATGCTAGCATTTGAAAACCTTCACTTGACGTGCTGTATTCTGGAGCACCTATGATTAGATTCCCTGACGATGTGTTATATTAAGACTTGTATTATATGAACGAAAAATTAAAGTACCTTTACTGGACTAAACACTGCAATGTCCAGAATGCGCATCCAATTCATCTTATAAAGCGCATTTACCACTTAATAGAGGTGTGTAATTAGCCAGATGCCAATATTTGAAACTTGATTTGCATTAATCCCGCTAACAACTAACAGCCATTGCAGTTTTACACCACTAAGATGGCATCCAATGATAGGGTTAATGTGGAGCAAGCCAATGAAAACGTGACAAGACAACGACTGTATAGATAGAGCACCAGTTACTGCTTGACTTTAAAGTTCCATCGAAGCCTTACATGCATGCATTATGCACTTGCATGCATGCATTATGCACTTGCATGTATGCATTATGCACTTGCATGTATGCATTATGCAACGAAACAACAAGGTTTCAACTACAATTACAATGTGGAGTAGAGTAATACAATGCAACAATTTCAGGCAGTGCCAGACCTAAATCCCCATAATAATAGGAGGGCTATTACACAGCATCGTTAACAGACGGTATCCTCGTTTTACTTTGTACACGGAGAAAGTTCTGCAGCGCTCGGGTGCACAGTTTTATTAGTCCGTAGTTATACGTGGTGGACCGGTAGGTTGCCATATCATGGCGGCCATTGGATAGCAATCGTTGCAATAATTGGGTCCGCACTACTAGCTTTAATGCAGCAATGTTTAATAATTTTATAGACCTACATTTTAGAATAATGATCATAGGCTTGGAGAGATAAGGTACGGAAAACGTAGGAATAAGAGCAGGCCGAGTAGCATAACAATTGACAAGACTGTAAGAGGAGCGTGTCAATTGCAAATTATAAAGCCAATGTTCATTTAAAATAGGTGAGTAGCAATTGGTAAAACTCACCGAACTCTTATGTGGGGCTCGAAGATATAGCAAGTAGGCATATGAACAATACATAACTAAACAGATCTTATGTTGAGCTGTTGAGGACGTTGAGGCAGCGGAAAGAGCAGAAAGCAAGCGTAAAATACAAAATATTATGGGGTAAGGTGAGGACTTTGAACCAATGGAAATAAAACACGTCATCAAGCACGTCATTTGTCTCCAGCATACTTTCCTTCAAATCTGCCTTTTTTCTTGCCAAAATTATTATAGTCTTCTGCAGAGACCAAGACAATCATCACGACCCACCGGCCTTATCAAACTGCAACTATTGCATTTGTGGTGCGAAAATGTTTCTTATAATGCAAGAGATCACTCTAAAAGAGGTGTTTAATTGGAACAATGGCTAAATCTCAAATTTGATTTGTATCGACCCTCAGAACAACATTTTTAAGTTCCCTAACGAATTTGGTTATGTCAGATGACGGCGCTGCAGCCGCGTCTTATCAATTCGATGACATAATTATCGTTTGGTCATTTTTTCGAAAATTCTCACTAGTCGAACACTGTCTCATTATTAGTCTCTTAGTTTGTCCCACGACATGCTTTCGGATTGTGATGATTTATGGATCAGCTTGTCTTTGAGATAAAAAAATAACACGTCTGCCTCTTCTATTCATTTGCATCAGTCTTGTGTCTGCGTGTATGTCTTCCTGTCTGAGAGTTTCTCTGTCTTCGTCTGTCTACTAACCTCCTTTTATAATGGCGAAACAAGTGAACAGCGACATCTTGGGACTGCTAAGTTTACGTTCACCAAATCCTCTGCTTGTAAGCTTATCTTTCAGAGAGCACCTACATGTACATCTTGTGCACTGTGCAGAGTTGTCAGGTCGTCGCGAAAAGCGCGAGTTGGGCTACTTTTCACGGCGCTCGCGATTGAAAATTTTTTCTCGCGTTCCCGCAATATTATGATCTCCTTTTCATTTGACCCCCGGTCGCATCGGCGACGTTGTGGATTCTCATAATTTAAACGCTCTGGGTTACTAGGTTACTTCTACAAACTACATGTACTAGTCACATTTAATGTTGCCTCTTTAATGATAAATGCCCGCCCTACATGAGGCCGATGAGGCTGCTGTTGAGTGGCTCTGCTTGAACTGCAAAAGCTAAAATAAAAATGATAAATCAATCGTGACTTGTATAATGAAACCAATAAAGTACCGTACGCTTTTATTGTACATGTATACGTTATATGTAGCCAACAATTTGCTGATGTCTCAAAATTTGGTTGATCATACATTGCGACATTTGACACATTTGACGTTATCCAGCGAATTCAAAAGAGACAGAGAGGCGCTTGATTAATATTTCATGATCGACTGTGTCTTCTTTCATCCATGTCTTTGTCTGTTTTCATCTACTTCTTCTTCTCCTTAGAGACATGACGGCAACCACACTATACGCCATTCTTGTTTCATGACAAACCATGTGAGACTTCTTTTCTGATCTTATTTATTATTGTCACTTTTTGTCCCATATTCTCTCGGGTCACCTTGCTGAGTAGGCCCTATCATCTACATGTATCTTATAGATACAATTACAATTGGAAATAATGCACTGCTGCGATTTCAGATAATGCCTGAAATCTCCATAATAGGAGAAAGGCGTCGCTAATTAAATCCGCTATTAGGCTACACAACATCGCTTAACAGAAAGTCTAGTCGGTTAATTTCATGGGGGATTGGCAACCCCTCCAGTGGTGACCCTCTATTTAAATGCTGGCTTTCAAGCCAAAAGCTCGGCCGGAATCTGCTATAAAGACGAGCACACAGCGCATGTCTTTATAGCATTAGCCCCAATCCACACAATTATTAATAATATTACTCATAAACATTCAAAAGGTGTTACTTAATAGAATCGTCGTCTACATGTAGTGATATCTTGTGGCTTTTTATGAGGCTTTTTTATCATTATCTTCTTTAGATCCATTTCCAATGTTACACCTAAAATCCTTGCACGTGCGCACACTCTAATTTATATTTAATTAAACTCAGCTGTGTTTGTTAGTTAAGTTATAGTTAAGACTTTAACTCGTATTATGTAACTTACTGTATAAACGTATGCAGTTTACTAACGTCTATTCCCTTATCTATTACCACCTCCACCACCTTGTAATTTCATCCCAGTATTACAGGCCCCTACTAAGCGGGACTCGTCCCTTCTGGAGTGCCTATTGCTCCCTTATCAATTTCCATAATACTTGTTGAATTACTTAGTTGTTAAATACCTCTGTTCTGTTTATTATGTTTGTTTTCTGGAACAATAAAGAATTTGAATTTTGAAGTAATATAACAAGTGTTTAAAAAGCAGCTAATACCTTCGCTCGATCAATATTAATATCGATCGTGGCACCGTGCGACGATATCCATGCTGTTGGACCATGGCAAATTCAAGCAATAATTATGCACATTTGATAAAGGCCTATAATTATAGTAGGTCGGCCTATAATTTCCAGATGCAAATCTGTGATTGTCCTGCAGCGGAAACGACGCCATAGCGCATAGGCCTATTATACTGTTTGGCTACAATCTCGAATAATACAATGACGACGTTTGTTTTTATTACGTCAAACTTATTTTTAAAACTTTCGTCATTGTTCTAACGCGGTAAAGCTAATCAATTCGAAATCACGTAATTTGTCTAATGGCGTAAAAATTAATAATTAATTAATTGAGGTATAATGTAATCTTCGGTTAGAATCAAGTGTCATTTTGATGCCTGAGACAAGGCCTTTGAAATGATGTAAGCTTATCAAACGCAATATGTTTAAAAATCACCTTAATGCTGGTTTTAGTGTGTGGCGCCACAAGTGTGTCTCTTTAGACCAGCCATCATTCAAGGACTCTGAAAATCTTTTAGCCAATCACAAAGAAGATCTATCTTTTTAGGCTGAAGGGAAACAATAAGAGGCGAGAGCCGCTAATCGCGGTTATATTTCAAAATCAAATCCAGCCAAACAGTTCGACACAGGCAATCTTGTCTGTTGTTGACTCATCTGGCACTGAATGGTCTTTCGTGTCCAATGACAACTGCTAATAATAATTTAGGATATCACTGAAAATTAGTCAGGTAAATGCTGACCTTGTCAACAATGAAAGTAGAGCAGATCGAAACATAATTTACTTACAAGAAATTTGCCATAATTTATACTCCAATGGGTTGGATACGGCTGCAAGACTAATAATAGTCAATTGCGGTTTGCAGAATGTTTGATCTGCGATGACTTCTTAAGAGGATCTTCTTCTTAAGTGCTTTCATTGGTGACAGAAAGCAGAAACAAGTCTCGATAGCATACCGCCCACAACTAGCTTTGCCTTTTTTACGAGTATCTTGTAAAACGAACTGAATTGGACGTATAGGGACTTGTAAATTAAGTCTCAGCCCACAACTTTACTGTCTGTTCTTCTAAACGCTTGATCAAAACTTCTTTACTTATAATTACCTGTCTTTCACTTGGAATTTTCTAAGTATTTACCTGAATACGCGGATTGCGTTTCTTGTAGATACCGGTGCTCTACATAGACACCGGCAACAAGAATCTAGTATAGAAAAGATGATGACAATGATGATAATTATGATCATAGGCCTACTGATTATGGTGATTGTATTTTGCATGGGAAATTGTAATCGTAATCGTAATCGTAAACTCGAAATTTCTAAAGCGCTACTTGAAAGCCAAGCGCGGGGCACCAGCTTATTCACGTGCGCAGCGTTGAGTCAAAAGGGTTGTCCGTATGAGTAGTCCGAGGTGGTCCGTGTCGAGTTACCATAGAATCAGAGGGGCGGAACAGCTACTAAGGCGGATGTCGTCTGGGCCGAGAATTGGTGGGTACAGGATCAGATGAGACAGGGTAAGAGTTTTTGAAGAGAAGTGTCTTAAGTTTCGAATGAAAAGCCCGAGGATTGATTAATAAAGGAGCGTGAGGAAGGTGATGATGGTGTGTGATTAGTAATGATGGTGGCGGAACTGATAAAGATCTGAATTCAACAGGCAGGTCATTCCAAAGGCGTGGTGCTGTGTTTGAAATGGCTCGGTTGGAAAACTTGAGATGACCAGCTAAGGCGTCTCAGGGCTTTTCGCAAATCTGTCTCATCATCAATCTTTACATCAATTGTGCATGCTTTTGTATGTTCTCTGCTTGACTATAATTGTAATTCTGTCCTTGTTGGTCTGCCTAAGGTTCGCCTAGCTTCTCTGCAATCTGTACTCAATGCTGCTGCTAGGCTCATTGCCCGTCTTCCTCGATTCTCCAACATTTCTACATTCATGACTGAACAACTTCACTGGCTTCCACTCTCGGCTCGTATACAATTTAAAGTCCTGCAATTGTACAACTGTCTAAGAATAGGAATTGCATCTAGTATAAACCTGAACATCATCTGTTCTCCAGATTATGTTTAGCATTTCGTTTCGATAATGTCGCAATGTGTTGGTTTTGTATGGCTTCTTAGTGTTTATAGGTGCATTTTAAGTATAGGCCTAGGTTCAATTAGGTTGATCGTATTGTATGGCGTGACGCGTTAACATGAAAAATACAGACCGCCGTCATAAATATAATATTTTTGAAGTCGGTCTGTTTTTTTAAAATAAATAAGCTGAATTTGTTTGCGAAAGGTCATGGATTCGAGTCTGTCGAACGCTCTCGAACTACCTCAGGTTTGATAATCAGCGCTGTTCTTACACACCTTTAAAAAGTGTAATACAACATCATTAAATAGATGGGACTCGAGACTTTTGTGTATTGCTATAGCAAAATTTCACAAGGGTAATGGAAATGGGTCGCAAGATGGGAATAACAATAAATGCCACGAAAACAGAAAGTCAGCACCTTCTTGGAGGGGGTGATAAGAGGTTTCGACTGGAGGCGGGTGGGCAGCAACTTGTGCAGGCGGATCGCTTCGTCTACTTGGGCGAAATATCAACACGCAGGGATGATCAGAGAAGGAAAGAAGATTTGGAATAGCGAGAGGAATATGGCAGGCACTGGGAAAATATGGAGTGCAGAGCATATATTAGCTTATACACAAAGATCAAGATGTGCGAAACGCCTGTGAAAAGCGCATTGCTGTACATTTCCGAGACCTGGACACTGAGGGATACCCAGAAACAACAACAGACACAGATAATGTTCGAGATGGCTTGCCTATACGAAAGATAGAGGGAGTTACAAGAAGAGATAGAATACGGAACACGGTGATTTAACCCTCAGGCTACCAAGCTTTTTTTGTAACACTGACTACCAAGGGGGGGGGGGTGGTTACCACCCCCCCCTGGATTTTGGGTTTGGTTTGAGATATCATAACTTGTAATACATCAATGGATTCAGCATTTATTTCTGCACAAAATGGTATATTTAGGTTTGAAATATATGAAAGCACCCCGGAATTATGAATTTTTTTCCGTAGGCACCCGTCGATTTCACAAAATGCATACTTTCGCATAAGCAAAATATTAGATTCTGTGTGTTTTTAACATATTTTATTTATTTAAATATAATAAAGTCCAATATCCAACTATAAAAACTAGTAATAAGTTAGTTTTAATTACAATAAAAAAGGAAAAAACATTTATTAGCTGCTGAAAAACGTTTACGGAGACTTATCGGTTTACGTTGTAAAAAAACCCAACATTTTCACACATTTATATTTATTTTTAGCACTTCCGGTCATCAAATGTCAAATTAATTAGTATCAATAAATAGCTCTAAACGCCCTCTATAGAATGGCATAATTTACTTCTCTTGAAAAATTAATTATGAATAATTTTTAATAGGAAAAACATGAAAAGTTTATGAAAATAAAACACCTTTTTATATATTTTAATTTATTTTTAGCACTTCCGGTTGTCAAAAGACAACTCCGTGACCACCACAATGTAGCCCCACATTCCCTCTACAGAATGGTGTAATTTGTGTCTCTTCATGTCAAAGGACGGATAAGATACAGCCGATAATCTAAGGGGGGGGTGGTATCCACCCCCCCCCTGGTGCCTCGGGTATATCGGGTATAACTTTTGAATGGTATGGTATATCATCACACATTTTAGCTCAAAATGTGTGCAAATGAATCCTCTAAGGCTACCTAAAACGTCAAAATTTTATTCCAAACCAAAAAAGTTTTATTTGGAAAAAACCTAGGGGGGGGTGGATACCACCCCCCCTTGGTAGCCCGAGGGTTAAAAAAAGATTAAACATCTGGAACGACATAGTGAGCAGAGTACAGAACAGACGACTGCGCGATTTTGGGCACATGGTCAGGACGGAAAACGTCAGATATATCCATAGATAGCCTTCAATGTGGAGGTGCACGGAATTAGTAAAAGGGTAAGACCGAGGAAACGATGGACGGACATGATCAAGGAGGACTGTCGGGAGATGGAGCTGTCGATGCAGGAGGCTGTGCATTGGGCGGAGAACAGAGGGAGATGGAGAGCTTCCATAGATGAGCGGCTTCTGCGTGCTGGAGCATCACCAAGGCCATAAGTCAGTAAGTCGTGAAGAAATCTGCAATTATTGTAGTAATTATATTTGAATGGATGCCTACACAATGTGTAAGGGAATCGTTGTGAGGACTTCATTGCAGGATTCAGCGCTATCTTAGACACCTTTAAAACTTGAAGAGTGACGTCTTATGTACGGATGGCACGCGACAAATAATTATTAAAACATGCACTGTAACTGGGCACCAAAAATGTCCTGAATAACACTTACTATCAATAATAGCGTCTAAAAGTGGCTAATTAGCATAACAAGCACAGAGTGAAAATGTAGTAATTGTTGTGCAACATCTTGAGGGTCCCCAAAATAGGCTACTGTGAAGTTTGCTATTATAGAGCCTGTATTATATATACGCGCATTGGATGATCGTGAATCATCGCAAGTGACAGCGTCTTGCATTACAAGTAACGCATTGACAAAATCATTGATTACATTTTTATGCACATCTAGTGTGCGCAAAATTATGTTTATTTACAACATCGTTCAAGCAACATGACACGATTACCTATTTTGAGTGTTGGCGTTATCAATCGAGCCCTCGATAGACGACGTACTGCTGACGGTAATTGGCCGATTCTTTAGATAGCGGCATTTAACACGTTTAAAAGGTGTCCAACAACAGTTTCAGTCAATTTCTGTTCTAAAAGACCTAAAACCGAATAAGCACGATAATATTATCCTGTAATATTATAGACTAATTTAAGCATTGTTTAACGACGGTTTATGACAACAAAAGGTCGTTGCCGGGGGTAGAACCTATTTTTGGATGTCAAAGATATCTTTTTATGTAGCTAAGATTGACACGTTTCAAAGGCATACCACAATTTCAGTTTCTTTTCTATTGTAAAGCGCTAAAAATTGGCAGGATAGTAATTATTATGGTCGGATACTCTTAGCTGCATCTGACGATTTCATCTGGTCGTACCATCGTTCTGTATTCAGGCATGAAACAAAAATTTGGCGTCCGAAATAATGTTATTGCGCATTATAATCTCTTTTAAAAGGTGTCTAACACGATCATAATTATCAACCAGTGTTGAGCGACATCTTGCGGCAATAATATTATAACCGTTGATTTGTTGTTTTGTTTCTATGTGCACCTGTTATAGCGTCCTTTCAAGCCCTCTACTCAGAAGCGCTCACGACTACAGCGCGGACACTGCATCGGAGTTTCACGCCGAAGCGCTGAGCAATTGCGAGTGAAGGACTTGCCCAAGGTCCCTACCCGGCGACTTGAGGTGGATTCCAACCTGCAACACGCCGACTGCAAGGCAACGAACATACCCACTACAACACCGCGCCCTACAATTCTAATATACTCAATACTCATAGTCAGGTGGTGCCAGTCCGAGACATCGGTAAAGGAGGAGGGCGTCTTTGATCACGTCCGTAGTTTCACAGCATCTTTAAAACACGAGGTTTCTTCGTTGTCCTACGGTCTTTCGACACCTTTAAAACGTTAGAACAAAATGTTATATAAATGTTCACGCGTCTGTATTTCAATTCTTGAGAGGCACAGCACAATGCAAAATATCGTGTCATCATACATCGCCGAACAGATTGAAATCTCAAATTAAACAGTTTGAAATCTGACACTGCTCTGTGTTCATAATTTGCCAGTCTAAAACACCGGTAAAGGAGGAGGGCGTCGTTAATCACATCTGTAACACGCAGTATCGTTTCACTTCAAGTAACTTTTCACCTTTTGTCGTCAGCTGTCGTTAAACTCTGGATCCATACAACGTAACGTTGTACACCGCAGCAGCTAAAACCCTGACAGGGTCAGTGCCAAGCGTGGAAGGAGGAGGGCAACTGTAATATAATCTTTCCTGCGATATATACAGCATCGAGAAAAAGAAAATAACCATCCATTATAAATTAATAAGTGTTCTTACTCTTGTGGCTGGGCTGGGAGCGCCTCCTAATAGATTTCTTGAGCAGGCGCTATATAAATTCTCAAAATGAATGAATGAAAGGAATTATAGTATAGTAGGAGGACGGTGACCGATAGGCTAGCGGCTAGCGTGTCGAATATACCGTACGGTTTGATTTTGGCGTTCCATCGATTGATGCCTGTGGCGTTAAAAGCTGGCACAGCAGAAATTACTAACCACAATAATATTGCAATGAGGTATAAGCCACTGCTTTCTATTCAGACGTTGTCAGTCATAAACGTGGATAAAGGCTGTGTATGTATGTATGTCGGTAATAATTTTGTCAGTGCACAGTTTTTTTAAGTGAACATTCTTCGTATTTGGATTGAGAACGATTTGCAGATTGATCGAAAGTGTCATTCTTAGAGACCTGTAAAAAGGGAAAGATCAGTGCTATATAAATCTGGGACGCAGCAATTTGTGGTTGGATAAGCCCGAAACTTTCTTATAAAGTCGGAACCAAATATAAATTATAGTGAACAGCGACATATTGTGGCTACACGGCTTTCGCGCCAACCCTATCGACTTCAATAGCGTTTTATCTTTTATAGATGACCGATATCTATGTCAATTGCTGATTATCTGTTACAGTAGGCCTATCATTCGCAGATTTTCTAGTCGCTTTCGGTTTACCGATTTCTTTGAAAATCTGCTCCAAAAATTCTGTGGATCCATATTACAAGTGGAAGAGAAGGATCCGCTTGCCTGATCCCTCGGGGGGACCCTCGCCAAAGATGATTTAATTCGAGCCTTAGGGGAAAGAATTGTTGTGTCTATAAATTTAAAAAAAAAAGTAGAAAGTAGACTCTCAAGTGAACCCGTAGTTCCCGCAGTTAGCAAAAGAAGTAGATCCAGTACTAGAATTACTATTGACCGTCGCAAACGAGATACCAGGTAAGTGATTGATTTTTACATGGGTTGCAATAATAGAACGATTTTTTCCGGACGTCAAACAGTCTCAGGGTCAGGGCAGCGCTGCAGTGAACAACAGCTTAATATGGCAATAAAAGTTTCCATTGATTGAAGACATTAATTTTATGACCATCAGGTCCGTTGTTTTCAGCTTTGTCGTGCGGGTAGGATAGCTTGTAGTTTTGAGAATAATGTAAATTGCCCGGCGCTTGTCAATATTTATAGCATACGTTTACTGCGTTTAAAAGGTGACGATTGTGATGATTTCACTACACAGATTTGAACGATAATGTTTTCAACGATTTATAAAACCACCCCATAAAAAGCCTAAGTTGCCATGCAATTCACCGTTATTTGACGGAATATATTTTACAGTGTACTCCTGGGTCGACGCGTACACCACTGAGAAGGAACGGCCGGGGGAGGAAGGAACCTAGCAGTTATAGGAGTTTTCCAGAAAGACGAAACGCGTAAAAGCGTGACAGTCGAGGGCAAACCAGCTGACAAGGGTCGTCACAGTTGACTCACATATATCGGATTATGGGTGGATAGGCTGGGAATGTCAGCTATGGCAGGAATATAATTAAGCCTTTCCAGCCGGAATTGTTTTGATACTTATCCCGATGAGGTCACGGGTGACCCCATCCGGCGGGAAAGTGTTAAGAAGCGACAAGCGGTCTATGCGACAACTCCGCCACTGGCTGATCTCTGCCAGTGCCAGTCCCAAGCCTAGATAAAGAAGGAGGGCGACACTAATCATCTTTGATACGGCAGTGTCGTTAAAGACGTAACAAGCAAGATCCATGCGACATTTGTCAACTGCCTCAGAATGCAGGACGCAGTCTCATGAAACGGTCGGAGGATCGATGTTGAGGTCGATCAGCGAGTTGTCGCTACGGGTGATTAACAGTGTCTAATCTAGTCCCTCTGCCTTGGGGGGGGGGGGATTCCGTTTTTTGGGGGCGAGACAAACGGTCGTTTTAGGCGGACGGTAACCGCCGACACCCTCTGACCCGAAAATATTTTTCACACCCTTTTGTGTTTCTCTCTAAATTTGGCCTAAATATGCCCAATTCCGGTAGTAAAATTCACTACTTTTTTTATATCTGATGACCTTTATAATTGGTGCCTGCTTTTTCTGCGAGAGGAATGTTCCATGTAGCGTTTTTCTGGCTTAGTACCTGCGCTTCTGGAGAGGGGAATGTTCTGTGTAGCGTTTTACTGTGGTGGGCAATGGTATACGAACAGTATACCCGTGTGTACAACAGATCAAGATTTATTTTTTGGAGAATGTTATTCTTTGTGTTCCCATCCAGAGACGTCTAGATCAAGCACTGAGTGATGAAGACGCCGATATAATTATATTCGCATTATGTGTCTATGGAAGAAAAAAGTCCAGACCACTAAAAAGCATATGGTTTGGGTTCTAAGCAGACACTGTGTGCGAAAATTGATTAGGATGATTTCTTAAAGTGGTGCCTTGACTGAAGATCGGGATTAACTATATGGAACGGATGCTTAAAACTGAAAAATTTCATCAAAACGCACACCCGAAAAAGGATTCTAATCTGATGTATAAGTATTATAGTCTGTCTGCGCGCTATGATAAGATACGTGTGAAATGGCTAAAAAATTCATCAAAACGCACACCCGAAAAAGACTCTAAGCTAATGTATAAGTATAATAGTCTGTCATCGCGCTCTGATGATATGTGTGGAATAGATGCTTAAGGCTGGGAAATTTCATCAAGACGCTCACAAGATTATAAGCTAAATGTATAAGTCTGACTGCGCGCTATGATAATGAAGATGCATTCGCAATAAGTCTCCGAAACTTTGCTATATCACAGCGTCGTTTATTAGCAACTATTCAATATGACTTCATAAGCTTTGGATAGTGTATGCAGTTGATTAGCCCACCAATCATTGCGGTCAGGCCTTGATATGCAATCGATTGATTTGCCAGACTTTTTACACCAGTAGAGAAGAATCACAATCACACTAAGAAAATGGTATATGGGATTGTGCCAACCCGATACATCAGTAAAGAGTATAGCATGAGGATAAATTCATAGTTTAATGACTACTGAGGCCGTTGCGGTCATCAAAAATTTATGTTATATTCATACTATATTGCAGCTCTAATTTTGGCGGCGTTGTTAATCCGTCCGTAATTACATACATGTAGTATAGTTGCAGAAAACGCGGTATCGTTTTTGTTCTATACTCGTAGAACACCCTTTAAATGATGCAGAATATTCTATGTAAGCTTTTGACGCCTTAGCAATTTAATTTCATGTGTCACCATGAATATGAACAGTTTTAAAATGGTTACTTAGTATTTGAAATCAGAATTATATGTATTGGACATTTGTAATCATAATTATTTCCCAGTGTTACAGTATTATAGATTAACGTTGTGAAGTAATTGGTGTAAAACAGTGTTGCTTAATTTGCATTAGGTCCTATTGTCACACTTTGTGAGCATGGAAAATGCAGGATCAAATCTTTTGAATTGGTAAAGATTGAACACTGAGGAAAATGTGAAGCTTCATTTAGACAAATTTGTTTTCATTGCTTTATGTATCTTCTGTATTGACGTCAACGGCCATTGATGTCATAGGACGAAGTTCAACTTTGAATAACAACAATTATACATATTGCTTGTCGAACTTCAGTGCGCTTTCCTTAATTTCTCTTCATATAACATCTCCAAACAGATTTTAGCTGAACACTTTGAAATTTTCCATTGCCTTATATTCAGATGGAGCCAGTCCCAATCAGCAGTACATGAGGAGGGTGGCGTAAATCACGTTTGTAATAGACAGCAACGTTTCAGTTTCACGACACTGTGTAATAACCAAGGTCACTGGCATCGCCCTCCTACATTATCCTGGCTGGGGACTGGCACTGTCATAGTGCAGACAATGGCGGAATTAAAACGGAGGTTTGAACTAAGTACCTTCGCATCCTTTAGCGCAAGGACACTTAATTGCGGGTTTCAGCAGCACGATCTTTAGACACCTATAAAAACGGTTTTAACTAATATTATATAAATTAGGGGCCCTATTTGCTTGCTAACTGTGAACAGTGTCGCGTCAGGTAATAAAATATCACCATATTTGATTCGCAACAGTTGTCTACAGGGTGCGCCAAAAAAGGAATCCCCTAAGGATTTTAGCCCATATCGTCGCCAAACATATGAATTTTTAAATGAAACTTTACAGTGATGTAACTTTTGTTCTATTTGAAATATTTTGTTGAAACTTGAACCATTGTACGTAAATATGAATTTCCTTTAAGACTGTAAAGTTTCATTTAAAAATTCATCTGTTTGGTCAAGAAATGGGCTAAAAACCTTAAGGGATTACTTTTTTTGGCGCACCCTGTACATAAAACGGATTTCCATTTGACATCGAATTCTGTTATTAGCTGCTTTCGATATTCAATAGCTAGGTGCACACGCGTCCAGCCCAGTTCTTAAAGTTGTCAATTTACATTATTCTTGGCCTTCCGCGTCCTTGGACCTCTTCCACGAATCTTGTAACGAGACTGCCGTCAATGTTATCGTGTGGCTGTCTCATGACTTGACCCAAATACATAAGTTACATAGGTTTGTTCGTACGAATACTAAGAAAAGTCGTTCAGTTATTACTCGGCGAGTGCTCATGCTTTGACAGGCAATGCCAGTCCCGGACTTAGAAAATGGAGGATAGCGACGAAAAAGATCTTTGTTATCACCAAGCGTCCTTTTTTGGCGCACCCTGTACTCTTTGATGATGATGGTGCTCTGCCCGTAGGCAGGTTCATTGGCTTTAACGCCCCTGGGGATGAGATGAGTGAGGTGGTTTCCCGTTGCCTTCCTCACAGACAATGATGGGTAAGCAACTTGCCCAAGGTCGCTCCGCAGGAGCTTGCACCCGTGCGTCCCACACGTGATAGCCCAAGATAATTTAAATCTCTGAATGTCAACTCCCAGTTAGAGGTATCGATGTCCATGCCTTACGAAGCCGACGTACAATATTGTTTTCGGTCTAACTGGACGTTTACTTGGCACGTATTTGATGACGTCAGGGATATTGGCGCTAAAATTTGAATAAGGGAGCTAGTTACCTAATTTTTGCGTGACATTCTCATTTGAACAACCTATCCGTCAGTACACAACTGTTCAGATTATATTGTGTAAGCTTATAACATGTATTTGTAGAGTATGCATTCAAAATCGTTCTCGACCTATCGAGTCACCCTATATAGTATCTCATTTCTGCTTTATATGATAGATGGACGGAGCGAGATTTGACGAGGGCCTATGACAACAGAGGCCGTCGCTCTGGAAAAATTTGTTTGTAATATTACAGCACTTTTTAATTAACATTTTCGTTGCTCTGACAAGACGCTGCCTTTATACCCGTTGCTATAAATTACAATTTATAAACATGGTACACGATGTAAGATTGGTTATGCCGATTTAGTCAGGTGTGCCTTTTGCGCACGCGGAAGTTTACGTATTGGATATAGAGAGACATCTTAGACACCTTTAAACCTTAGGAGAGCGATGTTATATTATATGATTGTGACGCAATAATATTGCGATAATCTTTCGTTTCTTCGCAACTTTGAGGAATGCATGCATGAATGGTAACCAACAACAATTAAACGGGGAAAAGTAAAGATAATCGTCGACAACAACCATCTACCAAAATATTGCCGTTGCCAAAGCTTGACAGATTCAATTCAAATCGTTTATTAGCTGCGTGAAATTATCAGATACGTTAAAAAGAAACGAGAAAGAAACAAAGATTGAAACCTATGGAAAAGTTAAGCGAAAATTGATTGGCATACATTGAAAACAGTAAAGACGTTAACAGTCTTTGTAGCTGTATAAGATGCCTTTCAACTTTCGAATGATTTTAATAAGCCAACCACTGTAGCCTACGTATCCTAAAATGACTTAAATATGGTGCATTAATTTATGTCGATGGCAACTGCCTTTGTTGCCCTAAGCTGTCGTTGCTCCGTGGATCATCCATCCGGACCATCCACGATTATTTTCTGCTCGACACTGTGCTTAGACTCCTTTAAAATAAATAAATAATGCCCTATATAAACCTGAGACATACCAATAGTGTTATTGGACTTATTGCTCGAAGACGCGTCATTCCGTTAGGTAACGTAGCGTATACGATCGCAAAAATGACTTCCCAAGCATTATTATTGTTCATAAGGGATGCTGGCAATTATTGTAGTGGCACTGTCAATTCACTTTACACATGTATATTGCCTTGAATACTAGTAATTTATATATTATAATAATTAGTTTCAAATATAAATCAACGGCCACAGCAGTCATGTAAGGTCGTTAGACCCCGGAATAATAGCGCTAGAAAACCTACTCTGACAATGCCAGTTTCAAGCCTGGAGAACGCAAGGGGGGATGCACAGAGGCTTATCATCCTTGACACGAAACAGTATCCATGATAGGAGGATGGCGTAGCTAACCATATCCGCTATTACACAACACCGTTCAACAGACCGTATATCCTCGTCATACTTTATGCACTGCTTGATAATTATTGGCAAGAAGCATTGTTTGTTTGTATGTGCACTTGTTATAGCACCCCTTCAATCTCTCTACTCAGAGGCGCTCCCGAATGCAGAGCGGACACTGCATCGGAGTTTCACATTGAAGCGCTGAGCAATTGTGAGTGAAGGACTTGCCCAAGGTCATTACGCGGGGAGGTGGATTCGAACCTCGGACCTTCCGGCTCCAAGGCAACGACGCCACCACTACACCACCGCCCCCAGGCAACCTTTGAAATAATATTATTATGATATAAGACTTAATGATTTTAAAGAGTCGCGCTATATTAATTGATGGCAATCGACTGCAACCATGTGCATTATAATAATATACGCCCTTACAACTATAATTACAGACATTGTTGAGTAAATTGAAAATAAAAGCAGAAGGCATTGCCTTAGGTTATGTGCCAGTCAGAAACCTGGGCAATTTTGGCGTCGCTGATCGCATATGCTGTTGCACAATATTGCTACACAGAACTATCTGCTAAAGAGTGCTCCAGAATATGATGTATTTTATGAGTACCCTCTACTCATTTCGTTAATTCGCAGAAAGATTTTGGCTTTTGCCAGAGCTCTGTCTTTATACATTTTTGAAACACTCTAAGCCGATGCTATGTAAGAATAGGATGCTGATAGTGTCAGTCCCGAGCCTGACTAAATAAGGAGGGTGACGTTAATGATATTATCACACAGTGTTGCTAAAATGAAACTACTGCCATTAACTCTTGACAAAAACGCTTTCCTTAAACACCTCTAAAACAGTTTTTTGTACGTTATATAAACTAAATACTAGATAAATTAACATGATCTTTGTTCATGCGTCTTTGCATAACAACTCACTGTCCTTCAGCACCTTTACGTAATAATTAGGTAGAATTGATGCCAAATAAATATGGCGCAGGCAGTGGTTAGAATGCCAATTGTCTTTTGCATCTGTGTTTTATCAATTGACAATTATGTTCTGTGCACGAGGAACAGTTTACAGATTGACTACAGCAATCTTCTTAGAAACCTATAAAACATTGCAAAAGAATGTTAAAATTGTGATAACGCACAATTCCCTTATGCCAATCCTACAATATCTGTCACGTAATACATTAACTTATGTCGACGGCTGGTTGGTAACGGCTTTTGATGCCAAAACTTAATGTTATTAAACTGTGGGTTCATCCATTCACTCTTCTAACTCCGCCACGGGTTGCACTCTGCCAGTGCCAGTCCCAAGTCTGGATAAAGGAGGAGGGCGTCGCTATTGGTCCTTGTTACCACACAGTGACGATAAACTGCAAATACTACCACCACCATTCACTCTTCTGTTCGACGCTGTTATAGACACCTTTAAAGTGTTTACGTAGCGTTATACATTATACAAATACTAGAAATCTACAAGCATATCTTAGTGAAAGGATGCTAAGAACTCAAAACATAAATGCCTTAGAAACCTTTAATAAAACGTTGTAAAAGTCCAAATGCCAACTCAGCTTAAAAGAGAAATAAAACAATGGTGAAGCCGGTGATGCTATAATATTATGGAGTAGAGGAATGAAAGCTAACGAAAATGGATTGCTGAAGAGCACAGGTATACGAACGCTGCAATGGATCCTGGGTAATGCACTAAAAGACATGAAACGAAACGAGGCCATCGTAAAGAAGTTTGGAGTGCATGGCATGTATATAGCTGATGAGACACGAGAGAGGAGACTGAGGTGGTCTGGACATCATATAACGAGAAAAGAAGTCGATTGTTGTGTCAAAAAAATCATGCCAGCGGAGTTATGAGGACGCTGTGGAGGTAGCGATGGACAGAGGAGAATCACGAATGGAGAAGCTGCATGCGTTGCCTGATGTGCATAGTTATGTCATCTTCCTTTACCATCCTATATAGCACTATAATACCTTACCTTCCTAGCACAACATTGCCTTCCCATACCTTTTCCGCACAATGTTTCTTCCTCTTAGCCTAAATTTAGACTACATTGCTCGATCTTACATTGTCTAACACATCAGTACCTTAGTGGTTTCGTGTCTTGCCTGCCAATCGATGCCCCAATGGGTTCCGTGTCGGATAGAGGATGAATTAAAAACCAACGGATACAGCAGCAGAAGCCGATTGATTGATGGATGCGGTGCCGACATTAAGAAGATGGATGACGATAACGATCGAGAGAAGATGAATAAAGATGACGATTGAGAGAAGATGGATGACGATAACGATCGAGAGAAGATGAATAAAGATGACGATTGAGAGAAGATGGATGACGATAACGATCGAGAGAAGATGAATAAAGATGACGATTGAGAGAAGATGGATGACGATAACGATCGAGAGAAGATGAATAAAGATGACGATTGAGAGAAGATGGATGACGATAACGATCGAGAGAAGATGAATAAAGATGACGATTGAGAGAAGATGGATGACGATAACGATCGAGAGAAGATGAATAAAGATGACGATTGAGAGAAGATGGATGACGATAACGATCGAGAGAAGATGAATAAAGATGACGATTGAGAGAAGATGGATGACGATAACGATCGAGAGAAGATGAATAAAGATGACGATTGAGAGAAGATGGATGACGATAACGATCGAGAGAAGATGAATAAAGATGACGATTGAGAGAAGATGGATGACGATAACGATCGAGAGAAGATGAATAAAGATGACGATTGAGAGAAGATGGATGACGATAACGATCGAGAGAAGATGAATAAAGATGACGATTGAGAGAAGATGGATGACGATAACGATCGAGAGAAGATGAATAAAGATGACGATTGAGAGAAGATGGATGACGATAACGATCGAGAGAAGATGAATAAAGATGACGATTGAGAGAAGATGGATGACGATAACGATCGAGAGAAGATGAATAAAGATGACGATTGAGAGAAGATGGATGACGATAACGATCGAGAGAAGATGAATAAAGATGACGATTGAGAGAAGATGGATGACGATAACGATCTAGAGGATAACGAACGACGATAATTGAAAGACGACGATTATTATTTGTTGCACGCGCACGTACATGTATACCACTTGCATGTGTTTCCATGGCTTTTTAGCGTGCAGTTCAAATACGTACTGTAGGCCTATGTATACAGTTCCAAATTAATTAATATTTCTGCAGTTGCAGAATGCAGGCGCACTTCTGTGCAGTTAAAAGTGTCAAAAATCGTCGTCGTTGTCATGCAATTGGGAGTAATTTATCAAGGAGGATCTGAAGGGAAGAATAATGAATTATTATGCAGTTCTAAGAAATACTGAAGACAAGGCCTGTGCCATTCAGCGTATGATGTGGATGGAAGCGAGGTCTTTAACGACAGTTTATGACAACAGAGTTCGTTACCGTCGACAGAGATTAGTTTGGCATAATACTTATGACGTGGAGTAGGAGGCAGGGCCGGATTTAGGCATGTTCAACATGTTCGGCCGAACAGGGGCCCCCACACTTTGGGGCCCCCCACAAATGCGGGGAAAATTTTTTAAAGCAAAATTCTACCAAACGACAATTTTTCCGAAAATTTCGCGTGATGACTAAAAAAAAGGTCATCAACTTTTTGGGGCGGATGAGATGGTATGATTTTTCCGAAAATTTCGCCAGATAACTTTTTTTAAAATCCCGAACAGGGCCCCACATTGCTTAATCCGGCCCTGGTAGGAGGATCCCGATTTGACGAGGGCCTATGACAACAGTTGCCCTAAAAATATTGTTTGCCGTAATATTATTTGTTACAGCATTTACATTTTACAATGTGTATTTGCTGTTTAACGTCACTGTGTGGTACCGTAACAAAGACCATTTAATTTAGCGACGCCATACTCCTTTATTCAGGTTTGGGACTGGCACTGGCAGAGTGCAACCAGTGGCGGAGTTCATTTACAATGTGGTATGGACCGGTGTGGTATAAGTATGGTGTTTGGGACAATATGGGTGTTTTACATCTCTTGTTTCTTTCTCTGTCTCTCTTGCGCCTCCTCTCACTTTTTCCGCCGCATTTTTCCTTTATCTCTCGCCTTCTCCTCTTCCTTTCTTCCTCTGTCTCTGCCTCCGTCTTTCTCGCTCTCCGTATCTCTCTGTCTCTTTGCCATCTGTCCTCCTATGTCCGGATTTTTTTCCATTCATCTCTCTTTCTCTTCCACTCTATCTGTCTGTCTGTGTCTGAATCTTTCTAAGTCTTTGTCTCTCTATCATGTTCTATGTCTGCCTGTCTGTCTGTCAATGTCTGTCTCTGTATCTGTCTAAGTCTCTGTCTCTGACTCTATATCATGCTCTCTGTCTGTCTGGCTGCCTGTCTGTATGTCTGTCTGTCTGTCTGTCTGTATGTGGCTCTCTCTCATCTCTCTCTTTCTCTCTATGCATTTCTCTTTCGCCTTTCTTTTTAGCTGTCCATGTCTCTCTCTGTCTCTCTCTTATATTCTCTGTCTGTATTTCTATAAATTTCTCTGCATCTCTTACTTGCACCTTGTCTCTGCGGTTTCTCTACATGTCTTTTGTCTGATGGACTAAGTATCACTCTCTTTCTTTCTACATAGATCACTGTAGGCCCTGTGTAGGGTCTCTTTCTTTGTAAAGCGTTGTTGTCCAATTGTAACGAAGGCAATTTATATAGAGATGTCAGCTATGGAAACAGTTTCAAATCCGCTCTGTATAAAGAGACTGGAAAACAAGATGCCATAGTCTTTGTGTATGTATGTCTGCTGTTCTGTGTGCTGTCTGTTTGTGTGTATGTCTGCCTGTCGGGCATGCGAACAGACAGTCTTATAGACAGTCTGGCTGCTTGTCTGTCTGTTTGTTTGTCCTTTTTATGTCAGTCAGTCAATCGGTCAGTCTGTTTGTTTGTCTGTCTGTCTGTCTGTCTATCTGTCTTTCTGTCTATCTGTCTATCTGTCTGTCTATATCTCTCTGTCAATGTGTCTGACTGTCTGTGTATTTGTCTGTCTGTCTCTCTTTCTATCTATGTGTCTGTCTGTATGTCTCTCTCTGTATCTCTGTCTGTCTGTCTGTCTCCCAGGCACCCACTTGGCTGAGGCTAATCCTATACACCTTGGTTTGATCACAATGAAAGAGAACGTTATTAAAATGCTTAAATAAAGACAAATCATTATTATTGTGTGTAAACGTTCACATGCGCGTTTGTATGTCTGCTTGCATGCGTAGGTACGCGTGAGTATATTGTGTGGATTTATGTGTGTTTGTACGTGCGTGTGTGTGCGTGTGTGTGCGTGTGTGTGCGTGCGTGCGTGTGTGTGTGTGTGTGTGTGTGTGTGTGTGTGTGTGTGTGTGTGTGTGTGTGTGTGTGTGTGTGTGTGTGTGTGTGTGTGTGTGTGTGTGTGTGTGTGTGTGTGTGTGTGTGTGTGTGTGTGTGTGTGTGTGTGTGTGTGTGTGTGTGTGTGTGCTGCATATTGCATTTTGTAGAATTATGTGTTGTATCAGAACTGCTGTAGGCCTGTCTCTCATCTGCAGATCGAGAAATATTGCTTTAACCTGCTTAGCCCTGTCAGCATAGGCGTAGGAGACGGGGGTCCAGGGGGGGGCAAATGTCCCCCCAAATTTTGGGCAAGTCTGATTTTTCGGGCAAGCAGACCCGGAAAAATAAAAAGGTTTTTAAAAAATTGAGTTTTTTTTATTTTTCCGGGTCTTTTTGCCCGAAAAATCAGACTTGCCCGAACAAAAACGGTAGTCAGACCTTTCGGGCAAAAAGTAACGGAAATTTTCAGAAGATTTCGGCCGAATGATTTAAAAAAGGTGGTCAGAATTTTCGGGCAAACGTAACGGGAATATTTCTCAAGATTTCGGGCGGATGAAAAAAAAATTTTCGGGCAAAAATTTGATTTTTGCCCCCCCAACGCTGAAATGTCCCCTACGCCTATGCCTGTCAGTGATGCAAATCGCTGTCATTGCCAGGCTTACAAAATGTTCCACACATGCAGCTGGCAATTCTAGACATGCACATGCAGAGGAATGAGATGTAATTCGAACCCAGACGAGGATTTCAGCGAAAGAGAGAGACATAGAGAAAAACGGAGACAGACAGAGACAGACAGAGACAGACAGAGAGACAGACAGAGACAGAGACAGAGAGAGACAGAAGGACAGAGATAAACAGAGACAGGTATTGTTATCGCATTCAGTGACTTCTATTGCGCCGTTGGCAAATGCACAATGCATCAACTGATGGCGCTTCAGAACCAGATAGATAGAGACAGACAGACAGACAGACAGACAGACAGACAGACAGACAGACAGACAGACAGACAGACAGACAGACATAGGCAGAGACAGCAAAACTGTAGCAGACATGGAGACTTGCACGTGCGAAACAGACTGTGTCAGAAATAACCCGATAGCATGTAGGAGACAGGGAGGAAGAAAGCAGGATGGGATACGATGAAAGAGATAGGCTACCGAATTGTGATATTATAACTAGTGAAATAGAGCGACACACACACACTAATTAGTGGGGCGCGGTGGTGTAGTGGTGGCGTCGTTGCCTTGGAGCCGGAAGGTTCGAGGTTCGAATCCACCTCGCTGCGTAAGGACCTTGGGAAAGTCCTTCACTCACAATTGCTCAGCGCTTCGGCGTGAAATTCCGATGCAGTGTTCGCTCTGCATTCGGGAGCGCCTCTGAGTAGAGAGAGCTTGAAGGGGCGCTATAACAAGTGCATATACACACAAACGCACACTCGTACACACACAATTATCTACATATAATTATGTGTGTGTTATATAAATTATGTAATAATATATCTACACAATTGTGTGTGATATAAATATATAATTATGATATATATAATTATGTATATATATATATACTTCGATATCTTGTTGTTTGATCTGTGATCCTAATGCTGATGGACAATTGGCGTGACCATGATGGAGATCACCTGGGACACAGCTGCAGTGGCCTGTTACAGTATTAGTGCCTCCTAATTAGTGCTTTCAAGAAAATCTGTGGCTGACGGCGAGCTGGACTCTGCACGCAAATAGTTTCACCAAGATTTCTGGTCGATTCATGCGGAATATTTTCGATTGTGACATACATGTAATATCATACTTAGTGACCCCACTGTCTATTCGCTTTATGCCTAGAATTTGCTCAGATGTGTCAAGAGTCGGTTATCCTACAGCAGCAGGTATTGTAAGTTTTAAGTCAACGGACCAGACAATCGTTAGATTTCGATGACGAGACATTCGCGTTAGACACCTTGAAAACGTTTTAACTGACGATATCATAATCGCATGAACGCGAATTTACGATAGATAACACTTCTTGGTTCTGTATGACAGTGTAGAATTTCAATATTAGTGAGACCGCAAGTCTTCGTTTAGACACCTTTTGATCATATTATTCTTATGCTATAAGTTTCTATTCTTAACTACAGACACAATTCTTATCAATTGACTCTTGTAGTAGAGTTCGCACAGGTAGTAGAGAAGCATATCAAAATTACCCATAAAGAGACAGGCCGACAAACAGAAAGATATAGAGATAACCAGAGACAGACAATCAGGTAGACAGACAGACAAGTCCGATAGATAGATAGACAGAAAGTGACAATCCATATAAGGGTTTCTTCCGTGAATCTGTGAATTTTGCCTTACCTTCTTCTACTGCTCTTACTTGTGTACTCATGTAGAATGTTATGGTCAATTCAAATAATATACACCAATAAGAGACAGTGCTCCCTATCCCACTACATCTCCCTCGCAAGGGAGGTGAAGTGAGAGAAGGAGCACTCAGACTCCACTCCCCTCCCTCTCCCTCTCCCTGCACTACCTCGATCCCTTTCCCCATGCATCTTCCAGCTCCATGTCCCTCCGATTCCATTTCTTCTTGACTTTGGCCTTATTCTCTTGTACTGCTCCTTGCCCTCTCGCATGCCCTTGTTCCTCTTTCTCCCTCTTTTCTTACTCTAGCTTCTCCTCCTTTTCTTCTTCACCTCCTCTTTCTTATCCTTTTTTCGTCTTCCTCCTCTTCATCTTCCAGATCCTCCTTCTCCTTCTCTTCCTCCTCCTTTTCCTCTTCTTCCTCCTCTTCATCTTTCATATCCTTCTTCTCCTTCTATTCCTTCTCGTCCTCTCCCTCCCCCTTCTCCTTCTCTTCCTTCTCTTCCTCCTTCTCCACTTCCTCCGCCTTCTCATCTTCTTCCTCGTCCTCTTATTCTTCATACCAACTATTGCTTATGGCGGCCATTTTCTAGTCATGCCTGGACTAAAATTAGGCGATTAACCAAGTGACCATTTAGTCCACCATCATTCTTATAGGCATGCACGAAAGCATTACGATGTCACGCCGACTTCAAAAACCATTCTGACCAATTCAATGACGCACTTAATTGCGCACTCAGCTGATACCTCCAGACGCCTGAGGTCTGTCTGTCTGTCTGTCTGTCTGTCTGTCTGTCTGTCTGTCTGTCTGTCTGTCTGTCTGTCTGTCTGTCTCACTCTCTTCTCTCGCTCTCTTTAGGTTGCACAACGGCTGAAAGCTGTTGCAAGCAATTAAATTTCTTGAACAGATCTCGCGTTCGAGCAACAATTTTGTACATAATATTATAATTTAAAAAAAATTTATATGCTAATAATTTATGTATGACTGTTCAGAGTCGATCTGCGTAACTCTAAATTAAATAAATAGCCCAATCACTCGCGGACGTCTCGTTTGCTTTACCTGTGCCGTTGTGAATGCACTTGAGTGCAATCAAAAATAAACTGTAGGACGAACTTGAATCATCAACTGTTGCATGGATGGATCCGAATCCGATCGGGAATAATTTACCATCGACGATGGGAAGGAAAAGAAGGTGTCTTAGATAACAATTTCTTTAAACAGTTTGCTGGCTGGCCCGAGAACCTGGATTGGGCTCCCTGTTTCTCTCAACCTGACTGCTGGTGCCTAGGGGTCGCACCACGATCTTCCTTTCGAACTTAAAAACGGTCTTATTTAGCCGTGGTGGAACTGGGAGCGCTTCTGACTAGATGATCACCTTAATTGAAGTTGCGCTATAGAGACACAGAAATTGATAGGACAGACAGATAAACAAGCAGGCGGATATAGTCAGATATGCATTCACGCAGACTTCCAAATAAAACATACAGATTGACAAGCTTGTGGACAGACAGCCAGTCATACAAACAGACGTCCAAACTGCAGACATACAGACAGCACTGCAAGCATTCAGATATACAGACAGATATACATACATACTGGCATGCGTCCATACATACAGATATACAGATAGGCAGGTATACAGAAAAACAGACAGTCAGACGAACAGACAGACAGACAAACAGTCAGAGATACGTACAGATAGACAGACAGCATCTTCACAGAGTCAGCAGCACAAATACCGTACATACGCACAGCAGTAGTCGTCCAATGCATCGCATGATTGCCCACATCAGCATCACCCGATCATCCTGCTCCCTTCGTGTTCCCATCCTCTCCCCGTAATCCATCCATCCGTCACATTATCCTCTGCAGCCCGTCTCTCAGCATCTACCACTGTCCCACCCTACTACCCCCGGAACAAATTCATCTCCCGTATCTGCTCGCAACGACCCACAAATTATACAGCGCTACTGTAGAAAGCTATGAATCAAACTGGGATCTACGTCATCGTTGCGAAGACCAGGCAATGATTTTTCGCTGATTCCATCTTATCCTATTTAGCCCAATGCAAGCCCAACGCACTGATACATGAACGTTGACTATTTACGCTGATCCATAGTTGATTATAGTGTATTTATTTATTTATTTATTTATTTATTTATTTATTTATTTATTTATTTATTTATAATGAACACCTACATAGGCCTAGCGCTTCTTAAAGAGACTATCTACTCAGAGGCGCTCTCGGCCCAACATCGCCTAAATAGGACAGTCGAGGCTACAAAAGAAAACTATTGGAGTGATTCCTGAGCAGTGATCACTAGGCAAAGAACAGTTACTGACACAAAAAGCAACAGGCAGAAGGCTGTAAGTGCACAGCTAGAAATTGACAGTAGACCTATGGCTACCTATGGTTAAACTAGTTTTGTTAGCAAGATATGTTCTTATGATTTTATTCCACCATTCTTGGGATAAAGTTCGTCAGGGATGGTAATGTAACGCTCGTAGGCCCACCTTTCTCCCGATCGGGGCGCTACTCCCGATCGTTGCCGTGGAGAGGTGGCCATACTTTTTAATAGGTGCGTTGGACCTGGGGCAATTGAACCGGTCAGACCAAATTCCTTTGGTCTCGCTCCCATGTTCGGGTTTATTTCTCCTCTAAGTGGAAAAGTGCCAGAGTTGATCGAGGTGTACGAGGGCGTAGGCACGGTCCTTGGTCGGTTGACAACCTCCGGACCGTAGTCCGGAATATCTGGGTCCGTTTGTGCACCTATTGTGAGCGTCCTAGTATTTGTTTCCTCCCATCTTTCCAACCTTTCTTCCAATTTCCTTCTTTCCTCCTTCTCCTCGTCTCGTCTATCAGTCACGTCAGTCAGGGTCTGTCTCATTCCCATAACCTCAGACCGTAACGCTTTTCTGTCTCTCTGGGTTTCAGTCATGTCTTCCAACATAGCCAACAGTTGCGCCTTTATATCTACTGATTCTTGCTTCATTCCTTTCAGAGTATCATTCATTTTATCCAAATGTGCAACCAGTTGAGCATAAAGAGGTTCGAGGACTACTTCCGGGGAGGCATTCCTTACTTCTTCTTCTTCCTCTGAACTCAATTCCCCCTCAATTGCTAGTAATTTTATAGAAGAAGAAGCCATTTGCTTTATGATAATGTAATCAAGCAAAACATACGAAGTAATGCAATGGCTACGCCTAATTAGCACAGAAGAACAATATAATGTGAACCACTAAACTAAATAGAAGAGACTACCTACTCTAGATTAATATAGCAAAGTCATAACTCTAAGAAAGGGTTTGTATCGTCACAACAATTATTACTGACAGTCCACTTAAGGTGCTAGACGGTTCTCTACCCGTTCGCCTAATATCCACAAGAATAATATTACATAGCACAAGTAACCACAACTCTCAAATATCATTCACTCATTCAGCCTATAGTAGCAAAGTGAATATACAACAATTCATGTACACGTGGTTACTCTTGCAAATGTCCTTCATTCATTCAGCCTATAATGGTGAAGCGAATATTATACAATTCATGTACACGTGGCTACACTCTCAATTGTCACTCATTCAACAAAGAGTAGAAAAATGATATTAAAGGTACAAAAGCTCTAGCTTCTGCCCGGAAACACCCTAGAACCCAGACAATGTTTAGTCCTTAATTAAGCAGAGGCCTACAATTAAATAACTCTTTTCTCACAAATGAATAAACTTCACAGTACTACCCGTTCGAAAAGGGGGCGTTTCCCGTCACTTCTCCAGACAGCATGACGAACGGAACTCGTCCAAATGTATTCTTCTGCCACAGCTGTGTCTTCCGTTGCAAGTATCGTCTTTCTTAGTTTCTTCTTCCTCCGTGGTTTCGAATATAAAGCTCTTAACTCAGCGAAAAACTATCGAAACCTAACTTCGCAGTTGCACAAGACTTTCTTCATGGTTCCAGAGTCACGTGACGACCTGCTCGTTCCGCTTCAAGGACCGTTCTGACCTCTCCGTCTGAATTCAACTCTCTTCTCCCCTCGTTCCAATCGAAGCTCAATCTTTTATACTACATACGCCCTCTAGCGATTAAACTATCAGCCCGCCTTAAACACCAGCTGCCTTAATCCACTACAGAGCAAAAAGCCCATCCCCTGTAACGAGGTTAGAGTTCGTTACACTCTCTCCAGCTCGCCCCACAAAAATTCTGTACTCACAGAATTTTTCCTTAAGTAGGAACCCAATTCCCCTTAAACAATTAAACAACCATGCACACACACAATAAACGGAGGTCACAAAAATTCCCACTTAACTAACACCAAAAACAATCAATCATCATTCACCAAAACGGCAGAACAATTTCACACACGAATACAAACGCAAATAACAGCCACACAAATAATCTCCGGTCGCTACCAACAACGACTCACAATACAAAATAATCTCAAATACTCAACTCCAGTTACACTCAAACAGCTGTAACTTCCATTCATCAATATGCAAAACACCAATAACCTCAAATCATAAACTCCCGTTACCACCAACGATAACTCTCCTCCTACGACGATATGCAATACAAAATAATAAATTCCGGTTACCACCAACGATAACTCTCCTCATACGACAATATGCAATACAAAATAATAAATTCCGGTTACCACCAACGATAACTCTCATACACAGAACAAAATAATAAATTCCGGTTACCACCAACGATAACTCTCCTCATACGACAATATGCAATACAAAATAATAAATTCCGGTTACCACCAACGATAACTCTCATACACAGAACAAAATAATAAATTCCGGTTACCACCAACGATAACTCTCACATACAACAATATACAATGCAAAAATTCCTCAAATTACTAATATTCCAATTACACTTATACAGCCGAAACTTCCATACATCAGCAATATACAATGCAACGTTCATACAACACAGCAGCAAGCAACAACAACAAAAAAAACATTATACACAATATACAACACACATCATAGCCTTCCAGGGCTACGATGGACACCGTGAAGAGACCGTT
The DNA here is from genome assembly GCA_945859605.1 of Lumbricus rubellus. NCBI lineage: Eukaryota > Metazoa > Annelida > Clitellata > Crassiclitellata > Lumbricidae > Lumbricus > Lumbricus rubellus. The sequence goes on from OX243818.1 coordinate 5,269,103, forward strand.
GTCCACACTCCCGGCAGATTCTGAGCAACGTCCCCGTCCGGTCCCAGCGACTCTCGGTACGGGCATTGACGGAACACATGGAAACTCGATGCGCACTGGTAGCAGCGTTTCTGCGTGACCGGAAGTGGATTCCCGCTCACGTGACCCTCGCCATTCCAATTTCCCGTGGATTGCGAAGGAGGAAACGGAGGAGGAGGCGAATACAGGAACGGAGCAAGGGGGTAACTCGACGAGACTTCCGGCATCAACGGCGGAATCTGGGAGCGGACCGACTTCTCCAAGTTCTCGATCCTCAGAGCAAGATCCCGGGCCGTTGAATCCACCTCCCTCACTGAATGCACTCGGGAGGGCTGGCGATAAGGATTCTCGGATTTATTGAACGCAGACTTGTAGGCCTGGAACCGGATAGCAGTCTTTACAGCGTCGTCCAAGCTTTTGGGTTCCGCCTCTCGAACTTTCAAGGCGAGGGATGCGTCGAAGAGGGAATTCAGAAACGCCCTGGTCGCGATGGTTTCCAGGTGTACGGAGGAAGGTCCTGGGTAGGCAAAGGACACCAACCGTCGAATATCTTGCGCCACTGATATGATGTCCTCGGATTCTTTTTGCTTCCGATTTTCTAACTGAGTTTGGAACATCGCAGTCTGTTCAGCATTACCGAATCTGGAACGAAGTTTCTCGATCAAGTCCTCGGCATTGGCTATAGAATCGTTATCTCGGTCCCAGAAGATCTGTTCCGCCTGAGCAGTCAAAGAGCAGTAGAGGTGATCCAGCTTCTCCTGCTCTGACCACTGGTTACTCCGACTGGCGATACGGAACTTCCGAATGAAGGGATCCAGCTGTTCCCGTCCACTGAACTTCTCCAGCTTGATCACACTGCGCGGTTTCCCGGAGAATTGAGCGTAGGTTGAAGAAACCGGATCCAGATGCGACGAATTGTTCCTGGGGACCGACGAATGCGGAAACTGTTCAGGTGGCGCCCCTCCATCCACGGTAGACAGAGTACCTGTAGGAGCTGCAATCGATTGTGTTTGGGTTGCGACGGTGACCTTCGCCGAGATGCTCTGCGTCGACGACGATGAGTCTCCACCGGTTGTCCCAAGTTGAAGGCGTTCGTGACCGTTACCAGCTCTCGAGAAGCCATAGGACTGACCTCCCACGCAGGTAGGACGATTCTGACGACGACCAGCGAATTCGGCGCCCACGACTGGCTCCTCCTGGTAAGCATCACCTCTGATGAAAACGTCTGGAAACGAAGGACCATTCTTGAACTTCGCCTCGTCCGCCGGGTTCCAAGGAAGGTAGGATGACAGAGGCAGCGAAGCGACGAATGAGGGCGTCACCGAAGTTTCTGAGTACGTTCTCAGTGCGTAAGTTGGTAGAACGGACGGAATGGGGCGGCTTTCATAGGCGTTCATGACCCTCCCGTCACGACGTGCGGCATCCTCCGGGTTAGCTGACTCTCGTTGTGCCTGCTTCGCAGGGGAAAGCGGACCACGACGACGTTGAGACATCGCTTCCGCATTCGGCACACTCCTCCGGCATGGTCGCAGCATTGACGGAACACCGGGCTGCGAACTTTCCGGAATCGGTCGTTGTCTGACATCACGATCCACCGCCACAGATTTCGCCGGATCTTGAAACACAGACCATCTCACAGCAGTCACTGGGTCAACTGTTATTTGGGCTCTATCTAAACCCCAATTTTCCTCCCATGAAAAATTCTTTAATTGTATTTCTCTGCTAGAATCATGGGTTAACTTATCAGGTTCGTAACATGCACCTCCAGAAAAATTAGTAACCCCATCTGCACCTCTAGAAAGATTAGTAAACCCTTCTGCTCCTCTGGAAAAATTAACAATCCCTTCTGCACCTCTGGAAAAATCAACTATCCCACCTGGTCCTCTGGAAAAATTAACTATCCCATCCTCGTCGCCATTGTAACGCTCGTAGGCCCACCTTTCTCCCGATCGAGGCGCTACTCCCGATCGTTGCCGTGGAGAGGTGGCCATACTTTTTAATAGGTGCGTTGGACCTGGGGCAATTGAACCGGTCAGACCAAATTCCTTTGGTCTCGCTCCCGTGTTCGGGTTTATTTCTCCTCTAAGTGGAAAAGTGCCAGAGTTGATCGAGGTGTACGAGGGCGTAGGCACGGTCCTTGGTCGGTTGACAACCTCCGGACCGTAGTCCGGAATATCTGGGTCCGTTTGTGCACCTATTGTGAGCGTCCTAGTATTTGTTTCCTCCCATCTTTCCAACCTTTCTTCCAATTTCCTTCTTTCCTCCTTCTCCTCGTCTCGTCTATCAGTCACGTCAGTCAGGGTCTGTCTCATTCCCATAACCTCAGACCGTAACGCTTTTCTGTCTCTCTCTGGGTTTCAGTCATGTCTTCCAACATAGCCAACAGTTGCGCCTTTATATCTACTGATTCTTGCTTCATTCCTTTCAGAGTATCATTCATTTTATCCAAATGTGCAACCAGTTGAGCATAAAGAGGTTCGAGGACTACTTCCGGGGAGGCATTCCTTACTTCTTCTTCTTCCTCTGAACTCAATTCCCCCTCAATTGCTAGTAATTTTATAGAAGGAGAAGCCATTTGCTTTATGATAATGTAATCAAGCAAAACATACAAAGTAATGCAATGGCTACGCCTAATTAGCACAGAAGAACAATATAATGTGAACCACTAAACTAAATAGAAGAGACTACCTACTCTAGATTAATATAGCAAAGTCATAACTCTAAGAAAGGGTTTGTATCGTCACAACAATTATTACTGACAGTCCACTTAAGGTGCTAGACGGTTCTCTACCCGTTCGCCTAATATCCACAAGAATAATATTACATAGCACAAGTAACCACAACTCTCAAATATCATTCACTCATTCAGCCTATAGTAGCAAAGTGAATATACAACAATTCATGTACACGTGGTTACTCTTGCAAATGTCCTTCATTCATTCAGCCTATAATGGTGAAGCGAATATTATACAATTCATGTACACGTGGCTACACTCTCAATTGTCACTCATTCAACAAAGAGTAGAAAAATGATATTAAAGGTACAAAAGCCCTAGCTTCTGCCCGGAAACACCCTAGAACCCAGACAATGTTTAGTCCTTAATTAAGCAGAGGCCTACAATTAAATAACTCTTTTCTCACAAATGAATAAACTTCACAGTACTACCCGTTCGAAAAAGGGGCGTTTCCCGTCACTTCTCCAGACAGCATGACGAACGGAACTCGTCCAAATGTATTCTTCTGCCACAGCTGTGTCTTCCGTTGCAAGTATCGTCTTTCTTAGTTTCTTCTTCCTCCGTGGTTTCGAATATAAAGCTCTTAACTCAGCGAAAAACTATCGAAACCTAACTTCGCAGTTGCACAAGACTTTCTTCATGGTTCCAGAGTCACGTGACGACCTGCTCGTTCCGCTTCAAGGACCGTTCTGACCTCTCCGTCTGAATTCAACTCTCTTCTCCCCTCGTTCCAATCGAAGCTCAATCTTTTATACTACATACGCCCTCTAGCGATTAAACTATCAGCCCGCCTTAAACACCAGCTGACTTAATCCACTACAGAGCAAAAAGCCCATCCCCTGTAACGAGGTTAGAGTTCGTTACAGTAACACTGTGAGCCCTTCACCGAAACTAAATGGATCTCGCTGCAGTGGTAAGAGGAGGTTACGGTTGACACGAAGCTCTTTTATCTGAGCACTCACAAAAGTCTGCCGCCTGTTCTAACATGTCAGACGTCATACATCAGGATGTGTCAATAGCCACAAATAAAATTACTGGTCGAGTACCTTGCTCATAAGTGCTGTAATATGCCGAGCAAATTTCTGTCCAGGGTAACGGCCTCTGTTGTCATAGAGCCATAGACCGTGGTCAAATCGGATCCATCCATCCACTCAGAACTGGATGTAAGTTGTTGAGTCGTAAACTCCAAATTTCCACAGCGCTACTCTATGCTAAGAGCATTGCGTCAGTACATTCGCGTTCTGTGCTGCATCGCAGAGGCTAATTATTGCGCAATCACTGCCTGCACTTTGGCTGCGCCAGTCCAAATCAAGGATAAAGAAGGAGGACGACACTAAATGATCTTTGCTATGGTGCAGTGTTGTTAAACTGAAACTTCTACTTTTACAGAGACTATGCTTCATTAGCAGCTAAAATTTGAAAACGAGATATTAATAGCATCCGAAAGACACAATTTAAAGGTGTCAAATTAGAACTTTTCCTATCAATCAATCAATCAATTTCGTTTAATCAACACTTCAGGCTGGCAAAACGCAGCATGTTGCATATAACTAATTTTTGCAATGTTTTATGTGTAAGTATAAGTTCAGTTTATAAGCTGCATAAATAAATATTAAATTGATTTGAATTAATATTAATTGATTGTGTTTGTTGTCTGTAATATTCGGTATTTTAGCGGGAAAAAAATAGAGCAATGTCTTTGGTACGATGACTTATATTAGGCCGTTAATTTTAATATAGCTGATGCAAATTTGAACAACTACATGCAGTCTGTTACAGTAGGCAACAAGTAAAGTTCAATATCGTGTCGCCTTTTACCTTTGTAAACAAGGAAAGATTTGCTTACACGCATGCGCAAAGATAATAGACGACCGATTCTCTTACACACCTTAAAAACTTTGACAAATGTTGATATATAAGTGCAAGACACGCTAAACAATTAATTATTGACCATCCTCACTGTGCACTAAAATTTAGGACCTGCGGATTGCGGAATTATTGAAACATATGAAATTTCGAAAGGGGAACCAATGCTTGAATCTGACACTGTTAAAACTGAATGACGTCCGAGTTCACTTCTGTTATGCCTGTCAAAGTCAACAGCATTCATTCGTTCATTCATTCGTTCATTCATTCATTCATTCATTCATTCATTCATTCATTCATTCATTCATTCATTCATTCATTCATTCATTCATTAATCATAGATATTTATACACCAATCAATGCTGCTACTCAGGAAAGCCCCAGACCTAACCTCAATGTTGCGATAAAATGCAACAATTATTTTGATCATGTAGTCTGGAACGCAGGGAACAGAGGACTGCATGGGAGGAAAGGCGGTTTGAGAACATGGCCCGATCCGCCAACACAGCAATAAATAGGTTCCCATATGACGTTGCACACAGCTGTTCCAATGTTGAACTGAGACAGAGACAGAGACAGACAGAGAGACATGGTGTGGAAGAAATAAGTAATAACCTAAAAAGTACATAACTTAGATTGCTACGGGGGTCGTGCCTCCCTCTAAGGGACATAACTTCCATTCTCCGACAAACGACATCGCGACTTGCTGTGAATAATATTCTTAACGACTTGTTCTGAACTCGAGTCTGTACAATTACTGGTCTAGTAACTTGCTCATAAGTGCTGTAATAATGCCGAGCAAATTTCTGTTCAGGGTAACGGCCTCTGTTGTCAGAGACCCTGGTCAAATCGGATCCATCCATCAAGTGCGTACGAAACCTTGACCCACTTTCCAGTTTAATACCATCCTTCGTCTCCAGTTCTAGGGTCATTCCCAACTCCCAACTCCACGCCACCCTGGATCATCCCACCTCCCAAATCACCGACTTATCCCTTCCTTTCTGCTTTTCCACCATAGGCTACCAGACACGCCAGTAATAATATTCTCCATAAGTATCCTTTCTTTCCATTTTACGTCGCAATGATAATGTCGCATGGCATTCCAGGGCGTATATGCACCGGTTGGGCCAACCTACACTTCGGCCCCATTAGAATCATGGACTTTGTTCGTGTATGTGACCCTTTTATTGTCGTTCTAGTGTCTGGCTTGGACTTCAATCGGGATTAAATGACCCTTTTATAGACGTCTCAATCTTCTTTCGCACGCCCTATTAGGTCACATAAACCCCGTCTGCGATGTTGCGGCCGTTTTTAGTGAAACGCGTTTCAGTTGGAGGAGAGGGCGATTCCGGGTGAGGCTGTACCAGGGATTTTAGCGATGGCTTCGTAATAAAAGTAATAATGTATCTTCACTGTTATACACCTACACGCCCCTGCTTTAACCTTGAAAAAGCTAAGAGCACATGTATATCAAACCCAAAATCGGGGATGGGATGGTAGCCACCCACCTCTTGTCAGTCCATGTCACAAAAAGTTTGATTGCCTGAGGGCTGAATTGCTCTAAAACTCTTGACACATCCATTACGACCTCCGTCCTCCCCATGAAGTCACTCCATGAAGCCACAGTCATGATCTCATCATAATTATATACTCATGACAGAAACTGTTGATGCCTTTCCCAAAAGAAATTTTATTGCGAATATGTTGTATGCGAGGAGTACTTTACGTTGTAGACTCTATCATTTTGTATGACGATGGTGATGCCGTCCATCCTCATTCCTGAGCAGTGCCGGCGCCAGCACCCCCCACGCCCCCCATTTGGGGGGGGGGGGCCCGAGTTTGAAGGGGCCCCAAGGGGGCCCCCAAATTTAGCTGGTCGTTATGCCTATTTGTGATTGTACATTTCTTAAACCGGCGCATTTATTAGAGGCTCCAGATCCGGTCTGGTGCATGCCTCAACTAACCATAATGGCACTGCCATAGCAGACCTATTGCAAACATCATACCGGCCACACTGATTTTGGGCGCAAGTAAAGCCATTTAAACTAACTCGAGCAGTTTCATCCACTTTCTCAAACACAACATTTATAAATTGTAACTTATTATAGTTGCTAATTGGACGAGGCTCCAAAATAAAACCTGCGTGAGGCCCAAACATTAAACCCTGTGTAGGGTTCCAGATGTCCATGGTACGTGTCTGATCTCAAGTTTGCAAGGGGCCTCAAATGTAGCTGGTATTTTTACCTTTTCATGACGGTTCATTCCTGAAACCACGCACCGAATTATGTTTTAACGCAAAGCATACAAAATAATATTACGCAATCAAAGAGAGACTTGGGGGTGTGGACAGGGGCATGGCCCCCCACAAATTGTGGTTGGGACAGAGTTCTTGTATCCCCAATATTTCAGAAATATTTCATAAGTATAATCCACTGTCCATCAATAATAATCAATTTTTTTAAAGATGACAGCCTATAAATGTTACCATTAGTGTTGGCAAATCGGACAAATTTAAACAATGGAGAGGGGACACTCTGAAGTCCTAAACCACGACTAACGGCGTTAAAAAATGAGCAATTTTTTAAAGATGACAGCTTAAAATTCTACAATTGCAGCGTGGAAATTCCCAAAAAATTAACAATTGGGAGGGGACATTTATTGATGTCTTACACTAGGCCTATGTCTTTCAGCCCTTATATTATGAGAAATTTTGCTGAGATGACAGCTCAAGGTATGGGGGCCTCAAGTTTTATTTGGGGGGGCCTCCGGTACCCTAGCGCCGGCACTGTTCCTGAGGGTCGGAGACCAGAGGTAACGACAGCAGCTTCCTCCATTCTTCGCTGTCCTGCGCCAGTCTGGCACAGTCTGTAGGTGTTAGTCCGGTCCAGTCACATACATCATCCATCCAGTGCCTCCTTGGTCTTCCCCGTGCTCTGGTTCCCTCGATTCGTCCATGTATTAGCAGTGTCGATATGTTATCCGCCCTCATCAGGTGTCCGAAGTATCGTAGTTTCATTTTCTGCACCCTCTCCAACAGTCTCTGTTTCGGTCGCAGCTCCGCCAATATTGAGGCAATTGTTCTGTGTTCCCTCCAGTCAACCTGCATCATTCTTCTGTATGTCATCATCTCAAAAGCCGTCAATCTCCTTCTGTCCGCCGTTTTCTGAGTCCATGCCTCACTTCCATACAACGCCACCAACACATACACCATCACCTCCATGACCCTCCTCTTCAGCAAATCACCG
>OX243818.1:5277166-5346488 GCA_945859605.1 Lumbricus rubellus
CACACGAACAAACACTCGCACCCACACACCAACGCTAACATACACACACACCAACAGGGCCAACACACTCACAAACATTTTTGTCACTAACACCATCACAACACTGCTGAAACACAATCGCCAACACTAACACGCCATCAACCAGGCCAACACCACCAACACCACTAACAACGCCACTAACACCACCGCAAACGGAAGCAGTACCACTGACACCAACAGCTACTCACACACCAACACTGACACAAACATTAACACTATCACTAACACCAATACTAACACAGACACAACACCGTCACTACATCACCACCAACACTATCACACTAACACACCATCAACTGTCAACGCAAATGCTTGCGCAGAACCATGCGCCGTCCATCACTTAATTCATCCGCGCCTTCTTCCGTCGTCCTCCGCCGGATGTCATCCATCCAAAGAAAATAGTTCCAAATAAAAATGGCGTCTCTTTTCGATTACCTGCTGCACGATGACAAACGATGCATCAGCAGCAAACGACCCGGATGTAATTTATATGTCGCAACTACAGTCACCTTAATCAATCACAATGTACCTCGGAACAGTTTTCGTCTGCGAACCGAATTATCCCCACACTCGGGAGCAGTCTGAGGACGGACAATTTTGATACCGTCCTAGTCATCCATTTTCACCCGGGAACACTCTGACAATGGCGCCATGCGTTGGAAACCTGAGAACCAGATTATTTATTACGCGAATTACCGTCGAAAGTAGATGACGGTAAGTTGATCTTTGTTGACGACGGTAAATAGCGTGCCACTCTGTTCACTTACTATTAGTCCTGCTTTTATGAGCACCCTGTAAAAGCTAGCGATGTTTTCTTAATGACTCGGTCGCCAGGCTAAAGTCTCGAGAAAAGAGGAGGGCGTTAATCATTTGCTAGGACACAGCGTCGATAAAGAACACACACACACACACACACACACACACACACACACAACACACACACACACACACACACACAACACACCGCACACGCACACACACGCACAAAGTCTGCCGCGTACAAGCAATCGCGTGACTATGGTTTTTAGTCACATGTGCCGTTAAACTTAAAAGCAATGGCTTTTGGAGCAGGTCGATAAAACCCCTCGTATAGATGAATTGACCACACTCAACATCGCCTGATCTCTCTCTGTTTCATCCATTATTCCATGCAGACATTGCAGAGGTCAAACAAGGAACTTGTTCGAGGTCACGGCGAGATGCTTCTTGAATACATCACTCGAACGGTAAACAACAATAAGGTTACATGCATGGAAGTCACAGTGAATTGCGGCTAGACAATAATTTGTCAATTACTGTAAACACCGAAAAATAACAAATGTATATAATTTCATATAATGTCATATAATAGTGATACACAGAGACAAACACACAGACATCGAAACAGAAGAGACATATGGAGAGAAACAGATAGATAAAGAAGGCAGACAGAGAGATAGATGGCGAGAAACAGAGAGAGAGAGAGAGACAGACAGACAGACAGACAGACAGACAGACAGACATACATACATACATACATGCATACAGATATACAGACAGACACACACACAGATAGAGACACGTTCAGCGATTGACAAACAGACAAACAGAGACAGACACGGGTAGAGAGATAGAAACACAGAGAAAACTACAACGATAGAGACACAGACACAGACACGATCCCCAATAATTGACCGGTGAATTCTGCTAGCAACGCGAAGAATAAAACAGATTCGATAATATTATTATGTCTACTCAACGTTCGTTGCTTAGCATGACGTTCTTTGATAAAAAGTTTAATTATAAGCTGGAGTATCGGGTTTCCATTTCCAGTAAACTCTTAAAACCAATCCACACTCCACAGAAGACACACAGGAAGCAGACATCAGCAATTTCCTGCTTGTCTATTTTTGAACCGGAAACGAAGTGTCGCCATAGACCGGAGTCATTAGCAGCGTAACAATATCCTCCTCAAGTCCATCTTCCGCTCCCTCCTTTCTTTTTCGTTTCCTTTCCTGCCTCTTCTTTGTTACTGTTGCTAATGCATGAAGTCGATCCTACAGATTATCTTGTCGGAAGACTGACAAGGCAGTTCTAATATTATGCTCCGGAAGTAAGCTCTCATTAGTAGCACCGGCATTGTTGGATATCTATGGCCATTAATAGGGCCTGTATAAATATAGACCCCATAAATAGATGCCTTAGAGATCCTGCGTGGCCGAGTGGGTTGTAGCCCGCTCGCCACGCTGGCGGCCCGGGTTCGATTCCAGGTCAGAGATTAATTTCTCGGATCTTTACTGCGGGTGGCTCGGTCGCAATATAAACGTGGAGTGAGAGGTTGTACTCTGCCTCCGACTGTAAAGGTCCTTTGGTCATACACGGTCGTTAAACTACTTTCCGGTGATGCCTCAATTGTCATGTGTAGGCCTAATACACCATATCACGGAGTTGCTACACATCATTCTTGCTCTCTTACATGGTAGCATTTTAGGCTGGCATATTAACAAAATTGCTCTGCTATTTCATATGAATCATATAATTAGGCTATAATTCGTATAATTTAAATCACTTTGGCAGCACATAGCATCTGACAGATAACATAAGATGTTAAATTGTAAGAAATGAGTCTAAAAGCGGAAAAAGATACGGACGAATAATTATTTAAAGTACCGGTATAATAGGGATTATATATGTATAGCCTACAAATAAAACAAGCAAGTAATCCTACCATAACAGTTACTGTACTGAGAAGGCCTAATGGAAATAACGCTGGAATATTGACTGTTCTTACAAATGCCTGAATACAATGCATTGAATACAAGACAAAGACGGTTGGTTAATTATCGACCGGTAACGCACAAAAAAACAAGTGCAAATCAGATCAATAATTTAGAGAAGATCATTCCGCGAAGACATCGAGAAACTCATTTAGCTTCAACAACAAACGACATGGTGACTAATTTGTCGAGGCCACACTCGATCTTATCCCCCGCCTTGACTGGACCGACACCAGGAGGCGTGCCAGTCAGGATGAGATCTCCTGGTTCGAGGGTAAAGTACTGGCTGATCCAGCTGATCAGGTAAGGTATGGTAAAGATCATATCCTTCGTGTTTCCCTTTTGACGCACATCTCCATTCACACTCAGCCAAAGATCAACGTTCTGCGGGTTAGGTATCTTCTCCTTCTCGATGAAGGCACTCACGGGACAGGCCGTGTCGAAGCCCTTGGCGATGCTCCACTGCAGTCCGACGGTCGTGCCCTTGACCTTCGATGATGTGAAGTCACCCAGGTCGAGCGCCAAGACGTATCCGCCGATGTAGTCAAGGCCGTTCGCTTCGGTGATATCGACACCGCGTGTGCTAATGACGATGCCCAGCTCCACTTCGGGGTTCAATTCAACCGATCCTCTTGGCAACTGATGGTCAACCGGTAAACCAGACAACCACCACAGCCCTTAATTAAAGTAGGCTACTTGTCTTGAAACACATAATAGGCTGCTGCTCTCCTGCTGTGGATGCAGTGTGTGTCTGTTTGTGTGCGTGTGTGCATGCATGCATGCATGCATGCCTGCATGGGTGCGTGTTTGTTACGTGTGGTGCAGTTGGCAGTATCTGATCTCGCATCGGGCATTTGCTGTGGTTGTTCCCTCGATTTGGAATGGCCTACCCTTCTGACAAGGGGCATAGGCCTATCCAATGGTTGGTTATTCCTCATCATCGGTCTCGCAATCTTTAAAGACGTCTCTTCTCCTGGGCTTCTGTGCCGAAAGCAACTGCGGAGAGAGCATCTGCGAAATTGATTTTTGAGAGGTGCTCTATAAATTATAATTATTAGAAACTACATCCACCGCACCCTCCCCCCCCCAACTAACACGTGAAAATTACGATTTTATGGAGTAACGCTTGGCAATGTTCAATAGCAACTCCGCCACTGGTAGCACTCTGCCAGTGCCAGTCCCAAGCCTGGATAAAGGAGGAGGGCGTCGCTAATGGTCTTTGTTACCACACAGTGACGTTAAACTGCAACTACTACTAATGCTCAATACCCATCCAACATCTTTATTGCAGTCTACAACCCAGCCACTTCGTTACAACTTAGGTCTACATGTCTGTCTGTTTGCCAGACATCTTTGGACCTTGTCCCGATACCGACCCGTCTATAATTATCTTATTTTGACCAAGCGCCTGTGAACAAACAGGCTATCAGCGATTTCGGCACTACTGAAATCTCGAGAAATGATTAAATGGACATTGTAGCGTAATTTAAAAAATTAGGAGAATTTCGATTCGAATGTGTACTGCCAGGCAGAGCTTTAATCATTAAACTTCATTAAGAATTACAACAGAACATTGTTACAGCAGAAATTTAACAGTTAGGCCTATCAACACTGTTTGTCAGATGCCACACTTAGCATCACTTCCAGCACAGCATGCACATGTATGGATAGTTCAGTGTAGCCCATGTTAAATGACAAAAAAATATTCTGGTGATTATAAATTAAACAAAACACAATTAATTCATAATAAAGTTTCAATTCCAAAACCGTTCTAACTGGTAATATGTTCATTTATCTATTTAGAGATGTATAAGCGGAGAAATTAAAACTACATAATTATAATTAAAATGTGACTGTAGCAATAAATGTAATCAGGTCAGTATCGGACAGATTCCAAAGACTTCGAGAAACTCATTTAGCTTCAACAACAAACGACATGGTAACTAATTTGTCGAGGCCACACTCGATCTTATCCCCCGCCTTCACTGGACCGACACCGGGCGGCGTGCCTGTTAGGATGAGATCCCCTGGTTCGAGGGTAAAGTACTGGCTGATCCAGCTGATCAGGTAGGGTATGGTAAAGATCATATCCTTCGTGTTTCCCTTTTGACGCACATCTCCATTCACACTCAGCCAAAGATCAACGTTCTGCGGGTTAGGTATCTTCTCCTTTGGGATGAAGGCGCTGATGGGGCAGGCCGTGTCGAAGCCCTTGGCAAGGACCCAAGGCAGGCCGGCAGACTTGGCCTTCGCCTGGGCCGCACGGTCGGTCATGTCGAGACCCAGGGCGTAGCCACCGACGTAGTCAAGGGCTTTCGCTTCGGGAATGTCGGCACCGCGAGTGCCAATGACGATTCCTAGTTCCACCTCGTGATGCAACTCGGTTGCTCCTTTCGGCAACTGCTCAACCGACAAACAAAAAACAGACAACCACCACATGCAGGCTTCAAGCAAATGTCTTGAAACAGAACATATTACTGTGGAATGATGTCAATAACAACGCAGACACTAGAGTTGTGTAAACGTCAGGAATTTAGAAGCAGATACTGATGAGGCCCAATGACACAAAAAAGCAGATACAAATGTGATCTAAGATAACGAAAGAATCAGAAACTGGACAGGGTTTTGTCTATACCTCAAATGGCAGACACTAATGTTACCAGAATGGCAGCCAGAGAACAAACAGCTAAACAGTGCCGTAAAAATAAAGTTGTGGAGCAACAGATACATATGTACCCATGCGCAATGCTCAAAGATATTCATTGTGCATTAATAATCAGTCACTGTGGTCAAATAACCAAACAACAGTACACTAGTGGTGTGCAAATTTCAGGAAGGAAGCAGATACTAAAGTGATACAATCTGAGGAAAGCAGATCTACTAATGTGGTCTAATGTCACTAAAAGAAGCAACCACCAAACACCAATGAGCATGCAGACATTAGTATTCATTCAGCACGGCCATCCACGCCAAATCGATAAAAACGACTGACAGCTGGCGAAAACGAATATGCTGTGACACAAGACACGTGGCTTAGATGTCTACTGTAACAGTCTACAATATTTCTTGCCGCAACCAGAAAGCCAGAATGATATAGAAATTATATGCCAGGGGAGAAAAGAATTCATCAACGAAATTATTTCTAATTTACGACATGTAATAATTTAAACTTTTCCTCGATAATAAGTCAGTCTCGAAGTCTGTCTTTTATTCTGGAATTAGATATAAATAGTCTGAACAAAGATGCGTCTCAAAATGTATGACCTCTTTCGATTCACTGTCAACACATTTCAAGAAGCAAAAATATCGATGTACATTCGAAGTTGCTCAAGTGTAGTAATAAGATAGTGAAACTAGAAGCAGTAGTACCGGTATTAGCGTCATCCTCCTTCTTTATCCAGGCTTGGGACTGGCACTGTCTGAGTACAAACAGTGGCAATTTAACCAAGACAGTTCCAGCCATAAAATCCAATTTGGAACTAAAAATATTTCCATTCATTTCCAACATACACGAATCTGTTTTCTGTTTACTATTGCAAAAAGATCCTTAGTGTAAATATATGACTAAGTCGAGAGAGACCTCCCACAAATCTAAACCATGAAACATCATCAACAGACAATATTCATCGGTGAAGGAGAAAGACGGCGCCAATAGGGAGAAAAGAAAACCTATACGTCGTCCGCCGAAGAAAACCGTTGAGAGAGAAAGAGGGGGAAGACATCTTCCATGGGAGCAGGCAGTATAAACCAAACGTCAGCTAATCCCACTCTTCCCTAACAAATCGCCCTCTTCAGGCCACGCATCAAACCGACCCCGGAACGAGTCATCGGCGGCGGGCTCTCTATTTCTTCCACACACAAATCATTCGCGAAGAATAAACCCAGCGCCAAGAATCCTGAATAGCATCTGCCCGCAGGTCGGTCGGTCGGCAGTAGGTTCCTCTTACCAGGGATAGTTCAAGGAAGGGGAGACGGCAGCAACATCGTGGAGGATGGAGGAAGCGAATCGGCAACAAAGATGCCCTATAGATCACCCTTTTCCCGTCGCCCTGGGGAAAATAAAGCGCAAACAAACTGCCCCGACGTCGTCATAACCGAAGGGATAGAGGAAAGTTTCTTCTTTGGCGTTCGGGATATGCTGCTAGAAGTGATGCCTGAAAAGATGAGACATCAATGCGGCTCATCTGATATGGACACAAATGTCTGGTAATAAGAAGACACGGTCGTCATGACCGAAAGGTTGTTGCATGTGGGGGAGGAACTTTCTGCACTCAATAAAGGAGACAATCGACTCTATTGTAAACCAAAAGACATTATTTTGCTCTCAAGTGAACACCATCTTCACAGTAGTAGGTGCAAGACATCCTGGGGTTAAACATATTCCTGCATTTTGGAAAAGAGTGGAAATTTCTGTTCTAAATTGGATTTCGTAGCTGAAATTTTCCTGGTCAAATAGCATGTTGTACACTGAAAGTCGGCCACTGCAGTTTTCGAGTGGTGCCAGTAAGAAGCGTGGAAAGCGTAAGAAAGGAGGGAGGGAGACACTAATCACAGAAGCGACAAATATTATATACAGTGTCCAACTGTCCATTTATCATGATCCAAGATGATCAGATAATTTTTTCCCATCCATGCAATTGAAGCACTTCGTCAGAATACGAGAGAGAAGATATTTTTATTTGGTATATAGGGTGGAACATTTTTTCCATGTGCAATAAGAGGGTGCATTTTCTCCACAATAAGAGTGAACACTGCCTCTAGTGCACGATGCAACGGGATAGGCAGAGATAATAAAATTTATGCAGGTCAACTTTTCCATCCTATAAAGAACTAAAAAGTTACAAAATGAAAAATTTTGCCATACGAAAAGGTATCATTACTAGGTGCAAAAAACTATAAACACTTGAAGAGTTATATAAAAAAAAATTATATCACTAAATAATAATACGAATAACAACTATAAGATTCACCTTGAGAAACATGTAACGTTTTTTTTAGCATACATCCATTGTATCTCAACCATTCAAAGCAAAACTTATAAGCAACAGTCACTACCTAATTAACTCAGTTCAAATATCCAACTTTTCTTACATCGTGGGCCACCGGAGAACTCATTCTGGTAAACCCAGAAAAAACGATTAAAATTAATTTAAAATAATTTACAGATTTAAAATTTATTATGGAATAATCGCAATGACACAAGGAGTGTGTCATGGAAACTGGATGCAGTGTTCACATTATCAAAATAATGATAAGTCAAGTTTGTTAGATTGTTCCAGAGCTAGGACCACTATTGCTCAAACTCGATCAGGACTTTAACCTTCTTTGGGTCCTCCTTATGAAATTCCCGTCCCTCCACTCTATGTGGGACTCTTTCTTATTTCTAGAGTGTCATCTACATCTTCCTCTCTTTTTAAGACCTATTTTCTCTTTCGGAGCTCTTCTACTGGGAGTGCTACCAGTGGCGTAACAACCATATAACGAAGGTGGACAAAAGCCACGGGCCCCCGAGGTTCAAAGGGCCCCCAAGCGTTTTAACTTAAAAAATCTCAGGTAGATAAAATATACTTTTCCATTTATATATTTTCAGACTTGCAGTCTGAACTAAAGCCTGTATAATTATGATGGATGTTTCAAGATATATAATTATGAATATGATACGCTTTGCCCTCAGATGCATACATGTAGGGATTGATGTGTTCCTGCTTTGGGTCAAATACTGGCACATCATGCTACCCATGAAGTTTTATACACAGACACCGCACATAGGCTTACAATCCCTGTCATGTATCTGAGGAAGCATGAGGCAGGCGGTTGGAAGATTGACAGATCATGAGCGAATCTATAGACGAAGGTATCTAACAGGAGACAGACAGTCAAGTGACCAAACTCAAGCAGACAACCAGGCTGAACTAGCGTTCAGCATAATGGGTTATCCGCTAGGGAGGGCTATGCGCGGACCGGGGTCCGCGGCCTATGCCAGAGACTTCAGAATAATTTAGGTCACTGCACCCTGCATCTGATCCCCCTTCCCATCATCACAAGTCTTAGAACTGGAAAGATATATCTCTCATCAGATTAGTCTTCCAAACACATTAAGGTTTTCATGCGTGACAGGGTTTCGCCGTTGGCTCTATAGGCTATGTCAAATTTCTAGCAGCCGCAATCTGAACCCACGAACCTCCATCCCATGAGCCAAATCAAGCTGCATACAGCTGCAGGTTACACAGTGTTATACATGTAGCCTGTACTATGAATAATTATTGTATTTCAGAGTTCAGACTGCTAAGAATTACAATTTTCATAATCTTTGCAAGTGTCTTTCAGTCTTTTGCAACGACGCTGTGTTTTATTTAGCATCAACATCCAAGGATAATTAATTAAGGCATTCAGAAAATTGATTACCGGTAGTTCGTTTATGGCGTTAGTTTAGGCCTATCTAAGAGGGCTTAATTAAATAGGCTCAGATAGCAGCAACGATACAGACAAGCTTATGCAAACGAGAATTGGATGGGCTTCACAAGCATTTGGAATGCAACAAACACTATGCATAGGCCTACTCTTACTTCTCAACTGGAAACTTAAAAGTTAGGAGAGAGTGGTTGTGCTTCCCATCATATCGAAGATACCATAATATTGCCATGTAGCCTACGGCCAAATTTCCAAATGCTTTTTAATAGGCCTATGCATTTCAGGCCTTTGGCCTAGCCTATTGTTTTCTCTTCAACTATTAATGTGCCTTAAACTACGGTTTATATCTATATATATAAAAATGTAACCGCGTTTGGCACCTGGCGCAAGATCTCCGAACTTTCTTCATTGATTGCTTTGGAAACTTCACCAAAACGTTTAGTTCCAACACGGCCGGGTTGTGAGAATGATTTTTGGGAAAAAGCGCAATCTTTTAAGCTAAAAAAGCTACTTTGCAAATTCCGCCGTTTTCAACACACAGCCTACGTCCGTCAATAAGCCTTGCATACCAATTCAGGCATGTTTGTTCCGTAAATTTCTTTAGCGCATTTCATTACGGCCTTCTTGCTCAAGCGTTTTATGGCGTGATCCGCGTGGCCATCGCGGAGGGGGAGGGGAGGGGGAGAGGGAGGGGGAGGGGGGAGGGGAGGGGAGGGGGACGGAGGAGGGGGAGGGGTAGGGGAGGGGGTCTTTTTTGCCACAGCAAAGCGTGGCTGGGTACAGCTAGTATATATATATATATATATATATAATATTATTGACTGTAGCATGTAATATTCTATTTTAATCTAACTGCAGTTTATAGCCATTTCCCAATTTTCACTTTTTGGTGTCGTAATAGGTAGGGGGCTACTAGGGGCCCCGGGCCCCCGAGCTCCATTGTCCACGGGCCCCCGGCTACGTTGTTACGCCACTGAGTGCTACTGAATGGCCATGGCTGTGAGCAGCGCTGTAGAAATGACTAACCACATTACATTACAAGCTACAAATGAGTACCTATGCAAGCAAGTATTAGTATAATGGCAGTATTCTTTTTTTCATTTTTTACACATATCGCAAAGCTTTAATGAACTCATGCAGGCGACTTAAAACCAGTTCATGGGCATCGGGCAGAGAGCTGGACAGCATTAGATTAACTTATCAATCAAAATAACTAATTTAACTAACTACTAACAATGAGTTGCTACTAGGGAATTATTGTGACTCCAGTCGGTGGTCAAACGCGATAGTAATTATAAAATTCATTTACTTGACGGAGATAGGCCTACTTAAGTCAATCTCTTAGCACAACCTATGAAAAAATTGCAGAAAAGCCGGAAAAACAATCCTGAGCTGTGGCATCCAGTGCAGGTTTGAGCTGACAGGAGAAAGTAGAAAGCTGATTTGCCGAGTAGAGCTTTTCCAGTGAGGCTTCACACAATTAATCCCAAAATGTAATCAACAGAGGAAAAAAGAAAACATAGTATACAGGATCAAGGAAGGCACACAGGGACAGGAAAGGGAGATTAGAGCTTTGGTTATAGCGCCAAACCAATCTCAATTAAATGAAGAAATGACCATCTGTTTTCACCTCGATACTGGACAATGCAAAAAAAACGTTGATCAACGTATTCGTGCACAGAAAATCTCTTTAAAAACTCTCAGATGAAAAGTGTTCAGGAACCAAACAAGACAATGAACCACAGTCTAAATTTGTGGTGCTATAGTCCAGCAAAAAAGGAACTCGTGTCTCTGTCAACAGATAGCAAATTAAATACTCAGATGGCTAAATAAAAATCTTGTAGGCCTAAAATCTTTCAAAACTTTGCCAACATAGACTCTACATTTGAGTCTACATATGACATTCAGTTCATGAAACACATATCCCTGTCAGGGTAAGGCCTAAAAAATGTTGTGTTTCCGGTAACCCGACCGACCCTCTTTTATTGCAGCGACTCAAATAATTTTGTAAAAAATGTTATTACAAAAAATTTAATAAATAAAAAAAATGTAGAAAAAAATTTAAACAATTTTTTAAAATATTTTTTTAACATTTGTATTGACATAACAGAAAATACGTCAACAAAATGAAATTAATAGGACTGTTTTCTAGAGCAGTGTTAGGTGCAGACAGTCGGGAAATAGGCAGTTTATACTTGCTTAGAACACGTACTTTGTTGCAGCGTGTACCTTTGTGCAAAAAAGACTAGTGGGTACTTTTTCGGATAGTCACTGCATAAAAATTATTTACCAAAATAAAAAAAAATTCCGACCTACCTACCCAATTTTTTTTAGCTATGTTACCGGAAACACAAGATTTTTTAGGCCTAAACTTTCTGACCCTTTAGTAACCTGCCTATGACCTACTTTGGACTACTTTTATTTGACAACGCTGCTGACTAGACACAGCACCCATGATTATGCTGGTGCCTGTGCTTGGATTTAAAAATAATAAATTTGGAGATTACGATTACGAATTTAGCTTGAGATTTCTGTTTCACCTGCATCCATAATCAGCTCAATTCTAATGACTACACTCACCTTACACTGTAGGTTGGAAGATGAGATGGCAAGGGAGAGGACTAGTCCGACTGGCTCTCAGAAACAGAGGCTAAGAAAATGAAGTTGCTAACACATCACACTCAAGGTTGTTCCAGAGCTGACTCAGTGAGACTACGGATGTTACTCATAGCTTTTTCCATCTAAATCTAGGTTTTTTAGGTCTTGTCTAGGTTTCTAGGTTTTTTGTCAGGATCCAGCTTTTTTCTCAAGTTGCTTTTTCTGAATGCTTTAGAAAAAAGAGATTTTTAGGTAAAATACACAAAAACGATAAAAAGGCGCTAGATTTAAGATTTTGGAGCAAAAGACCAAAAAAAGTCAGCTGAAAGTTTCAGAGGATAAGGCAAAAAATTTCGACTTTTTAAAAAGGTCATAAGAAATTTCAGGTCACAGACGAAAACCCCATGTATTTCTTGGACAAATTTTCAATACAGCTTTTTCTAGCCTTTTTTCTGGCCGGATCTGACCTTTTTAAGATTCAGAGTGGCATCCCTGAGGGAGACTGCTCTTCTTATTATATACATGTACAGTTCAATTTAGAAACCAACTGTGTGCCAATGCAGCACTACAAGTCCCGTCAATCTGAGTCGGATAATCTCGCAACAATAGGCAAGTCTTACACAGATGCAATAGCTGAGCATTTTCAGGTGATGCAGTGTAATGTGATGCTAGACACCGTCTCAAATGGCGATGAATAAAACACACCAACCTTTATTGGCTGGCCTTCAATAATGTAGGATGTTGTGGGTTTAAGGAAGACAAAAGGCTCTGTTGGCACTGGATTTTTCAACTCGATTGCATGCTCCCTGTTGAAAAGAACAGAACTCGGATGAATACATTATTTACAAAACTAAACAATGCGAATCTATGCAATGCAGTTGATTTAACAGAACTTGGAAACTGCTTGGCAATGTTCATCATTTTGCAATTATTTTCAAACATAACTTAACAATTAATAATAAAATAATAATATTCTTTATTGAAACAATCCGATTGACAGACCACAACTGGTTACAGAGTACAGTTATGCAATTGAAACAATTCAAAAGAACACAAATGACAGAAGACATAAATTTTAACTATACTAACTGAACAGACAGCCTGCAATATATGGCGCTAATACCAATCTACAAAGCATGGCCGCCTACTCGATACTTTTCGCACTCAATGGCAGTAATTATCCATTGATGCGCTAAGCAACACAGTTTTTTCAACATTTTTCAAAGAGAAAGTGACATCTATTTGCCAATGAAATTTTTCAGCCATTTTCAAACAGAACACAACAATGACGAGGCAACTAAAATGTTCTAATCTTCTTCAAACAAAACTTGGCAAAAATATTACTTTGCATCACAATTTGGCACTGAGTTTTTGGTTAAATAAATAACTCTGCCAGACAAATCCAGCAGAGACTCTGAGGACTTGGACATGTAGAGCAAATTTTTATGTCAGTTTCATGAACAAATCCAACACTATTCAGGAAATAGATGTAAACATAATTAGTGCATAACAATGGAGCAATAGATTAAAATGAATTTGAGAAATGACCTCGGGGCAAATATGTAGTATCAGAAGGTGTACATTTTCGTCTAATGCAGTCTTTGGCTACTGGTGCAAGTGGTGCTGCCATGATTGGCCGATTTAAATGATACATGGACTATTATAGGCTCCATTACATTTCCGGAAAATTTTAATTAATAAAACTTTTGCTTAAGGAAGAATTATTGTTGTCAATCCAACTGCAATTTAGTCAGAAATTGTTTCCATCAATCCACCTTCTATTTAAGCAAAGAATTACTTTAATCAATCCACCTTCAATTAATGTGAATGTAATTATGATATCAAACACTACCATCTTGGGTCTACCAGTCTGTCTATTTAAGGTGAACAAATGACAGAGCCGTAGACCTACACATCTGCCCGATACTCCATGCGCACGCCCACGATACTACATGTATGTCCTGATGACGATAAAGATAAATAAAGCAATCTGAAGGTACATTAAACAACCTTGACCTATCGGATTTGGATTCGAGTACTCCAAGCAAATGATTGCGGTTTCTGACACGGTGCTAACACAAATAACTTAGACAAATACAGCATTATATGAAGTCTGCAGTATACTACAGCGCCACAAAATTAATAATTAGCTTTGGTTGACCCGAACAGATGCGTTTAGCAACGGGTAAATTCTTGCATTATCGATCGCTAGGCGTATCAGTGCTCATCCAAACTTCACATCTTCTACGTTTCTCGATCTAATCAATCTGTTCACTGACCTGTAAGTTCTCGCTGCTCCGACTATCTTCTTGCCGAATTCGCGAAACTTTGGCAGCTGTGCGGAAGACATTTTGCAAATTTGCAACAAAAAATGTTGACCCTGGACAACGTTGAACAGTCGCGGGTCAAAGATCAAGTTGATCAACAGAAATGATCACCTCATAACCATCTCACAAAATAGTGAAAATTACCAATAGAGGATTTTAAAATAAACCAATTAATAAATCTAGTAAGCAACGTATAATAAATGAAAAAAAATTCTAACTCTTTCGTAATTTAAAAAGTAAAATCTGAACATGCCAAACGAACGCATGAGGAACTGATTCGGGTCCATCTAGCGAATGAGATGTAAAAATGAAACTGATGTTCTAAGGTTTTGCCCTCGATTCGTAAATTTTGCTGTGCTTTCAACTGTTTTATTTCGCATTTACAATGCAATAATAATATTATTATAAAGTACAATATTGGCTATTATTATGCTGCCTGGTGAGACAGTCAAGCATCCTAACCATTCAATCAGACTGTAATAGCCGTGTTAGGCAACTGGAAATTCCCGAAACAGCGCCGTTATTCCGGAATTAGGAACGTCGTTGACTGATGGGAGAAAAATAATTAGAAACAGCAACCAGATTGTTCTGATGATTTTACGTGGAGCCTCCATGGTGGAGGTAACTAAAAGAGACAGAAAAACCAAACTTGAAACAAAGTAACGCTCATGGAAACAAATAGGCTAAAAGGCACACAGCCTATAAACAGAAACAGATCGATAGACGGACGTAGATATAGAGATAGAAAGACACATATAGCCAGAAAGACACAGACAGAAAGACACAAATAGTCTAGACAGAAGTAGGTAAATTGACTCAGCTAGCGAGACAGACAGACAGACAGACAGACATAGCTAGAAAGACATGGACAGTGATGGTTTTGACAGACATAGAGACAGACAGGCGCAGACTGTTAGATCGACAGACACATAGGGCCTAGGCTACAGGCAGATGCAGACAGATTTAATAGAAACGGACACAGATACATGCATACGGACAGGCAAACGTAGATATAGGTACTCAGACACGTATTGAGAATATGAGACAGACACACAAAGACAGACCATACCACGCAGCCACAGACAAGCAGAACCAGGCAATGAAAATGACAAGCAAGCAGAGTTACAGACACACACACACACACACACACACACACGCACACACACACAAACACACACACGGATAGATCGCATATACTGTGACAGACGTACGTACAGACTATTTTTAACGCAGATTAACGTTGTTGGTGGAGCATACGCAGACAGACATCTAAGAGGACAATAAATAAAACTAAAGCGTACTTGAGAGAGGGACGTTGGAGCTAGGCACTTAGATATCGAGCCACTTAGAAGAGCAGATAGGATTCTTTAATGCTAGCCTTTAGGCTGGAGCATAACCTAATATACACGGTGTCCCAATTGAACTGATACCCTTTTTGTTTTGGCGATATATTTGTAAATTCTTAATGAAACTCTATAAAATTTCAGTGAATGTAAGAGAGATAAATTATCAATGTTTCCTGAAAACTTGATCCAATTCTACGAACAGAGTCCGAAGTTATGCAGGTTCAAATTTGGACAACGGAAATTTTAAGTTTCCAACATGTAAAAGATAGGAAACTATTGTTAGCAACTGCACACCTTACTATCGAAGATAATAAATATGACGTCATATTTTCGTCATTTCCATGTTAGGGGACAATGATAAAATGGTTTTCAGCAAAGATTATTTGAGTTTAATAAAAAAAAAATTAATAGAAGAAAAACATTATGGTGCAAAAAGTTTCAAAGAAATTTCGTAACAGAAACTGGCCCGTCGCAGCCTTATGAAACATCGCATAGGCTACGTGACGTTGACCAGTGGCCACTTCAAACAGCGATCTGTGGAAGAATGGAATCGTTTTGATCAAGGGATTGTTGACAATGCAATCAATGAATGGCGAAAGCGCCTTAGAGCATTCATTCGAGCTAGTGGAGGACATTTTGAACATCAGCTTTAACCCTCATGCGACCAACATATTTTACTCCCTAATATGACCAACTGGGGTCCCGTGGGACCCCAATAGTCGATAACAGGTTCAGTGCTTTATTCGCTTGTAGAAACTTCATTTTATGTTGCTATAGTTCAAGTTATGGCAGTTTATTGTTTGTTTGATGTGTACTTGTTATAGCGCTCATCATAATAACTACTCAGAAGCGCTCCCGACGACTGCGCGGACACTGAATCGGAGTTTCACGTCGAAGCGCTGAGCAAAAGGTCCCTACACTGAGCGATTTTTTGGGGTATTTATTAAGGTCTAATAATATAATCGGCCAGATTAATGCTCCATTCAGCGTCAATTGAAACTACTCAGAAGCGCTCCCGACTACTGCGCGGACACTGAATCGCAGTTTCCGGTCAAAGCGCTGAGCAAAAGGTTCCTACACTGAGCGATGTTTCTTAGGGTATTTATTACCATCTAATAATATAATCGGCCAGATTGTTAGTGCTCTACTCAGCGTCAATTGAAACTACTCAGAAGCGCTCCCGACTACTGCGCGGACACTGAAAATGGAGTTTCACGTCGAAGCGCTGAGCAAAAGGTCCCTAAACAGCGATTTTGGGGGCATTTATTACCATCTTATAATATAATCGGCCAGATTAATGCTCTACTCAGCGTCAATTGAAACTACTCAGAAGTGCTCCCGACTACTGCGCGAACACTGAATCGGAGTTTCACGTCGAAGTTGACCCTGGCTGCCGGGATTGAATTTCTACACCACAGTTCTTTATCGCAGCTCTGATTGGTGCTTAGTTTGTATGAATCACTGCTTGCTATGCCATGTGAGGTGTTACCATGTCATATCCAATTACTGTCAAAAAGGTACGTCGACGCCATGATCTCTGCGAGATCTTCCTATCTGGATTATTGCTGAGACACATTATTGTAAGAAGCAATTCCAGTGATGTCGAGGATGTTGAAGAACATCGTCATGGACCAACGGTTGACTTTTCTTCTAGTGGTGCGCATTATAATAGCCAAATGATAAATAATAATTGTCAACACCACTTTTGGTTCCATTACATGTATAATGGAGGGACCAGGAGGGTACTTTTGGCTTGTTGTTCATCTAGGCATAAGTGGTGGGATCGTGCTGCAGAGTGAATATAACCAGCAAAGCTCTGCCTGGTATAGGAATAAATGATAACCTGTAACAAGAGAAGGTTGGTCATGAAATCCAAACAAACCTGGCGCCGTATGCCTGGCCTTCATTCCCTATATGAAAACATTTATCTGGTACAACGTTTCTGCCACTGTGCCGCCATGGTGACTGGTGATACCAGTTGTTTCACAACTCTTGACTTGTCTCACGCTGTTCCCTCTGTCACTGCCCGGGTATAATCAATGGTTATGAAGTGACAGCATCGCAGCATACCATATCTTGATAGGCTACCATAGTTTGCAGGTGTGAACTTTATTTGCTGCCTGAAGTTCCACCTGCCACAGTAAGCTCATCCACTCACAGACTTGCAAGCTTACCAGGAAAACATTCATTGGCAATGATACTGAGCAGAAAACATATTTCTTAGGTAACGGAAAGCAGCAACTTTGTTATTGTTCAGCCTTTCAGGGACATAATTATGAAGTGTTTTATGCTCAATTGCCTTGTTGCAAAATCCCATGTACCGGTACTTCAGGATGCACGAAATCGTGTCCTGGACATGGTCATTATTAATTTTGTGTTATAGCGTTTTCCAACGCCACTCTATATTCCAGAATTGTCTGTATTGCTTCTTTTGCAATATATCTTACTGGATACATTCTCGCTGCCATAATATCTTTTCATAAAATAGCGTTCGGCTCCATAGGAAAAATCGCCCTAAGGCTGGGGTCCCGCGGGACCCCACCAGATATTTTATATTTAAAAAATAACCGCAAAAGTTAAACCGGATTTAATTAGATGTAAATAATGACCGATGTCCAAGTGACAAATTCATAAAAGGTCGTTAAAAAATATTGATAAGCAAAAAATAGCACGAGCCGAAACAGTACTGGGGTCCCCTGGGACCCCAGTTGGTCACTTGAGGGTTAAAGAACAGCGCTAACACTATAATTTCCTATCTTTTACATGTTGGAAACTTAAAATTTCCGTCGCTCAAATTTGAATGTGCATAACTTCGGACTCTGCGGGCAGAATTGGATGCAATTTTCAGGAAACATTGATAATTTATCCCTCGTACATTCTCTGAAATTTTATAGAGTTTCATTTAGAATTGACAAGTATATCGCCAAAACAAAAAGGGTATCAGTTCAATTGGGACACCGTGTAGCCTATAATTCAGCCTAAAATTAATGGTCTATTACTGTAGCCTACAAAAGGACTACGTCGTACAAGCATGCATGAATAATTGTATTGTATTGTATTAATTGTATTGTATTAAAACATTTATAAATTGCCTCTACTAGGGTGAACCGTTCAGAGGCGCTCTCATGCAGTGCGCAAGGCCACGAGAGAAGAAGTGGGTTTTGAGGAAAGAAAACGAGGAGGAGGGATTACCAGTTAGAAGTTGAGACCGAATAGATGGAGACAGAGTATTCCAAAGAGAGCGGCCAATTGATGTAAAGGATCGGGACTGAGCCATAGCCGTTGTGCATTGCTATATAACAGAGCTGCGCGTATGTTTATTTGTGTGTGTTTGTTTATATGCGCGTTCGAGTATGCCTGTGTGCCTTTGCGTGTGTCAGTTTGTGTATGAGCGTGTGCGCGTGCGCATCAGTGCGTGCTTGTATGTAGCCTATGCCCCACTGCTTCAGTAAGTAGGCTACGCTGCTTCCATTTTTCGTGCGCCGTGTTGGAGGCGTTATCAGCTGAGCTACCTCATGGAAACGGTGGTAGTGGTGGTGGTGGTATAAATGAGGTACATTGTCTGATAACGGTCGTGACTCGAGTCTGCGAGGAACGCAGCTGCCATCGAAGCAATGGTGCCAGTGGATGAGGTTGCGCAGGTTACGTGCGCAGAGTGGCACAGTTTACGCACTTCTTACTAACAGACAATAGACGAGAAACCATTTCGACGTCAAATGACGTCACTGGATTGCTAGGAAAGGCGTAAAGTAGTGTAGCCATTATACGTAATTATTTAATATACTGCTTTGAAAATAGAAAAATGGAGCAAACTTACAACCGGGCGCTATATCATGTCAATCCAATAGGTTGTTTCTTCATTTTCGATGCCATTTCCGTAGTTCGTATACAGCATGTAGGCTACATGTAAGCTTAATCATTCTGCGCTCTTGTCAGATTAAATGTTAATAAACGAAGATTATTATTATGTCTGACACTCCCAGTCATCATTTTATTTATGGAATTCACATACTCAGATGATGATGATACATGAGTTTACAGGGGGTGATGATCTTTGGACGTTGTGAATTATGCATGTACAAATAATATTGTTAGTACTTAAAGTGTAGAAAAGCAGTGTCTGGACGCTCCTTAACTTTCTAGACTGTGCTGGCGAAATAAGAGTGGCAGGACGGCGTTCAGATTTGAAAATAAGTTCACGGACGCCGTCCATGACCGTCCAGCCACAATTTAAACCCTGCAAATTATACAAAATTACGAGGAATGTTGCAATAATGTGAAAGCTAGTCTAAAAGGTTCTCTGCAAAGCGCAGTTTTTTTTCCACCGGTGCTTGCGCATTCAGATTTCCGTCCACTTCGTCATGTCTAGAAGTTCCTGCGTTCTTAGCCACCAGTCAATTACACTTAGACGAAAACGCCATATTGGGCCACGAAATCAGAAGTAGCCTATATCCGTCCCTCCCTGATTCTCTCCTCTCCCAGCCTCTTCTTCCACTGCAACTCTGCCGCAAGGACAAACATCGAAACCTACTCGGAGGATGAGAAAGGAGGACGGAAAGACGGAGTGGGAAGAACAAAAGAGCACTCCATGGAGGGGAAAGAGGGAGGACTGGAAAGTGGAAAAGAAGGGAGCGAAGGACGTACGGCTGAACCAGCAATGACCTCAGGCCGGCCTGTATAAAAGCAGAGGTGATCGGCTTCTCTTTCCGTCTGCGGTTTATCAACTCGGGGAAAAGGACGCTCTCGCTCTCTCATTCCAGGGATCGGTTTTCGTAGACGCGGCACACACACTTTATCCAACTACAGCAACATGGTAAGAAACAAGACAACGTTTTTCAGTAGACTAAGTCTATTTAGATGGCGCTTGGCTTTCGAGTGGCGCTTTAGAAGTTTGGAGATTGCGATTTCGATTAGTAAGATATGCATTGGATTATACAGTTGACGCTTGCTGCGAAACGACACTGTGTCCGATCAATGATGATTAGTGTCGCTCACCTTCTTTAATCGTAATCACAATCTTAATCTTCAAATTTCTAAAGCGCCACTCGAAACCCATGCGCAGGGCACCAGCTTATTCACGAGCGCTTAGTCTTTAAGCCAGATTTGATTGCAATTACAGTACAGCGTTGATAGAGTGCCCGACTGTTGCCCGTGAAGTTGAGGTTTGATCTCTGCCAGGGTAGAACTTGGTCCGACGTTTTTATTTCAGCCGTGCCGCTTTATCCAACTTATTCACAGCAAGCACTCCAGCCGTATAATGAAGTAAGCAGTGTAAGAATTGTGGGAAAATAACTGCGTCGAGGTTGGACTTTGGACAATGATCCACTTGGAATTTGGGTGTGAAAAACATACTTTAACATGGGGCTCTAAGAAAGACTGGGGACCCCCCCCCCCCCCCAATCCCCCAGCAACTCTCACCCTGGAAGTAAGCTAAGTAAGCAGGTCTATGTATTTTAAAATTCCAATCATGCTTCTGAATAATTTTCTGTCTATTAATAGGCTAGTTATGTTTCGTTTTTATTTAAACTGGAGCATTAACCGTTTGCCTTTATAGAATTATAATTTTAAAAATCGGTAAGGTTATGCCATACGTATTATACGGTCTCAATGATTGGCTTTTGGTTAATTAACCGTGTCCGTCTTAGTTGTCATCCGTGTAGGCCTACATGTAGACGCGGTGGAACTCAAAGGTTACGATTAAACCCATCTGATTGAGTTACAGAGTTAAACTGTAGGCCACTAAACTCGGATGGGTGTTGTAAAACTTTCAATGCAAGCGCTTCAAGAACTTTATTTTACCTCCAGATCATTAAATTAATGCTAATCACGTGAGCGATAGACTTCGAGCAATGTGATATCTTTCGTATTTGACCTACATCCGAAACAACTAGCTCAAAATAAGGAGAAATGGTGCTAGATAAAAGCCAAAACGATTACGGTACATTCTATTTAGATTTCCTTCGATTTGCACTTATGAACATTTAATGGCAAAAATAATGGTTTTCGTCAAGACGTTGATTGGGTTTTTCGACCAATTTAAATATTGTTATAGTGCTAGCAGAAAGCGTTTCGAAGGTGTTGAAACTGCTCTGATCGCACCCACACTTTAATATCATTATTATAATCCCAAGCACCTGATAAAATAGCTTATTACCTGCAACTAAATAAATTAATTGTATTATTTCAGAAATTTAATTATTAAAATTTCGTTTCTAACACTTAGTTCCCAGGGGTCATTCCATTCTGTTCCTTAAGAACCTCAATACTGTTTTTAAAGCCGTGGCTGTGCTGGAAACACTTCTGAGTAGCTTACCTTGAATAGGCGCTATATAATTGGTAAATAAAATTAATAAACACACCTAATGTGTAGAACGTGAACAAATTCACAGCAGTCTGTTAGATTGAGTTCATTCCAGACAGGGCATAGAAAAATCATCATTTTGAAGTTCATCAATATAGGAAACAAGGTTTTGAAAAAGCTGGAATTTCGTAGTTTTTTGCCATCTTCTGCAAAACCAATCCATTGAAATCCGGAATCAGACTCCATAAAGATTATTATAGTTCTCTTTGGCTGGTTAAATAGACGACAGCGACCATAATTATAGCAGCCATAAATTGTCGTCAAAATTCTGGAATCAAGGCCGTAGCCAGGATTTGATTTGGGGTGGTGGGTATATACTCGACCGTGAGCAACTGAGCATACAAGCCCACAAGCAACCGAATCAAGTGACTTAGGGTTATAGAGAAACGTCGAGATCTCTCATGGTGGGTTCTGGAACTTCTGGTCGGCAAAATACATTACACACACTGTAGAACTTCTTAAATCAAGTGCTAGTCTGCCCAAATGAATTATTTAATGTTTACATATTATTTTCATTTCGAGGAGTGTTCAAACATCCAAAACATCACCTAGCTACGGCCTTGGCTGGAATAGAAATGGGTTCTTGCTTCTTCAATCCATCAACGAATCAGAATCTGCATAGCGCCTTTTAAAGGTAGCTACTCAGAGGCGCTCCTGGTAGAGGTCAAGCAAAAATCAGTTTTCAACACACATAGGTTTCAACAGTATTGTCCAATGATTTTGAACACCTTTTTAACAGTTAATTATTCTTATATAAAAACGTGGCGGTTTTAATTCAACGTGCTACAAGTTGTTGATTCATTAGAAACGGTTCACGGATTGCAATCAGGCAGCGCCGCGCTTTCTATCTACATGGCTGATCCTGTGACCTGGGATGAGCTCCCAGTTATTCTTCGTCAAATATAATAGTACCTATTCGTCTTTCTGACTCAATTCTCACTATTCTTAAGATTGTCTTATTCGACCAGGGCTGGACTGGGAGCTCTCCTGAGTAGGTTGCCTTGTTGACGGGTCGTTATACCAGATAAAGCAATATAGAGTAATTTGATATTGCAAATTGAAATGTACAGTTTTTATATAACGCTTATATTCTGTCTCAGTCCTCCACGTTTTCCAATGAACTTATCTTGCAAGTTCCCTCACCACCGCTGACCGCTTGATTGGAGGCCACATCCTTTAAGTTCGTCCGGTTTTAGACCGTGCTATAATTATAGGCCAATATTCAACTGTGAAATAAAACGATAAAAAGAGGCTGAAGAGAGACGAAGTAACGTGTTCCGCTTTTACTCAATATGTTATTTACAGTAATTTTAAACACCTTTAAAACTGATACATCACTACTATGAGATACATCGTTTGTAATCTGTAACTCCAAGTTACACGTTTGCTTGCATCAAAGGCTCACTGATTCATTAATATAAACGAGATCGGTGTGTACTGTGTATACTTTAAGATATGCATAGAGTCAATAGAAATAATAATAATATTATTATTTCCATACATGTATCTCCTTTTATTTAATCCACTGCCATCTTTCTCTCCTTCTCCTCCTTCTCCTCCTTCTTCTCCTTCTCCTTCTTCTTCTCCTTCTCCTTCTCCTTCTCCTTCTCCTTCTTCTTCTCCTTCTCCTTCCCCTTCTCCTTCTCCTTCTCCTTCTCCTTCTCCTTCTCCTTCTCCTTCTCCTTCCCCTTCTCCTTCTCCTCCTCCTCCTTCTCCTTCTCCTTCTCCTTCTCCTTCTCCTTCTCCTTCTCCTTCTCCTCCTCATCCTCCTAATCTTCCTCCTCCTCCTCCTCCTCCTCCTCTTTCACCTTCTCTTATTCTTCTTCTTCTCCTCCTTCTTCTTCTCCTTATATCCTGTCTTCTCCTCCTCCTCTCTTATTCCTTCTCCTCCTCCTCCTTGTCCTCCACGTTCTCGTCTTCTTTTCACCTACCTGTCCTTTATAGCATTCTCCTGCCTCTTCCTATTCCATCTCCTCTTCCTCTACCACCTCCTCCTTCTATTCCTCTTCTTCTTGCCAATCCTCTTCCTCCTCTTTCACTTCCTTCTCCACCCATTCGCTTCCTCCTCATCCAACTGCAATGCATCCATGGTCTGACATCATCACCCACTTTCATGACCTTCATTTGCCCGTCGGACACACGATAGCAACCGACATTCCAGTCTTCCACCATCCTACAATAACTCCATTATTTCTCCAGATGATGTTTTATCACATACTCAGCACACCCGCTCCATTTCACGCATTTATATGTTAAACATAGTGTGTAATCATGCATTATTATTATAAGCAAACGTATAAAACCTGTAATAAACATATCGTCTATCTGCAACGCGCAAAATATGACCCCTGCAAATATTATATATATATATATATATATATATATATATATATATATATATATATATATATATATATATATATATATATATATATATATGCATACATACATACATGTGAAAAGTGTTGTGTGTCTGTATACGTTACAAATGTATATATTTATATGCATACGTCAGTTGTACCCGGATAAAATCACAGTATGCAAGTATACATGTATGTAGAGAGTTTTTGTTCATGACGCAATTCCTCTGTGTAATGGTGATGCAATGGTTGCAGAGGCGAGTTATCTTGTTGCTATAGCAACCGTTTGTTCTCTATCACGCCCGCTGCCGCAGCTCGGCAGCGGGACTGGCACCGGCGCTCCTTAAAAGAAGATCTAGCATCATCACCCGAGGCAATTGCTATTGCCGAGAAAGACCGGGTTGCAGCGGCAGAGAAAGAAATGCCTCGCATCAACAGCATCTCTATTTGTCTTATCAACAACTCTCACTGAGCGTGGGGCATATAAGCGACTTTATTGTACGATCGAATACATTCTTATAGACATTGCTAAAGACTGAATACACATGTAGAGGCAGGTGGACAGACAGACATACACACACACACACACACACACACACACACACACACACACACACACACACACAGACAGACATGCATACAGACAGACAAACTGACAGAGAAAATAAATAGAGACAGAGACAGACGGAGGATGATCGAGTAAATATACGAAAGTGTCTAGACTAGGCCTATACTGTATATAGCCACTTAGGGATTCTCGAAATATCTTTTCAAACAATACCATGAAAAACGGTCGAATGAACGAACGAACGAATGATGGAGTGAATAAACCTTTTTCTGTTCTTACTTCCAGGCAAAGGACAAGGAAAAGAAGGAGAAGAAGGAGAAGAAGGAGAAGAAGGAAGACGCTCCGGCCGAGGAGACCGCCTCCGCCGCCGCCGACGACTCTCTCCCTGCCGAGGATGAGCCCCCGGTGGAGACGAAGAGCACACCGAAGAAGAGACCGACCGGAAACGTATTCGCACTCTTCAATCAGACGCAGATACAGGAGTTCAAGGAGGTCAGAGTTCACAGGTCATCGATGATTCGAATAGAAATGCGTTAATAGGTCAGAGGTCAAGAGTACACGATGGTTGTACGTAGAGGTCAACGTTTAAACTGGTCAAAGGTCGTTTTCGATGACAATTATAATTATTATTATATTGTTCGGGTTATTTGGTATAGTTATACCAGGGTCCAGGACATCAACTGCCTTTGATGCCGTAGGAAGTAGGATGATGCTTAGACACCTGGTAAACCTTTTATCTCTTGTGTATATAAGTAAGAAGACAAGCAATTTTGAAATTTATTTAAGATCAGCGTTATCCTCTTAACAAGTTACAACGTGTCAGAAATGCAGATGTTATCATACCATTGATCACTTCGCTGCTACAAGTAAGAAAGAGACGTTCGGGGCTCATTATATAGGGCATTCGAACACGTTTAAAAGGTGCCTTGCTGTTCGTATAAAAATTATAATATTTAGCTGTCTAGAACTCTAGATGTTTCCTTTAATTTTATAAACGCGTGAGTGTCCTGTTTCTTTGCAAGGCTTTTGCTATGATCGACCAGAATAGAGATGGTATCATTTGCACGGACGATCTTGCCTCCATCTACCAACAAATCGGTAAATAGTAATATTAAAAATGTTTTCTCTATAGAGAATAGTTCTAGTTTACTAGTATCATTAATTTTGTCTGTAGCAATACAGTTCCACAGGCCGTGAAAGAATTTGTTTTGTGCAATGTGCATGCTTTTTGTGTGGGGAACCGTGCACGAGCTACATCATTATGAGCGCCTTTATATATCTGAACAGGTTTGTCTGTCTGTCTGTCTGTCTGTCTGTCTGTCTGTCTGTCTGTCTGTCTGTCTGTCTGTCTGTCTGTCTGTCTGTCTGTCTGTCTGTCTGTCTGTCTGTCTGTCTGTCTGTCTGTCTGTCTGTCTGTCTGTCTGTCTGTCTGTCTGTCTGTCTGTCTGTCTGTCTGTCTGTCTGTCTGTCTGTCTGTCTGTCTGTCTGTAATATGCCAAACAAATTTCTGTCGAGGGCAACGGCCTCCGTTGTCATAGGCCCTCGTCAAATCTGGATCCATCATTCTGTCTATGGCTCTCTTGGCAGGCAGTTCTACACAAAATGTAGGTCTGAATGGATTTGTGCAATTGTCGAAGCATATCTGTGCAGTTAAAAACTGCAAAATGGTCATTTACTATGGAGGATGGGGATGGGGAAGATGGGACTGTGCATTTCCAACAAATTCCTCTTCAAATTCCTGGGTATAATCCATCTTACTGCCTGTCTGTCTCAATGTCTCTTTAGTCTGTGCGTATGTATAGTCTGCACCGGTAAGTGCCTGTCTAAGCTGTTGTACAGTGTTTAATCTAGTTCCCGTCCTCTGGGGGGGGGAATTCAGGTTTCTGGGGGGGAGACAATTGAGCGTCCGAAGGACGCTCGTGAGGCGCGTAGCGCCGAGACCGGGAGGGGGAGGGGTATGGGGAGGGGGATTTCCCCTCCCCATCAGAAATTTTTGGAATTTCCACATTGCAATGGCAGCATTTTATGGTGTCTTCTTAACAAAAACCTGTACTTTTTGAGAGCCTCACCAGAAACTTTTGGAATTTCCACATTGCAATGGAAGCATTTTAAGGTGTCATCTTAACAAAAACCTGTACTTGTTCAGAGCCTCATGAGAAATTTTTGGAATTTCCACATTGCAATGGCAGCATTTTAAGGTGTCATCTTAACAAAAACCTGTACTTGTTCAGAGCCTCATGAGAAATTTTTGGAATTTCCATATTGCAATGGCAGCATTTTATGGTGTCATCTTAACAAAAACCTGTACTTTTTGAGAGCCTCACCAGAAACTTTTGGAATTTCCACATTGCAATGGCAGCATTTTAAGGTGTCATCTTAACAAAAACCTGTACTTGTTCAGAGCCTCATGGGAAATTTTTGGAATTTCCACATTGCAATGGCAGCATTTTAAGGTGTCATCTTAACACTCATTTTAGCAGGATTGTGTCACATATTATAATAGTAAATATTTACTATAACCATATAATAGTAAA
Source organism: Lumbricus rubellus (assembly GCA_945859605.1). Classification (NCBI taxonomy): domain Eukaryota; kingdom Metazoa; phylum Annelida; class Clitellata; order Crassiclitellata; family Lumbricidae; genus Lumbricus; species Lumbricus rubellus. Next base: position 5,304,467 of record OX243818.1, read on the forward strand.
TAATATTACGGTATATTATATTATAACAGTTAATGTAATGCGATGATGTAAGCAGCAGCTAAAACTATTATCATTTTGCCAAATTTTTCTGGAGGGATGTCATCTCTGTTTTTAGTTAGACAAAAATAGTGTTTATGCAAACATATACAGTGAGTTATACTCATTGCAACATGATAGTATCATATATTATGTTAGTAAAATTAATAATGTCATTATTTATAATCGTAATTGTAATAGTAAATAATATCACCGTATATTATAACACTTCATGTAAAACAATGAAGAAAACAGTAAAAAAACCAATATCATTTTGTCAAATTTTTCTGGGGGGGGAAATGTCAATCCTGGGGGGGAACTTTCCCCCCCCCCCGAGACGTCTAGATTAAACACTGGCTGTTGTAGTCTGCGCTTGCCTGTTTATCTGCAGTCTGTCTGTATAGTATCGACTTGTCTGTCTGTCTGCTTGCATGACTGTCTGTCTGTATTTCTTGTCTCTCTGTCTGTCGGTATGTCCGCCTGCTTGTCTGTCTGGCTATCTCTCTGTCTGTCTGCATGTCCGTCTGCCTGTCTGTCTCTCTGTCTGCCTGAATGTCCACCTACCTGTCTGTTTGTGTGTCTGTCTGTCTACCTGTGCGTCCGTCTGTCCGTGGCTTTCAATGAAAGCATTGAACCTCATCTGTAAAGAATCTTCTCCTTTTCCGTTGCTCTAATAGGAAGAGAGGCAGATCCGAAGGTTCTGGAAGAGATGGTCAAAGAATGTCCAGACAAAATCAACTTCACTCACTTTCTGACGATGTATGGAGAGAAGCTGCACGGTAATCAAAATCATGATTAATCAGTCACTAATCAAATCATAGCAAATGACATGATATTTACAAATTCAGACATACTGACCTGCATGCTGAATTACATACCTACCTATATATTGACCGAATACTGACCGACATACTGACAAACGCACTGAGTTACATAATGACCTGCATACTGGCCTACGTACTGATCCACATAAGCCTACTGGCCTACATATTGGTCTACATACTGATCTTTATGCTGATCTGCATACTTACCTATAAATTGACCGAATACTGACCGACATACTGATAAACGGACTGAGTTACATACTGACATACATATTGGTCTACATACTGATCTTCATGCTGATCTGCATACTTACCACTTTACTCGATTATATAATCATCTACATACTCAGCTATGTAACACCTACTCACTGACCTACATTCGCAAACCATAATTATTTCATTGCTACCGTGACACTACGTATACCAGACACTAAACCACTCGTCTGGTTTTCTTCATCAGCCATTGGAATGAAAGAGCCTTGAAGATGAAGAATAAGAATTCTTCATCTTCAAGGCTCTTTCATTCTAATGGACGCCACTCGAACAGTCTCATTCCGTGACAGGCCTATATAACAAATCTACTGATACAATAACATACACACTGGCCTACATACTACCTACATGATACTGAGCTGGTGTTATGTATACCAGGTCGTAGATTCCTTCGATTTCCCATAAAAGCTGACCTGGTTATCCGAAAGACTCGAACTTTCACAGTGCTGCATAAAAGCTTTGCCGTGTTCCATCTTTTAAAACTAAATTACTTAGCCGTCTCCGTAATGAACTTCTTGATCTTTCATTTCCCCTTAGCGTTTGAAAACCATCCTATTTTATCGTTATATGCTGATGTCAGGCCGGTAGTGCTCCATGGGAGTCCCAATTGAAGTGGCGCTACATAAATTAACGATTACGATTACATAGTACTTAATATAACCGATTTACTTTTGTGTTTCCATAGGAACCGATACGGAATCGACGTTGAGAGACGCCTTCCTCATGTTTGACGAGGAGAACAAGGGCAAACTGCACGAGGAGTAGTACGTATCGTGCACTAAGCTAATAGCATCTTACGGGTTACGGTAGAATTTGATGGTATACAGGATTGTGTTCTGTTGAATAAGTATTTTCACACCTCAGCAGGGACACCTCAGAGAACAAACCATGAGTTGAAAGATCATTAGGGTGAATAAAAGAGCTCAAAGCGACGACATACATGTAGACTGGAACTAAGCAATTTTCAACTGCACTATGGCCCAAAATTTGTACACCTTTTCTATAAAACACATTCGACTATAAAAGTCATGAAATGCCGTGCTCAACTAATAATTGTCAAACCTTACCTTTACAAACGCAGTTTTCATTAATCGATGACAACGGTATCTGAGGTCTGATCATCAGTAAACGAACGTTTCGTGCCGTGAAGGCGTCGCAGTAATTTCTGCCGACATCCGCTGCATTTTTGACATAAAACATTTTCAAACAGTGGATCCCCATCCTAAACGTCTTTCTAAATTCGTCTGTGATGTATTCGATCGTTAAGTACAATGGATACTTGTTGTTTGTGTGTAGCTTCAAAGAGCTTCTGGCCAACGTTGGTGACGTATATAATGCAAGCGAGGTAAGCATCCTATCGACTAGCGTTCAACTTACTCAACCTTACTCTAATAAATCTAGAGCTGCTAATACCACCTCGACAAAACGTACACACCCGTGCCCACAACCATGCAGGACTCGGCTATGAACAATCCCGCAACGTTATGGAATCGCTCGTGAATAAGCTGGTGCCCTGCACTTAACTTTATTTCGTTCCCGGTGATGGAATCGTATCCAACGTTTTACGAACTAGATGCATAATCACTTTTTCCAGTTTTAAATAATTATTATTGTTTTAATTAACTCGTTAAATTTGTAACGCTCGCGTGGTCACGATGAGAGTTGAATCTGAGGCGTGGATAGTCAGCCGCGGTTATATCCAAGTATCCAGAGCTATTTTCAAGAATTACGTTTTGCCTTATATATAATTTTCTGAAATCAGTTTTAGAGGTGTGTAATGTGATCGTTATAAACAATACTTATTTTGATCTCGATTGATGACAATTGCTTAGATCCCGTGTATCTCTTTAGAAAATCTAGTGGTTACTTTTGGCAATATCTATAAGCAAATGCACAAAACGAAATAAATTAAATATTTAGTCCAATGTAAATAAATAAAACATGTGCATCAAACGATTTTTCTAATTCGTGTGCAGATGAAACAACTGTGGCGCGACCTACCGTTAGACGGAGGACAGCTCGACTACATAAAGTTCGTGAGAATCATGAAGCGAGGAGACGATCAAGAATAAGATGACGTCAAAAAGTGACGTCATCAAAGAGACAGCACTAGACTATGACGTCATCGAGATTGCGCGTGCAGCTTATGCATCATCACAATCACGATCGTCATAAAACCATGGTTACGGTTACGTCATCGGAAAGCTGACGCTGTTGTTAGAGACATTTCGAAATGTTAGCGCATTCGAAAGATTTGCTTTAGGCTGACATTTTACTCTGCGAATAAAATGGTCCTTGGCATGGAAAATTAGTTATGATTTTTTATTAATAATGTTTAGGATAAATAATTTACTACTTAAATTATATTGGTCCTATGCTTGATTAATTACTACTTAATTGGTTCAATTGCAATACAGAATTGGTGACGTGTTCATGACTTTATTATACGCTGAGGCCGACAATTATACCGTGTCGCTAATATTATATTATCATGTCTATCGGCAACGTTTGAATTTTGAATTATTTACCATTTACAGACACCTCTTTTAAGCTTGCAAATTCACTTCAAGATGTTCGAAACAACATCTAGATTAGTCTTCTCTGAACTGGGTCATTTTCCGCCGAAAACAATAAGAAAATGAACAACTTGGCCATTATCTCCACCGCCTTTCAATCAGGCGGTGCAAATCTTAAAATTAGGATGGCAGCGCTAGCTGTTTGTTTTGTTATCAGCCTGCGTTAACGCCAAAAATGAATTAATAATTATAATTTGACCTATACATTAGCTCGAAATCAACGTCCAACTAAATGTGATATAGCCTACTACCAGGTATGTCAAAATAATCGATTAGTTTAAAATTAATAAATAAAAGTAACCCGTGAACAATGAACAAACTATTTTTTTTACTATTTTTCTCTTCATCTTGTAATTGTGTTGCGGCTTGTCAACCTGATTTCTGATTAAACAAATACATATATATATATATATATATATATATATATATATATATATATATATATATATATATATATATATATATATCAACAAGGCGAAAATCAATAGAGCTCGTGGTCGCTTGATCCTCCCTGCTCGGTAGCCGTTGGGCTAAGAGCGCAAACACATGCATATTATTATTGCCGCGTATCAAAAGTAACACACCTTTTTCTTGATAATGTAAAAATTAATAAAGTCATGAAATTCCGCCGTGCAAAGTCGAATTGGCTAGCGTGATCAATTTTACAGTGTGCGAATAATTTATAATCAGTAGCAAAATCGATTTGAACAGGTCGACATAATACCTCTGAAAACCGAACTCTTCAAGCTATCCTATTCCTATCCAGATTATAATCGGGTTCCACCCAACTAACCACCATCGCCGTTTGTTTATCTACCACTATAAATTATGGATACAAACAATTATACTGTCGATAAGTAAGGAGATTGCACCCCGGCTTATTTGGTCATAACTCTTGAATGGGGTGTGATGTCATAACACCTTTTACTTGGAAATGTGTGTAAATGAACCCGCTACAACTAACTAAAATACCAAGAATGTTATTCCCATGCGAGACAAGTTTGTGACACAAGAAACCTATGAAAGTCAACCCCTCCACCTTAGTAGCCCGATGGTTGAAAGTGCAAACCCATATTACCACGAGACATATGTAACACACCTTTTTCTTGCTGATTAACAGTTTTATAAAATCATGAAATGACGAGGCAAGGATAAGTTGGTATGAGGGACAAATTCACAGCGCGCAAATATTTTCAGTAGCAAAACAATTTTATCATAAGGTCGACAAAATGTCATTATCGTGCCAGACCCAGGTCGGGCAAGGAAGGAGGGAGATGCCGATAGTTTTTGTTATCACACTTTTTGCCACAAAACGTGTGCAAATGAACCCGTTGCGGCTACCTAAGATGTCAAAATTGTATTCCATGAGTAATAAGTTTGTGATAATTATCTATGGAATACTCTCACGGGTGTCTCTTGACTTAACGCAGCGCCCGTGAATAAGCTGTTGCCCGCACTTGCCTTTCTAGTGGCGCTTTGTAAGTTTGGGGATCACGATTACGATTTTTTATTCCACGACTTAGTTCGACAATAACTTACCATAAAATCGATAATTAATTGCACTCGCTGGTATTAGACATCGCTTTCGATAGTAACTGTAATTGAGAAGTTACACGCACTTATAAGTAAGTAAAACTTTTACTCAAAATGGAGGGAACCGTAAGAATTATTTGCACACCTCTTTAAGTTTTCTCATTAAACTACAAAATCTAATGATCGAGCATATTTTACTATCCACATCGCGTCGGTTTCTATGGTAACGCCACAACCAAACGTTGAGAAATAACGAGGGCGCGCTAATTATCTTTGTCGTGAGAGACAATATTTTACCAATCAAATTGCAGTGTATCTTGAAAGATAAACGCTAGAGGGCCCACTGACTTTGGCATTGCTTATTAAGCATGAATTACCTAAATAATTCATTTATTTAGCAAGGAGCTTTGAACGTCCAAACAACATTATGAATAACTAGCTGAACCCGGCCACGCGTTGCTGTGGCTGAAAAGAGGCTCCCCTCTCCTCCCCTTCCCCTCATCCCCTCCCCCGCCCTCCCTCTCCCCCTCCCCCTCCCCACCCCTCCCTTACCTCTTCCCCTCCTCCCTCCCCTCCCCTCCCCTCCCTTGCCTTCCCCTTCCCCTCGACCTCCATCTCCCCTCCCCCTCCGCTCCCTCCGCATCGTCTTCGTCCCGCTCCCTCCGCTCCTTTCCTCCGTCACACCGTCCATTTCTAGCCCAATAATGATGAAGGCCGCTTTGGGAAAAGGCCGCTTTGGGAAATTAATATGACGTCACAGCCGGCGACCTCATTGATGTTTCGTCTGCTGTGTTTGGAGACGGCGTTTAATCTGGCAGCCGTGTAGGACGTGTTGAATTTGCAAATGGCGGGCGAACGGATTGCAAAGTTCACTTTTTGTGGAAAAGGTTGCGTTTTTTCTGGTGAAAAAATCTTAACACACGGTTGTATGGGAATGGAAGGTGTTGTAAAATTTTCAAAACAATCGTTGCGTGACTTTCAGCGTGGTGATGTTACGAACTATTGGAAAGTTCATTTTTATTTATATAGATTACGCCGCCCTAGAGCTGTAATGCTCTATCATAGCTTTTGGCGAAACCGAGAAAAACGACTTTAAAGTTTGGTCACTGTTTTAGGCCCAAAATTCTTAATTTCATTGTTTTGCAGTATAATTCTATCATTTTTAGATTCCTGCCAGTGACTTGTTTTGAAAAAGATATATATTTTGTTGAACAAAAGTAAAAATATAGAAAAATTTAAGAAAATGCAAAAATATATGTTACAGCAAAACGTTTCGATCAGACATAGCAAATTTAACCACGTGAAGTAATACACGAAGTATTTATTCTAATCGCGTCCTCAGTATTATAATGCTCTATCATACACTACGAGTATGCTTTTGCTCTAACTCAGCGTAATGGTTTCGCCTATGATGATGATAGAGCATTTATACCCTGAAATTTTTTATTCAGTGAAACTTTGCTCTATCATAGTCAAAAGCAGCCTTGTGATTGGCTGCCGACGAGTAATGATAGAGCATTATAACCCTAAGAAAGTCTAGATTGGAAACAGTTTCGCAAGATAGAGCATTTAAATACTGACTTATAACTAAGAAACGGCCGCTTCAATCAGCTAGCTTTTTTGTCTAATGATAGAGCAAATGCTACCCTGATAAAATTGATACCAAACTCGATTTTTTCAAAAATTCATGATAGAGCATTATAACTCTCAGGCGGCGATCAGTGAACAATTTTGGAGTAACTACAAATAAATAATCGACATTTCAAAACTTTTTTTATTGTATCAGGGAGTTTAACTTCAAAGGTGTCTAAATATGATAAATTATAAAGTAATCGATATGACGGACTCCGACAGCCTACAAAACTCAAATCGTAATCTGAAGCCTACATGTATTATAGGTGATAAGCAATTGAGTAAAAATATGTCTTGAGTTAGGATGTAACTTTGTAATGTAACGTAAACAAACGTCTAATAGATTTTTATCTTAAGCTGTAGGGTAAGCAAAGCGACGTAAGGTAATGGCCTATCCATAAACATATTTCGAAGGTAGAATTTCTATAGCACCACTCCATTGCGAACATTTAGATGGATGGATGGATCCGATTTGACGAGGGCTTATGACAACAGAGACCGTTACCCTCGACAAAATTTGCTTGTCATAATACATGTACAACACTTAGTTGGGAAATAGTTCGAAGGTAGAGAGAGAGGATGCGTTTTGAAGTTGCACATGGACTAGCTGGTTCAACGTTTCTTCAAGTGTTTACGATGCCTAGGTTGTTGCAGGACAGCTTTAGGTCTTGTCCGGCTGGATGGATGGGTGTCCAGTTGTTTTGAGGCAATCTCCAGTAAGATCACGGACTTTGATGCACAACAATTATTCAATTATTGTGACCTATTCTGGGCACGAGATTTTACTCTTCAGCATGATCCAGGAATCATTGGGTCAGAACTTAGGTCAAATTTGGTCTTTTCCAGCTATACTTCTGTCACTTTTTTGGACTTCGGTGGGTTTTTTTTACTTCGGTCATTTCTCCAGCTAAACTTCGGTCATTTTTACCTCTGAACTTCGGTCATTTCTAGTCTGGACTGGTCATTTTTAATCTGGACTTCAGTCAATATTTAAGACAGAACTTTGCTCGGTTTTTTAGTTTGGACTTCGGACCATTTTTACTTCGGTCATTTCCCAGCTGAACTTCGTTCATTTTTAGTCTGGACTTCAGCCAATTTCCTGCAAAACTTCGATCATTTCAAACCGGAAATCGGTCACATCTGGTTGGAGACGAGTAAATTCCTCCTAGACTGGGATGAGTTCCTGTTGAACCGCTGGGATCATATCCAGCTGGGTGTGGATCGTGGTTTCTTGATGAGGTGGAGACTGGCGCTGTGGTGATTGACACCGGACAAGGAGGACCTTCCTCTGCATCACAGCCACTTCCGTTTGATCCTCAATCGCCTGCGATTGGAGTGTCACGTGACACCGGATGCGAACCATGTCCCTGTACTCGTTGAACTCTTCTGGTGTCAGGCAATCGCTGAGACAGACGGAGACATGTTGGCTGCGCTCGTCAATGTTCCATTTCAGTTCCAGCGCTTCCTTTAGTCGCTCCAGGATTTGGAGTCGCTTGTCAACTAGTTGCTTCTGTAAATGTAATAACCAAGGTAGACGCACAGCAATGATGATGATGATAATAATGATGATATAATAATAATGACTACATTATTTATTACGATGATGACATTAATACTAGTAGTAGTGAAAATAATAATAATAAATAAATAAATAAATAAATAAATAAATAAGAATAATATTAGTAATAACAATAAATAATAGAAAGTGATAATAGTAATGATAACAATAAAAAGATAATGATTAAAACACTTATCATCATTATCTTTATTTCCATTATTGCTCTTGTTGCTGCGTCGTCGTGGACGTCATCATCATTATCAATGTTAGCAATATCATTTTTATAATCATCATCATCATAATCACCATCGCCATCACCATTGCCATCGCAATCATCATCATGATCATCATGATCATCATGATCATGATCATGATCATCATCATCATCATCATCATCATCATCACCACCACCACCACCACCATCATCATCATCATCATCATCATCATCATCATCATCATCATCATCATCATCATCATCATCATCATCATCATCATGATCATCATCATCATCATCATGATCATCATCATCATCATCATCATCATCATCATCATCATCATCATCATCATCATCATCATCATCATCATCATCATCATCATCATCATCATCATCATCATCATCATCATCATCATCATCATCATCATCATCATCATCATCATCATCATCATCATCATCATCATCATCATCATCACCACCACCACCACCATCATCATCATCATCATCATCAACATCATCATCATCATCATCATCATCATCATCATCATCATAAACTTAGTCGTTAACATTTTATACACCCTTAAATCGTGTTACCTGACGCTACATAAACAATACGCATAGCAGCCATTTCAATTATGAAACTACTGTGATGTAATCGACTAGGTCAATTTGCAACCCAATTAACTTCAAATGATAGGGACACATAATAATTATTATTATGTCAATAATATTGCTCACAATTTCCATAAACTAGGCCTACATACAGCTGAATTAATCCATAAAATAATTCAACCCATTTTCTAAGCTCGATATTCGCCTTATTAGCAAAACGTAGAAACCACTGAAAACCACAAAGTTCGACAATCACTTTCAGCCCGGGCACATTATAATAATGACAAGTGTAAAACAATAATCAATCACTGAAGACGTTAAAACGAGTAATAATTATAGACGAAGTCTGAGGTTAAGTGCCCACCTTCTGCTTGTCTTTGTTGTCTTGCGAAATGTGGCAGAGATCTTTCTCGACGTTGGACAGACGAACGGAAAGATTGAGAAGAAGCTGGATGACTTTCTCTAGCTGTTCGAGGTAGGAAAGAAACTTTTCGAATTGCTTTGAGTTCGTCTTCTCTCTAACGATTGCGGTCACCTGATCAGATAACAACCAAGATTATAAATATAGGCAACGGACAGAGCAACTGCACGCTTGATCAGCAAAACGTCCTTTCTGCGAAAACCCACAAAATGCATGACTCGGCAGTGTATAAATAATTGTTTAGACAACCAGTTTTAAACACCGTTAAAACGTTATCTTTTAATGCTATATAAAAGCAGGATATTGCCCTTTAGTGATTTTTGTCAACGACCACGAGAACATAACAAGGCTCTTTTATGAATTCGCTTTAAGCAAATTATTCATCAGAAGCATTATTATTTAAGTTGGCTGCAACATCCCAGAAAATCTGCTGACGTGAATGGCAGGTGTTGCAATACGATGTCGCTAAAGTCAGTTGTAATTTTATTTAGTGGTCACGGGTAGCCAATTATTCAGAATTGTCTAATTGAACAGTATTATGGCATTATGGCAGAACATAGAACTAAAGAGTTCTTCAAATATTTATTTATTTATTTATTTACAGAGAATTTGATATAGCGCTCCTTCAAGGTTACTACTCAGGAGCGCTCCCAGTCCAACCCCGGTCGAATAAGACAGTTTTGAGAAGAGAAAGAAATGAAGTAGAAGTAGAAAGGCTAATAGGTATTTTACGAAGGATAACAGGGAGCTCATTCCAGGTCGCAGGGCCAGCCACGGAGAAAGCTCGGCGCTGCCTGATTGCAGTCCGTGAGCGTGGAACGATAAGTACCGCTTGTGCAGCTGAGCGGAGAGAGCAGCGGCGTTGAACATGCGTGGTCGAGCAACAGAGCTCCTGCAAGTATAAAGGAGCCAGACCCTCAAAGCAGCGCCGGACCAATACGGAAATTCTGTACGTAATGCGCTGTGGGTAAGGGAGCCAGTGGAGTACATCCCGCATGTACTCGGAGACTCGGCCAAATTTGGGGATGCGGCCTATGAGGCGGGCAGCTGTGCGCAGGACCCTATTTAGGGGCCCCACCCGAGAGGCTGGAAGTCCACCGTATATGGAACTGCAGTAGTCCAAGCGTGAAACTACAAATGCATGAACAAGTGTTGAGGCTGGACTAGGAGTCAAAGAGCGGGAAATGACCTTGAGCTGCCGAAGCTGGTAGTAACAGCTGCGACACAGAAGGTTAATGTGCCGCGTAAATGTGAGTTCCTGGTCAAGGATGACTCCCAAATTCCGGACAGAAGTGGAAAAAGTGAAATGTGGATATTTCAAGGATAGGGAAACTAAATCAATTTTGGAAAGCTGCTGGGGCGTTCCAAGCCAGATAAGCTGAGTCTTATTAGGGTTAAGGCGCAGGCGGTTTGAGGACATCCAGGACTGCAGGGTTACTATAGTCTGGCTTATTGTTCCAACCGCTGCGTCAGCATGAGCCGCCAGACAGTGGACATAAGCTTGCAGGTCGTCAGCATAAGATTGGCTGTGAACATCCATAGCTGTCAGCAGGGAGCCCAGATCGGCAGTGTAAATATAATTATACACCTCTTTATGACTCTTTTATTCTTATACAAGTAAAATCACCATGACTGCTTGTTTTGAGTAACGACTTGTCAAAACCGATCCCTAAGTTTGGTTTCGCCCGTCTTTGCCCTGTGGGCTGTGTCATGCTATAGCAACATTGAGAAATCTTTAAAATACACTTTCGAATTCTACGGCATTTGTCCCCCACAAGATGTCGCTAAACGGCTGATGCCAACAGTATAAACAGCACACACTCTAGTCACCGTTAACTTCAACCAATGTCAGAGATTAAAGCAGCCACTTGGTTGGCGGGTTCGACTTGTCACTCGGCTAGTAGGGAGGGACCCCCGATACATTATTACTATGCAGAGGCCATGAACAACAATTCCTTTGCTCAAAATTATTCAGCTACATTGGTCGAGCATTGGTCTCTATATACAGGCGCACCATAAATGCATGTTTTAACCGAGCTAGAAAAAATATATGGTTACAAAACGAAATTGTTGTGTTAAATATTATTTCGCACCTTTATCTCCAGCAGACGACTTTCCGTTTGTCGATCGAGTAGTCGTTGCTTTCTATCCTGAAGTCTTTGCAGTCTCTTCTCGACCAAAGTCAACAGTTCGTCCTATAAAAAAGGCAGGAAAGCACGTGTTAACATTATTATCTGTAAACAAAATAAAATCACACCTAAAACTAAGCATAAATGAAGTATTTATATATTACATATATATATATATATATATATATATATATAACTCAAATATTTTATATATATATATATATATATATATGCATGAATGTGTGAGCATGTGTGATGTGTGCGTATGCATGTGCGTGCGTGTATGCGTGTATGCCTGTGTGCGCGTGTGTGTCTATTTGTGCGTGTGTGTCTGTGTGTGCGTGCATGCATGGTGTGCTTGCGTATGTGCGCGTACGTGTGTGCGCGTGCCTGTGTGCGTGGATGTCATAACAAGGATAATCAGGGACAACCTCTCATTCTCCATGATCGAGGCTGACACCACCAATTTACAAGCATTGGCGCAGTTGTCACCTGTAGGCCTAGCAATCTGCGCTATTCAGTAGCAGCATTGTATGGAGGGATAGGAAAATTAACACCAACAAATGACAACACAATCATGACCATTGATTGCAGTCAACTAAAGATTTTATTTTTACATTTTACAGTTCATGAGACCAAACTCTATGTTATAAGCCGTAAATGTCCGCGCAGCTAAAAAAGATGAGGTTTTATTGATTTTATAGAATCACTATATCCAGATTTAAGGGTGTTCAAAAAAGACGTTAATGATTTGCGCTCGTTAATAATAAAAAAAAGTCGTTTATTAATTTCAACTGGTAAGTGCGCAACAAGAATGCATACTTTCGATTATGTAGTAGTAACAGAGAACAATTATTGTCATGAAAAACCAAAACACAGCCCCCCTTTCCACTTGCATAGGCACTGCGCTCTGCTGTCCATGGTGGCTTAACGGCTCCTTTCAGTCGCTCTGCGACAATGCAGCTCTAGGCGTTCGTTCTCTGTGGTTGGTCCAACAACCTGGAATGGACTTCCCTTGACTATGCGCTGTTCTCAATTTCACAAACTGTTGAAGACTGTTTTTTTCGCTTGATCTGGGGCGGGAGCGCCTTTGAGTAGGTACCTTGAAGAGGCGCTATATAGATTTTGATTGACTGATTGATTGATTGAAACGTCCAACAGCCAAACTGGTCATTTTACAATCGCCTCTGTGGAGTGTAGGACTCAACCTAGTACCTACCTTATTTAGCAGCATCTTGTGTCAACAAATACCACTAACGTCGACAGCAAATTATAATTACATTTTCTCAATATAGCCAAAAAGAATTGCCTCGCCATGGCATTGCTATCTTAACCATGCTTTACATAGGCGACACCTAACGGCGGATTGCAAATTCTTTTATCAGCTGCGCTTAACTGCTATGCATGATTTTTTATATTCAGTTTGATTGGTGGATTCAAATTCAACGAAACTGTGTCATAAAAAATTATCAATCCGTTGCCCTCCTCCTTTATTCTGGCTCGAGACTGACTCCTAAAGAAGCTTCAGTTTTAATTTTGTTTTTTGACGTCATGTTCTGACTTCCAAGGCAAATGACGTCAACTTTACAGCACGTCAGTTACTGATAAAAAAAAATTATTAGGGCCTACAACACTTTCAACACTTTCCGCGTTCTTTAAATATTAATATATAGCATACTTATAACTTGTCTTAAAGGTGTTTAACATAAATCTATCATTGACCTACATTTAACGTCTTGTCGAGTTGTCGCTACCAATGGGTGTTGAACGTCTCCTAAGCTCAATAATTATTGGCTAGCTATAGTTGCTATTGTATACATTGCATCAAAACAGAGAGGATTATTATTACTCCTTTTGCAGACTTGGAACTGCCAATGAAATAAACAATGTGCGTGTAGTGAGTGGCGTTTTTAAAAGGCCTTATAACCTATAACAGTTTTTTTACTGAGGACATGACCGATATGACAGACAAGTCTTTGTAAGAAAAGGTGATTATTAGTTGGCTGTTTATTGTTTAACGACACTGTGGTATAACAAAGACGATTATCGTCACCCTCCCCTTTATTGCAAGCTTGGGACTGGCAAATTCAGCTCAGCGGTTTTTAATAATTGTCTTCTTCGTGATCAGATCTATAATACTACTTTGGTCACATAATAAAGTAATCCACATAATGCGTGATATTAATGATTATTATAGATTATGTAAACAGCGTTTAAAAGGTGTCTAGCGATACAATCTCATTGTCTACTATCTAATGACATCTTGCGGCCACAAGAGCCATCAACGACAACCTTGTCCTAATAGTGTTGACAAAATGACCATGTAGACTGTCAGTTACCTTCAGTGTTTGAAGCGATGAGTGCGGGATCTTTGAATCTCTCGGCGTTTCGTTCGACGTCCTTGAAGTCCGACAAGGCTGCTCCAATCTACCTTCAATGTCAAGGTCAAGGACCTTCCGGTTCTCGAAGATCCACCTGACGAATTCGGCGCTGGCCTTGACGTATGGTGGACGAAGCGCAGAGCATAGTTCTTCGTCGACGGAACCCAGGTGGCGGCACAACACCGAGGCCAAACCACGGAAGCTCTCGTCCTCCACGGAAGAATCCGTATCCGGGAAAAAGTCCCTCAGACTGTGAGCAGGTTCACAGGAAGGGGTGGAGGAGGGTTTCTTGAGTGGTCCTGCGGAACCTTTTAGCCGTGACGGTAACCCGGGTGGGGTTTTCACCGGGGTTCGAATCTGGGCGACGGGAACTTTTTCGGGTGCGGGGTGATCTGAACACGTGACGTCACCGGTTGAAGAAAGCATTGGTTGTGACGTATTTCCGGTGTGTTTGAGACAAGAGTTGTTTGTTGAATTGGACGAGTCATGGTGGTTTACGGCTGTTGCGAATGACTCTGTTTGCAAACAGCAGTTCACCGTTTGAGATTGTACACTGTCATTCTGAACACGCCCATTTTCGATGTAAACACGCCCATTTTCGATTTCAACACGCTCATTTTCGCTCTGAACACGCCCACTTTGTTCTTGAACACGCCCATTTTCGTTTTGAACACGCCCACTTTGTTCTTGAACACGCCCATTTTCGTTTTGAACACGCCCACTTTGTTCTTGAACACGACCATTTTCGTTCTTGACACGCGAATTATCGTTTTGAATACGCCCACTTTTATTCTCAGCACGATCACTTTCGTTCTCGACGCGTTCATTTTCTTTTTGAATACACCCAAGAACAATCCGAACACGCCCACTTCCGCATTGAACACGCCCATTATCGTTAGAAACACTTCCATTTACATTTCGCGTAATCTCCTTACTCTCATCACTGTTTACGTTTAGCATGACGTTATTCTCGCACTTCTTATCAGTCTGAGTTTTCTCGATCTTGGTCATTCCATCTCGAGAACACGAGAACTGATGATTCAAAGTTTGAGAAACCATTTCATTGAATTCGACTGGCTTCGTAGATCTGGAAAAAACATACAGAACGATTTTGATTAGCTTCTCTGGACCATGGGCGTCCGCAGCGGGGCGCAAGGGGGCGCAAGTGCGCCTCCCTGGATTTTTCGCATAGTTGCACATGAATTTAGATTATTTGGTTGTGATTGCTACAACGCGATTTTCAATGTGATTATCGATTCGTTCTATAAGTTGGACCTATTTATTTTTCTTTGGGCGCATAACGTATAGGTAGGCTATTATGATTCTCTCATGGTGATATGGAAATTCAAATTGTCACCCATTAAATTTAAACCATGTGACAGTTATTTAAAAGTTTGCGCCCCCCTAGAAAAATTCCTGCGGACGCCCATGCTCTAAACTAGAGATGGCGCTGACAGCTCTACTGATGCAAGTCGGATCTGGTTACAACGCAGCCAACGAAACACTGTGCAACGCAACGGTAGAAAAATGTGAAAGAGTAATGGATTTCAGAGTGCCTCTGGTAAAAACAATTTCTTGTGAATCATAACTTCGATTATGCTAGGTTATAATTATATCGTCCAACAGGTTAACCATTACATTTTGCTTACTTCATTCTTTGAGTTTCGTCCGTGCATTTGTTCGTATAACTTATTACGCTCAAGTGATGAAGTTAAGTACACAAAACACACACACACATTTCAATCATTTATGTATAATATTGTATATATATATATATATATATATATATATATATATATATATATATATACACTGTAGCGGTCATTCTGCAAAAAAACCTCAAGGTCACCGAAGATATAAGTTATGACTCAGTGGAGGCGAGAGTGTTCTGGCAACAATAACTGTTATTGGTAACAGTTGTAAGAGAATCTGGTTCGAATAGCATCTATAATTGAAGGCAGCCAACCTTCGTTCTGATTTATCGCATCCTACTCCGTTTCCTCTTCCTCCTCGATTTCCAAGTCTTCTCATCTTCAGTCTCCTTTTATACGCGCCCTTCTCCTCCTCCTCGTCCTCTTTCTTCTCCTCTTCCTCTTCATCCTCTTCCTTCTCTCTTCCTGTTTTTCCTACTCGTACTTTTTCCGCCTGCTCTCCTCTCCAACTCTCCATCCTTCTTCGTTCCTTTGACTCATCCTCTTTTTTGTTTCGCCCTCAGCATTCTGTTTTCCTCATATTTCCCTTTCACTTCTTCCACTCCTCGAACTCCTCATTTTCCTCCACAGCATTTTCCTCCACATCATCTTCTAGCACATTAATTTCCTCCTCCTCTTCCTCCTTTTTCTCAGCCTCTGCTTGAAAAAACGAATGAAAGGACGAACGTATAAAAACATAAATGAATTGGTAGAAGAACGAATGATAGCATAAATTCTAGCTTAAAAATATAAAGCATGAATTCCAGCTTAACTCATACCTTGTAGTGGAGCTTCCCTCAACCAGCCAACATCCCATCATTGGTTGCTCTTCCACACCATCTTCCCTCATGCGTTGCTGCTGCTGCTGCTGATGAAGAAGATGATGGAAGACATCAACGTCACATCCCTCAAGGTCCCGCGCATCCTCGGTGGCCTCACCGAGGCTGTCCCTCTTGGACGAGGACCCTGTCCTCAGCGACCCAGTGGAGAGGGACAGCTTGCGGGCCTCATGTCGCAGTTGATTGGCGTAGATGTCCGCGGTGTCGAAGGCCAAACCACCGTCACGGTTCAGTGAATAGTTCTGCATAGGATGAGACTTCGGAGGGAGGGGAGGAGGACAACGCTGGACAGTTCCGTTCTGACCTTGACTGGTCATCTGACCTTGGACAGTCAGTTGGATGTGAGGTGGGCGACTGTAGGAAAAAGGACAGAATTTCAGTTATTTTGTTTCGAATAACATAGGTGCACAATAAATCAAACAGACCATAAGGATAAACTTGAAAAGCGCTATATAACTTTTCGAATACATTTACTTGTTTAACTCTTGCATTTGCTATATAGGCGTATTATATCCTATTATAGCGCCCCTTCAAGTTCCCTACTCAGTGGCGCTCCCGACTACGGCGCGGGCACTGAATCGGAGTTTCACGCCGAAGCTTTCCAGCAATTGCGAGTGAAGGACTTGCTGAAGGTCCCTACGCGGCGGCTTGAGGTGGATTTTAACCTGGAACCCTCCGGCTTCAAGGCAACAGACCCACCATTACACCGCCGCTCCCCACATACAGGGTGCGCCAAAAAAAAAGACCCCCCTAGGATTTTTGCCAATATCTTGACCAAAAGTAAGAATTTCTAAATGAAATTTTACAGTCTTAAAGACAATTCATATTTACACCAGATGGCCAGATTTCATTAAAATATTTCAAACAGAGCAAAAGTTATGCCACTTTTAGTGAAGCCACCCACCGTTTTTTGACGATTCAAAAACCGGACGCAACGCAAAGTGAAAAAATATCAATTCAATTACTCTGGCCAATATCTTGGCCAAAAGTAAGACTATCGAACTGAAATTTCACAGGCTTAAACACAATTCATATCTGCACATGATGACCAGATTTCATCAAAATATTTCAAACAGAACAAAAGTTATACCACTGTTAGTGAGGCCACCCCCCATGTTTTGACGTTTCAAAGACGTAACGCAGCAAAAAGTAGCAAACACACGATTTTATTAAGTCTCATCTAAAATAATTGTTATCAATTAGCCATCATATTGCTGTATGATCATTATTAATACTATTTAAGAAAGAAACAAGGTACCAGCGTAGCTGAACGTCACTGAGAAGACACTTAGCAAGATGACAATCAAATTGGTAAATAAGGAATCTGTCAGATTGATCAACAGGTCCATCAAGAACTTTGCAAAGAGACTCAAAAGAAGAGTTGGCACTAGTGGTGGGCACATTGAACACAAGTTGTGAAGCACTACCAAGTTCATTTGGCAACAGGTATTTGAGATGAGATCATGAGACTTAACCCTCGGGCTACCAGGGGGGGGGTGGTATCCACCCCCCCCCTAGGTTTTTCCCAAATCAATTTTTTTTCGTTAGGAATAAAATTTTGACGTTTTAGGTAGCTGTAGAGGATTCATTTGCACACATTCTGAGCTAAAATGTGTGATGATATACCATACCATTCAAAAGTTATACCCGATATACCCGAGGCACCAGGGGGGGGTGGATACCACCCCCCCTTAGATTATCGGCTGTATCTTATCCGTCCTTTGACATGAAGAGCCACCAATTACACCATTCTGTAGAGGGAATGTGGGGCTACATTTTGGTGGTCACGGAGTTGTCTTTTGACAACCGGAAGTGCTCAAAATAAATTAAAATATAAACAAAGGTGTTTTATTTTCATAAAATTTTCATGTTTTTCCTATTAAAAATTATTCATAATTTAATTTTTAAGAGAAATAAATTATGTCATTCTATAAAGTGCATTTAGGGCTATTTTTTGATACCAATTAATTTGACATTTGATGACCGGAAGTGCTCAAAATAAATTTAAATGTGTGAAAATGTTGGGGTTTTTTTACAACGCAAACCGATAAGTCTGCGTAAACGTTTTTCAGCATGTTTTACATGTTTTTTCTCTTTTTATTGTAACTAAAACTAACTTATTACTAGTTTTTATAGTTGAATATTGGACTTTATTATATGTAACCTATTTTTAATTAAATAAATTATGTTAAAACACACAGAATCTAATATTTTGCTTATGCGAAAGTATACATTTTGTGGAATCGACGGGTGCTTACGGTAAAAAATTCATAACTTCGGGGTGCTTTCATATATTTTAAACCTAAATATACCATTTTGTGCAGAAATGAATGCTGAATCCATAGGTGTATTACAAGTTATGATATCTCAAACCAAACCCAAAATCCAGGGGGGGGGGTGGTAACCACCCCCCCCCTTGGTAGTCAGTGTTACAAAAATAGCGTGGTAGCCTGAGGGTTAATAAAATCGTGTTTTTGTTACTTTTTGTTGCGTTTCGTTTCTGAATCATCAAAAAACGGTGGGTGGTCTTACTAAAAGTGGTATAACTTTTGTTGTGTATGACCTATGTTGATGAAATTTGACCCTCATGTGTAAATATGAATTGTATTTAGGCCTGTAAAATGTCATATTGAAATTCTGACTTTTGGCCAAGATATTGGCCAAAAACCTAATTTTTGTTGCGTTTCGTTTTTGAATTGTCAAAAAACGGTGGGTGACCTCCCTAAAAGTGGCATAACTTTTGTTGTGTTTGAAATATTTTGATGAAATCCGGCCATCATGTGTAAATATGAATTGTCTATAAGACTGTAAAATTTCATTTCGAAATTCTTACTTTCGGTCAAGATATTGGCAAAAAACCTAGGGGGGGTCTTTTTTTTGGCGCACCCTGTATATACATGTACATTCCATACATGCAAACACATATGCACACGTGCACAACTACACACATACATTCATATACATGTATACAAATGCATAATTATATGCAAGCACAATTGCATACCCATATACATGCCCAAACACAGGCACACAAGATGTGCTCATTACAACTTACTCTTCCGATTGTAATGACAAATCTGCATTTAACGGTGTCCAAACGAATTTCGCCAAATTGCGTGTTTAGCCACTTCTTGCGCGGTGTCCTCTGGCTTTAAAATTGTGGAAAACTTACCAGCCTTTTGTAGGCCTAATTAAATATATCACTAATGCTAATTTCCATTTCATTGTTTACTTAAACAATAGCTGTGAAATGCAAAACAGATTTCTGCCGACGTAAACGGCCTGTGCCTGTAGTCATACACTCATAGGCTACATTGAGGATGAAGTGTAGGCCTAATACCTAATTTTTTAACAATAATTCTTTCGGTTACTATAACAGACTTATGGTTCAGATTTGACCAGGGTCTATGACAACGGAGTCCGTTATCCTGAACAGAAATTTTCTTGGCACATTACAGCACTTTATAAGAAACTGACTCAAGGAACCACAATTAAGACAATTTGGTCAGTAGTTTATAATTTATATAAATTCTTTTGCAAACGTTAGAAAGGTGTTTAATGTTTGATTATTCTGCATGTAACTGACTTGGCTTGACTGAAGAAGACCTAGAAGGGAAATCCAAGAGTAACTTAACTAACAAGTTATAATACAAGTTCCAGAATATACATTAGGTAAGGGATTCTTCTATTGAGTCTGGTTGTCGTTTAATTGATGCAAATCTATGCAAATCAATGCTTGTCCTGGAATAATAATTATCTACAATAATTATTGTGTTAATCATTAAATGTACTCACTTTGCTGTCAGCGACGATTCTCTGTGGACAGACGACAAATCTCGTTGATTCTAAAACCAATTAACATAAGAAATAAAGTAAACATTTAGATATATAATCATCATCATCATCATTATCATCATCATTTTAATCATCATCATCATAATCATAACAATAGTGGTGGTGGTGGTGCCATGGTGGTGGTGGTGGTGGTGGTGGGTGGTAGTCGTGGTAGCAGTAGCAGTAGTAGTAGTAGGCCTACGTCATGAAACTCTTTGAAACAATGAGAATCAACAAGAACATCATTAGCCTATAATATGTAGCAGGACATCGTTTGTCTCGCGGATCAATAACACTGGTATCTTATTAGACACCTTAAAAATTATTTCATATGCCGCTATATATAAAATAATTGCCTTTAACATTTATAATTCTGTTGGGTTATTAGGGCTTTTTGATGTAGTAATGTCGTTGTCGTCAAACTCTGTTAAAATCCATTAATACCAGGACATCCAATGACGAGTGAGGCGTTTCATAATCTTCGTTAAATTTCAAAGTGACACGCCGTAGAATGATTACAATTCATAGTATGACGGATGATCACAAGCTATTGCAGGAGTCGAATTCAACTGTCGGCAGCAAAGATGACATTGTCTCCCATCACGTCCTAATATGCAATTTACCAACGCCATCTGCCGATTGGAAGGTTGAGTGGATCTCTGAGAGGCTAGCGGGAATCGATCTGCTCTGGTCCAGGATAGGGATCCCAGTGGAAAAGACGCATGTATCAAGCTTCCTATGTTTTAGTCCATTTTCTTCTGAATTCTTCCACTAAGTCTTCTTGGTGCAAAAAATTATACGACGCTGCATTCAAAAATTGAGTACGGTCCTTGGCTTATATAGCACAGGATTATTCGTTTTAAAAGTGTTTAAGCCGAACGTTTTCGTGAGTTGACCGAAGCGCCCACGTACAAGAAGGAGAAATTCGAAGAATCTGTGGAATATGGGAAATATGGAGCATGAGGTGTAATAAGAAAGAGAGGATAAACAACAGGCAGAGGAGGAGGAGTGAGGATGGGTAACGGAAGACGGAGGATGAAAGAGGAGAATGAATGGACCATGCATGGATGTGATAATAAACGAGATAAATGATGGTCATACATCACAGTTGAACGAAAACTTGTAAACAATTTGAAATAAACAACAGCTGTGACATATTCGGCAAAATAAATGTGCGCAATTTTTAAACACTTCTACGCCGTCGTTGGTCGGCTAAACACAAACAAAAAGGCATCGATAAATCGCGTCCAAGAGAATACTGCAGAAACAGACGTCTTTAGTAAACAAACACCTCTTTTAAGTTGTATATATGCTATACAAGTATGAGATCGACCACAGTAAATTGACTATTGCGTTTTCAGAAGGCAACTTGCTGCGTTCTGTACAGTGTACACAAATTATATTGACTTCATACAAAGTCCAAAAGTGGCGAAATAAAGTGCTGAGCTAAGATTGCTACATACGCCGTGTACAATGCCAGTCGATTTCTATGATCCAAAATGAAACACTAAGGCAACACTCTGATCATAATAAGGCTCAACGGGGTCTTGCCCCAAAATATCTCACTAATGTTTTACTTCGTCCTCACTCAGCTTCCTCCCACGGTCCCACCGTCCACTTCGTTCATCCAACAGATTTGACCTCTTGGTTCCTCGGTCTAGAACTGTTATGGCTCAGTCTCGATCATTTGTCTCAATTGGTCCTTCTCTTTGGAATGCCCTTTCTCCTTCTGTTCGCTCTACACTTCTTTCTGGTAGTCTCTCCTCTGCTTTGTCTCTTCTCAAAACCTGTTTCTTCTCGCTGGGCCTTGCGCACTGGGAGCGCCTCTGAACGGTTCACCCTACTAGAGGCGCTTTATAAATGTTTAAATACAATACAATACAGGAAGTAGAATAGAAACTCCAATGCAGTGTCCGCGCTGCAGTCGGGAGCGCCTCTGAGTAGCGGCTTAAAGGGCGCTTTATCAAATGTGAGAAATTTAAAAAAATTATATAAAACAATAAGCAGCAGGAGCAAAGAGCACCAAATTTTTCTAATGGTCCTTACACACCTCTCGTATCTTTATCGTGATGCTATAAATTAAAAAATATACCCAGATTTACTACAGTAACTGATGCCTGCGTCAAAAGTTTTCTCATTATGATTATGCCTCATAAGACTGGCAAGAGCTCCTTCTCCGTCCCCCCATATTCCCCATATCCATCTACTTCAACATCCTTCTCTTCATCTCCCAACTCCTCCGCTATCTTGTCTTTCACATCTTCGTTTGCGTTCCTCCTCCTCTTCCTCTGCTTTCTTCTCTTCCAACAAACAGCGTCTTGCTAGACTCCGTCTTTCCTCCTCCTCCTCCTCCTCTTCCTCCTCCTCCTCCTCCTCCTCCTCCTTATTCTTCCTCTTCTTCTTCTTCTTCTGTTCCTCTTTCTCTGCTCTTTCCTTCTCTACCTCCTCGTCTTCCCATTCTTCCTCTTTCTGTATACCCCTTCCTTCTATTCTTCTTCCATCACATTCCGCGACCTCTCTCCTCCTCCTTCTCCTCCTTCTCTTCCTTCTCTTCCCTCTCCTCCTCTTCCTCCTTCTCTTCCCTCTCCTCATCAGCCACCTCGTATTGCTCCTCTTTCCTTCCTCCTCCTCCTCCTCCTCCTTCTCTCTTCCTCCTTATCAATTATAACTTATTTCTTCCCCCTCTATCCGTGCTCCTCCCTCCTCCTCCTTCTCATCCAATGTAACTATTCCTCCTCCTCCACCTACTCCTCTTCCTCCTCCTTCCTCTCTTACCCCCTTCCCCCGCCTTGTCCTCTCTTCAGATAAGCAAGACTAGTGTTCGTCTTTCCCATTAACCCAGAATTTATACGGAAAGCGATTCCATAGCTGCAAAGCGTTTCAACATTAACCCTCGGGCTACCAAGGGGGGGGGTGGTATCCACCCCCCCCCCTAGGTTTTTCCCAAATAAAACTTTTTCGTTAGGAATAAAATTTTGACGTTTTAGGTGGCTGTAGAGGATTCATTTGCACACATTTTGAGCTAAAATGTGTGATGATATACCATACCATTCAAAAGTTACACCCGATATACCCGAGGCACCAGGGGGGGGTGGATACCACCCCCCCCTTAGATTATCGGCTGTATCTTATCCGTCCTTTGACATGAAGAGACACCAATTACACCATTCTGTAGAGGGAATGTGGGGCTACATTGTGGTGGTCACGGAGTTGTCATTTGACAACCGGAAGTGCTCAAAATAAATTAAAATATATAAAAAGGTGTTTTATTTCCATAAAATTTTCATGTTGTTCCTATTAAAAATTATTCATAATTTATTTTTTAAGAGAAATAAATTATGTCATTCTATAGAGGGCAATTAGGGCTATTTAGTGATACCAAATAATTTGACATTTGATGACCGGAAGTGCTTAAAATAAATTTAAATGTGTGAAAATGTTGGGGTTTTTTACAACGCAAACCGATAAGTCTGCGTAAACGTTTTTCAGCATGTTTTACGTGTTTTTTCTCTTTTTATTGTAACTAAAACTAACTTATTACTAGTTTTTATAGTTGAATATTGGACTTTATTATATGTAACCTATTTTAAATTAAATAAATTATGTTAAAAACACACAGAATCTAATATTTTGCTTATGCGAAAGTATACATTTTGTAATACACCTATGTAATACACCCCCCCCTGGTGCCTCGGGTATATCGGGTGTAACTTTTGAATGGTATGGTATATCATCACACATTTTAGCTCAAAATGTGTGGAATCGACGGGTGCCTACGGTAAAAAATTCATAACTTTGGGGTGCTTTCATATATTTTAAACCTAAATATACCATTTTGTGCAGAAATGAATGCTGAATCCATAGGTGTATTACAAGTTATGATATCTCAAACCAGACCCAAAATCCAGGGGGGGGTGGTAACCACCCCCCCCTTGGTGTTACAAAAAAAGCTTGGTAGCCTGAGGGTTAAGCAGCACGTCTTTAGTACTTAGCCTTACGCAGGCAACATTTATGCAGCGCTTTAATAGCCACTGAACGCGCTAATCACCCCGAATAGCTCTAGAAATGTTCGAATTTATCTTATGGCCCGACCCGAGGGAGAGAGACATTGCGAGATGGATGAAGAGAATGGGGTGTGAGAGATGGTGAGGACGATAGTGCGGGAGGGAAGGAGTGACAGAGATGGGGAGAGAGTGGGGAATGGAGAGAGATAAATACAGAGGAAGAAACAGACAGAGGATGGAGAGAGAAAGCAGAGCGAGAAGAGGATGGAGAAGAGATGGCAGAGAGACACGCAGACAGACACAGAGAAGCATAGATACAGATACAAACAAACAGAGGCAGATACAGACAGACACACAGACAGACACACAGACAGACAGACAGACAGACAGAGAGGCCGGGAGAGATAGACAGAGACAGAAGAAGCCGCCTGCATGCTTTCCAGTAATATTCTGTCTGAAAATTGAAGATAATTCCTGAAGTTGGCTTCCAGCAGACCAACAATTGAATATGTGATAGTTTTTGGTTCCGACATCAGACATCAAAAGACCACTTGACTCAGAAGACATCAAACGATGCTCAATGAAAAAAGATACCTCGTAAGCTCCAAGAAGATAACAACGCATAAATTCACGGTCGAAGGTAAACAGATCCGACGGTAGTCACGGTAATATACGACGGTAAAAGTCAACCAACGCAAACGAACACAGAGACGGACAGACAGACAGACAGACATATAGACGGCGATTAGATAAAGGCAAACGAAGTCAGGCAGACAGAGACGCATAGAATTGGTGGTGTAAACGGGGTCATGCCGGTAGACACAAGTGTATATAGACAGACAGGCAGACAGACAGAGTGATAAACAGACTGACAAATAGACGTAGACATAGGTAATGGACAGACAGGTAGACACATAGACAGATACACAGACTTATATCGACAGAGGTGTCGATAAAAACTATACAGATAGGCAATTAGGCATACGCAATGTGTGCACACAGGCAGACAGAC
Source organism: Lumbricus rubellus (assembly GCA_945859605.1). Taxonomy (NCBI): domain Eukaryota; kingdom Metazoa; phylum Annelida; class Clitellata; order Crassiclitellata; family Lumbricidae; genus Lumbricus; species Lumbricus rubellus. The sequence continues at coordinate 5,330,036 of OX243818.1, forward strand.
ATCTAGACAGAGAGACAAAGTCACAGATATACATTACATTTTTGCTGCTGGTGCTGTTGCTAATTACTAAGATGTCGAGGAAAAAACCCAAAAGATGATGACATTATAATAATGTTGGTGTTGGCATGTTATAGAATGATTATCCTTGACACGAAGAGTAAAGTTGCAATGAGGCCCACACCGATCTATACCTGCATGGGAACTAAACCTAACTTCAATCATGGAAGACAAAATAGCCGAGGGAGAAATGATCTCGAGCCTCCCGAAAAATAATGGAGATAACATCATGGAGAAATTGATCAGCTGTTGACATGCAGACGAAATCGAAAAGAGAGGGAGAGGTTGGTGAGAGGGGGAGAATTAAGAAAGAGAAGGACACGGATGAGATACATGGAGAGATATGGATACCGAGAAAGAGATATTGTGAAAGAGTGACGGAGAGAGAAAAGGTGGGGGGCAAAAAAACAGAGGGAGACAAAAACAGGAGGTGAGAGATACATGCAACATATAGAGAGATAAATATAGAGAAACAGACAAATCTATATATATATATATATACAATATATAATATATATACAATATATAATATATATATAGGCATATAGACAGGAAGGCAGACAGGCAGGCAGGCAGACAGGAAAGTAGAGTAGGCAAGCGACCACAAGCATCTATAGGCAGAAATAAAACTCACACAGAAAGACAAACAGGCCGACGGAAACGGACATAGACAGAAATTTATAACGGTTGGCAGGTATACGGCAAGCAGGCATTAGAACATACTGGCAGACAAACATCCATGCAGACAGACAGTGAGACGGAGGCATGCAACGAAGCTAGCGTCGTCCACCGCCTTCAACCGAGGGCGCTCTCCGATGTCCATCCCTAAATGACTGTAGTGTCACCTTCATTGGCTTCACCCGAGACAGGACCGGCAGAGACCGACTGACCGACGGAACATCAAAATGTCTCTTGCCATCTCGTCCGAATTGCAATAATTTATTATTAGTGGCAATCTGTGAACAGCGACGTCAATCGAGCGGAAAGTCATTAGCAAGTCATAAATATGTCATGCGAATCGGTCTCTCACTCTCGGTATGTGTGTCTGTCTGTCTCTGTCTGTCTATGTCTGTCACGCCTCGTGACCTGAACCTCTTTTACTCTATGCCAATGATGATGTCTATAGTAATGGTTGCTATCTCTGTAACAGTTGCTCCATCTACTGTATATATCTATCTGTCTGTCAGTCTGGTCTGTCTGTCTGTCTGTCTGGCTAACTAAGTTTCTTTCTCTGTCTCTCTTTCTCCCTGTCTCTCTTTTTTTGTCTCTTTGTCTTTCTCTGTCTGTGTCTTTCTGTCTTTCCCTGTTTCTCTTTATCTCTCTGTCTGCTTCCCGTCTCTCTCTCTTCTAACCAACGAACGACGAAGCATAAGAACGCGCACGAGAACGCCAAATATCTGGATATTGCTTTGAAGCACCAGCGATTGATACATTGTGCAACAGACACCACCCGACATAGAGGTAACTAATAAGAATAGTCATCTTACCGTGAGGTATGTTCCTGAGTCGCGGATCTTGACGTCTGAGGAAAGTTTGTCGTATTGCTCAAGTTCTCTGGAACGACTCTCGTGGAATTGTTGGTCTTTATCCATCGATCCATTGGTGTGTGACGGGTTCATCAATTCCATATTACCCTTCAGGTCTTCGCAAGAGTTGAAACTCGGCATTTCACGCCTGACTGAGTATGGCTGGTAGCCGACACACATGGGTGAACTCATCGATAGTTCCGGTTGGATGAAAAGGTGACAATTCTGGTCTTTTAGAGTCTGAGGTTGGAAGTTCCTATTCGTATGGATTCCATTGTTCCATCCTTTTGTCTCCGTTCGTTGTCTGATACGTGGCACTTGGATGCTGGATGCTGATTCCCTGCATCCTACGTTGATGCTGCTGCTACTGCTGCTGTTCGATGTGTCGAGCATCTTCTGCTGTTTGACAAGGGTGAGTTTCTGGAAGAGGCTGAGAACCGCCTGCTGCTGAAGCCGTCTTCCACTTGTGTTATCATCGCCGCCGCCACTGCTGCTGCAACTTCCAAGTCGGTTGGAGTATCTGTATCTCAAAGGGCGATCGGTGGGGTCACAGCTGCGTCGCTTGAAGTTTCCGACCAGTTCTGGATCGGAGAAAGTCTGGTCCTCAATCATAGTTGAGAACCTCCGAGGTCCCACGCAAGGTGGTCTGATGATGGTGGAGTCGAAAGATGAGTGGTCGAGTCCGCTTGAGTCGAGAGAGACTCCTCTTTCATGGTGGTGGTGGTGAGATGCAACCTGCTGCTGCTGCTCGTAGTGATCCTGGTCGTTGAGATGCGACCACGAAAACCCTGTGGTGTTTAGAGATGTCCGCTGATGAGCGTTTGGAGGAGGTTGCTTCTTGAATCCGTTGGGATAGCGATCGATTCTGTGCTGGAGATCATTCGTCAGTTGCGACATGGATAGGGATCTGTAATGATCCGAATCCAGTCGAAATGGACTTCCATAGTTACCTTGATGTGACATTCCCACGCCAGCCTCGAAAGGCTCTACAATTGTAAGTGGAGAATTCAGATCTGGGGCTCTGGCTCGGTCGACCATGGCAGTAGTGGATCTGTAGTCACCTCCCAACGTCTGTCGCCTCTGATCCCCGACGGATTGACAGATGTCAGCGTTGGAGATGGCTCTTCGCTGGACCAGCGGGTAGCCACCGTAGAACTCCTGAGAACGCTGCCTCAGGGTTTGGACCTGATCCGGGGAGAAGCGACTGGGCAGAGTGTCCCCTCCATATCCTCTCCTAACGTCTGAATTCCTCTTATGATCGCTGACGACGCTGTTGTCGTAGGAAGCTGACTTGAAGTGATGCGGTGGATGAACGTGGATGGACGAGATGATCTGATGATGGCGCTGTTTCAACGGTCCTAGATCCTCTCCATCCGTTTCTCGATGACTCCTCAGAATCGGTTCGTTCAACAAACGATCCTTGTTAGACGATGGACTCCTATCATGGTCGATGGTTTGGTCACGTGACTCCCTCATCATCTTCTCAGCATCCAATGTCATTGCACTTACGAATGAATTATTCGAGGGCGTTGGAGATACTTGCTCCTGCTCTTTGAACGTGTGTCTAGACTGTTGAGACGACTCCCCGTAAAGTGTTGTGGTGGGATCTCGAAGTGGTTCCTGTACCTGCAGAGACCACCTATTCATAGAAGGAAACCCGGTTGATCGGGGAGAAGGGGTCTCCTCGACTGTCGGTTCCTCCGGATGAGCGTTGAGCCGAGGCCTGTACTCCCCCATGAATCTGCCGCTAGGGGAAAGGTCATGACCCATGACGACATTCTGACGCAGTCGATTGACGTGGCTTGCCTCCTCCCTCTCCTCCTCCGTTTCCTCCTTAAGCCAACCTGACCATGACTGGTACTTCGTTCGTGCGTGAACGTCACCGTCACGCCTCACCACCTCCTCCTCCTCATTCACGAAACACGGGTGACCAGCATCCCGTGAAATGTTGTCCACTGCGAAACGACAGTCGCCTTCCATTCCCTCGGGGCCCAGACGAACTAGGGGCGAAACCACCCCGAGGGTTGAGACTCTGGAAGAAGAAGAGGAGGAGGAGGTAGACACGGCACCACCTCGAGCAGATATCATCGGTGTAGAGCTCGAGTCAAGACGCTGGCTGTGAGGCCGATAGCCTTCTCGGACGCTCGGGAGATCCTGATTCGAACGGTATTTCTGGTTTGATAGGAGACGCGCGAGGAACCGCGGAGGGGCAAAACGTGGAGTGGACGGGGAGGAAACGACGGGCGCCTCAAAGACGGACTCATCTCTGGAGACGGCCCTCAGGTTCTGCTGACTGAAGAAACGTTTCGGTCGGCGACTGAACACCCCCGACCCTGCACCCGATGTTTCTTCGTCCCTACTCCTCCTGTCCTGTCTTCCACCGAAGAAACCGAATGTCAATTTCCTATTTTCAGAAGGAGAAGACTCCTCCTTCGTCGTCGTCTGTCTCGTCGTGTTCCTCTCGTTGACCGAGTTTCTCATCGTGACGTCATCTTTGACGTCATCGTCACGTGACCAATCGACGCATCGCTCGTTTGGCTTCATTTCCGGTGGCTCCGTCATATCCGGTGGGTCGTGTGCGTCCCCCGCGGAGCCGTTGACTGGAACCCCAGTGCGGTTGGTGTCCTGGAGACTGAAACACAAAGGATTCGTTTATCATTGAGACAGTGTACATTGCACAATACACAACCACAATGACTCAACCAGAGCATACTAAAGAAATTTCTAGAATTGCACAACCCCTTTTTCTTACATGTAGGCCTATATACCTTCATTATCCTTGATGTCAAATTACTCTCAATCGGATGACAATGATTTTTTTTACCGATTTCACATGCACACAAATGGTTCTAACACTGCAGCACAAATCCACAAACATGTAGAGCAGCATATTTTGTTTTGAATTGCTCGCAAAGAGCCCTGTTACAGTAGGCCTACTCATCTGGTTTTTGGCCGAAGACATTGTTGATGTTAAGCGACGACATGGAGGAAGATAGAGAAGGAAGAAAAAGATAGAGAGATAGAGTGAGATAGAGAGACATACAGAGTGAGATTGACAGAGGCAGACAGACACATAGACACAAAGACACAGACAGAGGCACAGACAGAAACACAGACAGCGAGATAAATAGATAGAGAGAGGGAGAATGAAGACAGACAGACGGACTGAGATGACATTCTGTGCAACTACAAAAGTTTGTTTTCAACACACTTCCTTTCCGAGTACATAACTCAAAAAGGAAAAATCATATTTTTAACCCTTATTTTTTGTAACTGCTCTTAGTTGCATTGAGTTATTGATGCCATAAATCAAAAATGCTCTTCTCAAAAAGTATTTCTTTGCAAAGCTTTCCCAGTGAGTCATCTTTAAAAATTAAAGGTTTAAAAATTATGACGTGCGATTTTTATGAAGTGATGAGAAATTATACATGTAAATAGTTTAGAGTCAAACACGGTTTGGTTTACATGTATGTTAGTGCAATTGTTTAATCCACCATTTGATAGCCATTATTTTCTGTTTGTTTGTTTGTATGAGCACTTGTTATACAGGGTGGCTCAAAAAAAAATACCCCAGTGGATAAAATGCAATATCTTCGCAACCGATTGAACTTTTTCTACGAAAATTTCCCAATTTGTAGGGGAATGAATTTCCAACAATCCCTGAAAGTTTCAAGTTCAAATTTTCATGTTTGCAAAAGTTACAGCTGTTTAAACTTTCAATTCCGTTTTTTCGAATTTCCGCGGAAAAGTTAGCGTCACTTGTAGATTTCCATGTCAAATGATATCACTTTCACCCCGACCGCAGAAATCCGTTTTACAGTTCATCGTAAAGTATGATGGAAGTGCCCACTCCCTGCTTTAACTCGAGATCAAATTAGTTTTTTGAAGCTCAGTATGGCCTTGTTGATCGAGTCTTACGGCAACTGATCCCACATTAGCAGAAAGACTTCCTTCAGTTAGCCAATGTTCTCCAACATGGGATGAAATGTCTTGCATCATTCCAGCATAGCTTCCCAGTCGTAATAAACAAAAGGGTTAAGGTCTGGCGAGTTTTATGGTCATTCACCTGTGCCAATAAATATACCGAAGTTGATGGCAATAAAACAGCATCATCATGATCAACCCTGCCGTGTGAGCAAGCAGGCGCACCGTCCTGCTGGAAAATAAAACCAAATGTTAGAACATGCCTTCAGTGTTCAATGAGTCTGGGTAACAAAGTTCAACGGTAAGTTTGACATTCAGCCTACTGAATGGGATGAAGTGCAGTCTTTCCTTGCAGCCGTAACACACGCCAGCAGATTTGACGCCGAAACCATGATGTGCTTTGCAAACTTTACCTTTACGACTACCAAGCGAATTTCGTGAACATCACGTTTTTCCGTCAGACCAAACGACCACTGTCTTTCGACATCTGACTTTTGCTACATAATCACGTCTACAGATAGCCTTCAATGTGCTCAGTCTCCACTTTTCCCTGGGTATTTTGCTATGATCTTGCAATACCCGAGTCTCTGATCACGCAACGCCCGAGTCCCCACTTTATCGTCTGCAGAAACTTTGCCCATGACGTCCAGTACGGATTCACAAATTGAGACCTTAATATATAAAATATCACCAAATACTGCCAGATTGCTTCATAAACAGCTTATTTACAGCTCTTAGTAAGATCTTATGATATCATAATCAATTTCTATGTTGAAATTTGCAAACAAATCTTAAGGAAATCGCATTTATTGGAACGTGATTCAGCAGAAATTTGAAAAAATGGAAAAACGTTTTTAAGCAGCTATAACTTCTGAAGTAATGCAGATTCATTATTGAAATTTTCAGGGATTGTTGCAAATTCTTTCCTCTACAAATCCTGCTATTTTCATAAAATAATCTCGATTGGTTGCGGAGATATTGCATTTTTACTGGTGGGGTATTTTTTTTTGAGCCACCTCTTTAATATTACAACTCAGAGGTGCTCCCGACTACAGCGTAGACACTCAATTGGAGTTTCACGCCGAAGCATTGGCTCTAATAGATTATCTCGAGATGTCCACTGTTATTTGTTTAAGTCCATTGTTCCCTTTGTTTTAGTCCAAATGGCGCTATGTCATCATTCGTGAATATCATTTCCATTGCATATGAATTAGGCTACCTACTGTTCCTCGTCACATTTTACCGTTTGTTTACTTTAACTACCTTACCTCACTGAATATATATATATATACCCTGCACCTATACCTGCCTCGCCTTCACTTACCTATAACTAATCTTACCATACCAATTATCGTCACACACACAACAACATAATCCCAATTATGTACTCAGAGACCATTTTCATAGGGCACAATTATCCTGTCAAAACTTTCAAAAACCCTTTCTGAGTTTCCACGAAACAGCTCTAAATGATCTAAATGCGCAAGCATTATTCAAGGTTTTTACGTGCTGGAAATGTATTTTTCTTCAACTCGGGTACGATTTGGGTCGGTTGACGGCATTGCTGTAACTTGTAAGCCACCATTAGTACCTGACACCGTTGCAGTTTGACAAATTACTCGTTCGAACGTTCACTAAGTACTTTAGCTCGACAAATTGCGGCGCACTTACGGATAGCAAATATAATACAATCAGCTTTGCGGCGCCCTCTCCTTCTATCTGTCTGTCTGTCTGTCTGTCTGTCTGTCTGTCTGTCCGTCTCTCTCTCTCTCCCTCTCTCCCGTCCTCCCTCCCTCCCTCTCTCTGACTAACTAGCAGAGTTTGGGTCGGCAGCGCTTCTGAGCAGGTAGTCTTGAAGGGACGCTATATAATAAATAAATAAATAAATAAACAAATAAATAAATAAATAAATAAAATACATAAATAAATAAATAATATAGTTTTTGTTTTTCGACGACCAGGATTTAAACAGATAAACTTCTATGAACACGAGACCGTCAATGCTAACATTTTATTACTCACATTTCAAACATTTCCAGACACCAACGTAGTTGTTGATCCAACTTTGCATTCATTCTGCCACCTTCTTTTTCTTCGCTCATCGCCGACAAATTTTAAGTCAATCCTCAGACTGATAGCCTTTTGCTATTCGGCTAAGAGATAAATTACATGTACTTTGACGATTTGGTTTGTTGATTATTATAATTAGTCAATTTGTTTTTCGGTCATGTTGCATGATTGTAAGCTTATACTTTTCGCATGTATGATGTAAGCATTCAGATCTTACTGGTTCTTGTTTTAGTTTTGGTCAGTGGTAGGAAAAATCTCTCTCAGTACATAGGCGCAACCACCCTATGGGACCCACGGGACGCGTCCCTCCCAACTTTTGAGAGGTTTGGGACCATTAATGGGATGGTCCCCCCCAACTTTCGACGAGGCTTGGGAGGTCCATTCCAACTTTTGCCACTGACTGCTGCTAATAGCCGTTTGAATACAGATTGGAATATTAAAAACATATTTTCTCAGCATTAAGGCTGAGTCAAACACGTTTTTATCTGGATTACCCCGACAGTGTTGGCGTCCCACAGATTGCACATGAGTGTGTTGCTAATTGTGAATCACGGATACTGAATTTGGTTATATTAAGTGACTCTTCAGTCTTGACTTTCTTTTATAAGGCCTTTTTCGAGTCTGGTTTGAATGTTTTTGTCTTTTCAAATGCAAAATACCAGGTATTTTGCAGTCCAATGTGCCAGAAATTATCATAATAATTATATGCACATAGAATTAGTTAGGTTTCTCAATTACTTCTTTTATTCTTACAGTTTTGTTTCTGTGGTAATGTACTGTATGTCTACACCGTGGGCGTAGACACAGAGGAACATCCCCTCCAAAAAGGCCGTAGTTGGGGGGTGTTTTGGGTGTTTGAACACCCACCCACCCACAATGGAAAATGTAAAAAATAATATAATGCATTTACTAGCACATGATGTAAAAACCATGAAATAAAACCATGAAAACACCATCCGAAATAGAAAATGTAAAAATTAATAGAATGTTATTCACTAGCACATAATGAAAAAACCATGAAATTAAGCGAAAGATACTAAGAAAGCAGTTTGCGATGGTCTTCTGAAATTTTGACTACTAAAAAAGGTGTCTTCAGAAATTTTGACAACTAAAAAAGATGTCTTAAGAATTTTTTACACCTAAAAAGATGTCTTCAGAAATTTTGACGACTAAAATAAGGTGTCTTCATAAATTTTGACAACTAAGAAAAGTTGCCTTCAGAAATTTTGCCAACTAAAGAAAGATGTCTTCAGAAATTTTGACAACTAAGAAAAGATGTCTTCAGAATATTTTACACCTAAAAAGATGTCTTCAGAAATTTTGACAACTAAGAAAAGGTGTCTTCACAATATTTGACACCTAAAAAATGTGTCTTCAGAAATTTTGACACCTGAAAAAAGATGTCTTCAGAAATTTCGACAACTAAAAAAGGTGTCTTTAGAAATTTTGGCAACTAAAAAGATGTCTTTAGAAATTTTGACAACTAAAGTAAGTGTCTTTAGAAATTTTGACAACTAAAAAAAGGTGTCTTTAGAATGTTTTAGAACTAAAAAAGGTGTCTTCAGAAAAGTTGACGACTAAAATAAAGTGTCTTCAGAAATTTTGACGACTAAACAAAGGTGTCTTCAGACATTTTGACGACTAAAAAGGTGTTTTCAGAAATAAAGTCGTCAGAAATTCGCCGCCAAAGAAACCCCCCGAAATCAAATCCTGGCTACGGCCTTGCTCTCCAACGTTTCTGACGGGGGAAGGAGGTGCTTAAATCCATCTCCAATATTTCAGAACTATTTAATAAATATCATCGTATTGTTATCCATTGTTTCTACGTAATGATCAATTTAGTTAAGATGGCAGCTTTAAATGCTACCATAGCAGTATAAAAATTAAACAATTAAACAAAGGGAGGAGACATTTATTGAAGTCTTAAATCATGCAATTTTTTCATATAAATTAAGAGAAATTGGTTTGAGATCATGACTTGAGATAGGCCTATCTGAAAATATTTAAACAATGTGGGGGAAATTATGAGAAAAAATTTCAGATGACAGCTTAGAAAGGTCACCAAATTTTACATCATGGAAATTTGGAGAAAAAAATGACAATTTGAGGAGATGCTTGTTAAGTCTTCAACCACTGAAGTCAGCACTGAATGATGAGCAATTTCGTAAAATGGCAGCCTAAAAAAGGCTAAAATGCTACCATTGCAGTGTGGAAATTCAAAAATTTCCCTGCTCGGCGCTTCGCACCTCGCCGATCGTCCTTCGGCCGCTCATTCACCCCATTCCAAGTCAATACCAAGCATTCGCTTAGGATTTATACAGTCAGGAGATAGAAATGGACACATAATGATGTTTCTAAATATTTAGTTCCACTCTGTGCTGATTTATATGGGCATTGTGCAATTGAATAAATGAATATTAGGGATATTTGTTGTAAGAAAATAAAAAATTACTATTTTACCGTTTATAGTCGGTTCTCTAAAAATAAGCGGGACTTCTGTGCCTTTTTCCGGTTAGATGGAAATGATTCTCATTCTTTAGTTTCATTGTGTCTTAATTTATGTGTACATTAAAATCAAAGATCTTATAGTCTTTAGAATCTCTGTTAAAATTATTGAGTATTTGTTGCATGACCTCTGTCCATTTAGGGTAAGCTTTCCATCCACAGAGGCTGCGAATTTTTTAATTTGCAAAGCAATGTCAAAATTAATGTCAATTTTGATGGCTCATTAAGTGATTGATTGACTGATTTAGGTTTAGACTTTCACAGATTGAGGTGGTTTAGGTACTTCTATTTCGATATCATCGTTGCAAAATTTCAGATAAACTAGAACCCAAAATGCACTCGATTTGGCATCAAATGCTCAAAATTGCGTCAGTTGCTGGGGCTCCGCCCCAGACCCCGATGGGGAGCTTACAACATTCCACATACCCCCTAGTCGTTAGGGCTTCTTGCCTTCGGCAATCGCGGCTCCACGCGTTTCGCGCTTGCTATTATTACTCCTACCAAGAATTTCCATCGGTCCCGGTCCCCCCAACTTTTAGGACGTGGTTGCGCCTATGTCTCAGTAACTTATGACACAATTTCGATTGTAATAATTCTCCTTAAACTTTGCTCAGCGCGTTTTAACAAAGCAGAATATTTCTTCCTTTTGTCAACCCACTTTCATTGATGATTCCATGCGAATCATAACCTACCATTCAACGTGGCCGCAACAATAAACTTTCCTCTGCTCGGTAAAGCGGTCAGTCGTTCCCACTTTCGATAGCAATATTTTGCAAATAATTCCAATCCATTCAATGCAACCTTTCTGCGAATTTTCAATGCATAAAAATCGCACAAAATGATCAAAATCTTCTTTAGATAATAGTACAGTTTGACGTTCCTTGGAGTTCATTCACTTCCCAGTAGGCTACATCCAATCTTTTTTCCTTTGCAAACCTCAGGTAAATGATCTCGCATGAACGTAACAGTATCCCTAGGCGTTCTCGCAAAAAGCATCGGTAGAAACTGTAGCAACCGCCACCTACATCGCTCATCCAACGAAGGATGCTCGGAATTTTAACTGAATTCCTTTGCACCACTGCATACCATTCGGTAATTAAGTCGCCCACGTAGAGGTCACGACCCGACCGACAAAGTCCACAAATGGGTCAACTGTATTCAATGCTTAGTCGCACGTATAATATCGAAACGTTAGTAGTCAAGACTTCGAAACTATTTTTCCGTTGACGTCTTGTTTCCGAATGGAACAAGATATGAAAAGGTGAAAATACTGCAGCGAAAAACAAAGGCCACACTATATTGTAATACGTGAGATGGCCTTTCGAAAGGTTGTTTACGTTGGCGCCGCCGCCAGCAACACAAGCAAAGCTGGTTGGCTTCAGCAGCGTCTGGCGGCAAGGACGTTGGTGATGCTTAGAGGCTGCAGCTGCATCTTCTACAGCTGCGGAGGGTGGCGCCTGCTTAGCATCTTCATCTGCGCATGTGGTGCCTTACGCCTCAAAGTGCGATTTAATGGATGTGAGTACTATAATAGGCCTACAGACAGACAGACGGCAGGCAGACAGAAGAGGAGAGGAGGACGGAGGCATGTAGGCAACTTGTTAAGATTACTAACGAGAGACAATGAAAAACAGAGAGCGAACGCAGAGAAGCAGAAAAAGCGAGACGCATGCAGATACACGTAAAGAGTAGGGAGAGAGAGAGAGACAGACAGACAGACAGACAGACAGAGAAAGACAGAGAGAGAGAGATAATTAGACGGGAAAGACACGCCGATACACGACAGAGAGAAACAAGCCGAGGGTGTATAAAGAAACACGATGTCATTGAGGACGAGGATATACAATTATACATGTAGAGACATTAGAGTTATTGAGATTTGCAGTAAGCAGCAACAGAAACGAAGAGTTTCAAATCCAGACAGACAGAGAGAGAGAGAAAGAGAGACAGAATGAGAGAGTGCAGACCTCGCCCCTGTTAGACCTTCTGTGTCATTAGTAGAAGCCGCACTATCGCAGTACAAGCAGTTATGGAAAAACAGCAGGAGACAGAGATAGAGATAAAGACACAGACATACACGGACAGAGAGAGACTGACAGAGAGAGGCGGCGAGCTAATAGTAGAATTTGGATGTCATAATTAAGCTCTTCGGACGTAGATAATATAAGTAGATACAGAAGGACAGGCTGCAACAAGACATGCAGACAGACAGACAGACAGGCAGACACAGACAGACACAGGCGTGGCAGACCTAGGATAGCAGAATATTAATTAAGCAGCTTACTGACGCAACAACGCCACACTTTCGAACCAGGTAAAACTGTGTGTGAGAGAGAGAAACAGAATGAAAGAAATAGATAGATAGACAGACAGAAACAGAGAGCTGCACTTATCGGTCGTGCGGAGAATATTGATGACATCGCATAGGAAGCGGTGCTGAATGAACCGGAACCGAAATAATTGCATCGGATGATATAATATTATTATTATTATTATTATTATTATTATTATTATTATTATTATTATTATTATTATTATTATTATAACATAATATTTATTAAACTATCAATATCAACATCAAACAATAACCGGAGATATAAATAATGTTGATCTGGAACGGCTCACTCGATAGTGCGCATATGCATGTCTGGTTGGGCAAAAGTGCCTCGGAAAGAAATAGCATTAAAGAAATAGCATTATTATTATTATTATTATTATTATTATTATTATTATTATTATTATTATTATTGTTATTATTATTATTATTATTATTATTATTATTATTATTATCAGTTGAGATGTTCTTGCTCTTTGTTATGCATTCACTTCTGCACGCATAATTATGGTAATATAATAAAAATCTTCATATGCGTCATTGTTTACACGCATATACACTGTGTCCCAATAAATCGAGACCCCTTTTTATAATGTGAATAAAACAGGCAAATCTTAATCGTTTTTCAAAATTTCAAAACTGTTTTGATCCTGAACTAATTATCTTACATTGATTCAAATATGAAGTTTCTGGCATGAATATTGACGTCACAATTACGTCATTTGCATCAGAGAATGCCAATGTAAAGTACCGAAAAAGTTGTGTTCGGTACTTAACATATGAATTCTCTGATGCAAATGACGTAATTGTGACGTCAATATTCATGCCAGAAACTTCATATTTGAATCAGTGTAAGATAATTATCTCAGGATAAAAACAGTTTTAAAATTTTGAAAATCGATTAAGATTTGCCTGTTTTATTCACATTATAAAAAGGGGTCTCGATTTATTGGGACACAGTGTACATTCATGTAGACATTGTGAGAATTGTGGAAAAACAAACTGGGTGATTGTTGGACTATGATCCACTTGGAATTGGGATGTGAAAAGCAGACTTTACTATGGGGCTCGAAGAAAGATGGGGGGTTGAAACCTACGGCAGTTCTCAACCTGCATCTGGAGCCTTCACGAATCACTAGGTTCTAGTTAGGCATCACATAAATGGCTATTATACTATGGCTCTACTATACATTATGATAATCTAATCTTATAAAAGAAACTCAAAAATGAAGAAAGACAGACCATACATGCAGTTACCTACTAAATTTTATTCATCCATTCATTCGAGTGTTTATATAGCACCTCTTCAAGGAACTACTAAGAGGAGGTCCCTACTCCAACATGGTCAAAAAGAAACAGTCTTCAAGTATACTTATACACTGTGTCCGGTTAAAAAGTAGCCCCAACAACAAAGTGTCATAACTCGGTCAAAATGTTTGGGATTTGTCTGAAATTTCAAACACAGCAACAGCGGCCATATTTACACGAGATTCTAAAACCGATTAGAAATATACGTGAGTTTCTAAAATTTATAAGTGTGTGCGTTGGAGCACCGACAAATTGAACTTTCCAACATGGAAAACTTGAAAAGAAGTGAAATTCAGCTAAATATGCTGTTCAAAATGTCCATCTTGTTCACGGACACACGACCGTGGACTTAGACGCTACTGTTTGATGGTCCTGTGACACCTGTCGATGATCACCTGGTTAAACCACTGCCAATCTTCAAACAGACGCGCCCTACGCCCTACGGTTATCGATGTCATGAATACGCGTGAACAAAAAACGCGCTCCTCCAGTACATGTAGGCCCTACACCGGATCAAAGTCTGGACTGCTGGACGGCCACAGCTGCAGGATATGAAGCCGAGTGTCTCCCGGGATAGCTATTAACCTACTACGTCTACGATCGTGTGTCCGAGAACAAGAAACACATTTTTGGCACCATAATACCTTAATTTCACTTCCTTTCAGGTTTTCCATGTGGGAAAGTTCAATTTGTCGGCGCTCCAACGCAAACGCTCATAAATTTGACAAACTCGCGAATATTTACAAACGACTTTGGAATCACGTGTAAATATGGTCACTGTTGCTGTGTTTAAAATTTCAGACAAATCCCAAAAGTGTTGACCGAGTTATGACACTTTTCGGGGGGCTACTTTTTAACCGGACACAGTAGAACGCGTCTGAGAGTTACATGTAGCCTAAGCTTACAGGTCTAGCTAGCGCACATGTGCATTGTGCAGCTCAAGAGGGAGGCCATTCGAATCCATACCACCGGGCCAACCACACATCGGCGTGGGCGTGTGTCCTACTCTCCTCTTTTTATAGTATACGTGCTCATACAATTGCCACGAACACTGACCCCATGCAGGTGTGAACTCATCGCTAACCGACATAAATTAGAATAAAATTATAATTTAATTATTCTGCTGTCCTGGTTGTTACACTGCAGAATGCCATTGACCAAAGCATCCGTCTGTGAAAGTCATCGCATTCTCTGGCTTTGCTCTTCCCACACAATCGGAAAGATTTCGAAATATGTATCACTTCTGCTGCACTGGAATTTCAATCGTGATACTCCGAATAAAGTCTGAAGTCATTATTCTTACTGGAACATATGCAATAAACCATGACGAGACAGGTTTCCTGAAATGAGAACTGAATATTTTTGGATTAAGTCTCTGGTCATTGTTTGACTTGATGTCTGTCTGTCTGTCTGTCTGTCTGTCTGTCTGTCTGTCTGTCTGTCTGTCTGTCTGTCTGTATGTCTGTCTGTCTTTAATTCTCAATCTCTTTCTCAATTATTCCCTGCAAATTTAACGGAGGCCAAATGCTGGTAGTTATAAAACTCCGTTAAACAAAGCTAATTAAATGGTCGTTTTAGAAACCTTTATAACATGTGATACTGATGCTATAACCATTAACTGCGCTTTTCAATCATGCAGAATGAGTGTGGAGAGGTGCCCCTCCACCTGTGTCGATTGAGTAACTCAATCAAGTTTGGATCAAAAATATTAGGTTCAAATGATCATCCAGCAGCAGAGACCATGCGAGATCACTGGTCAAATTACTATTGTGCATCTTCTGTGAACCAAAATTCTATTTTTAAAAGAACTGAACATTTCTTTTCAATTACATCCGAACCATTTAAATCTCCAATTTTTCAGTCAACCGCTCCATGGTTTAACAGAACCACTAAAGTCGATCTGTCCTTGAAACAACATATAGCCTAAACAAAAAGAAGGACTCTCCTAACATTATGTCATCGCTATCATTAAGATTAATTGATAAATATGTTGATCGCACATCAATCTATACAGATGGTTCTAAAATTGAAAATGTCGTTTCTGCAGCTTTCTATGTACCATCCATGAATTCTCACAACGTTTATAGGATAGCAGATAACTCCTCAATTTATTCTGCTGAATTAACGGCCATTATTGAAGCGATAAAATGGATTATCAAAAATGAAAATGTGAATGAAACTGCAAATGCAAATAAGTATATTATATAGACTGATTCATTAAGTGTGGCCACATCTATAAAAGAAAACAAGTCTTCTTCACGGCCTAATTTATTTCTGGAATTTATAGATAATGTTAATAAACTTAAAAGCAGCAGTTTAATCATAGCATGGATCCCTAGTCATATTGGATTATCTGGAAATGAAATGGCAGACACCCTTGCAAAGAAAGGGCAAGAGCTATTGGAGATTAATTCAACAAATTATCTAGAATTAATGGAAATCTATTCTTTAATAAGGAAATATGTTATTAATACATGGCAAATTGAATACGATACTGAAGGAAAAGGGAGATTTTATAAATCTATCCAGCCTTTGGTATCCACTGATATAAAATTTATGGACTCTATAAGGAAACGAGAAGTTCAAATTACCAGACTTAGAATGGGGCATGTCCTTAATAACAGCTGGTTGAAAGTGATAGGTAAAAGCACAACAGACCTGTGCTCTGGATGCCAATTGCCAGAAACAATCGAACATACGCTGTTCGCTTGTAAAAAGAATGACATTT
>OX243818.1:5346688-5476688 GCA_945859605.1 Lumbricus rubellus
TTGCTCTTTGTTATGTATTCACTCCTGCACCCAATTTTTATTTTAAAAAAAAATCTTTTTATGCGCCATTTTTACGCGCATACGTTCATCTAGACATTGTGAGAGAATTGTGGAAAAACAACTGGGGTTGGACTATGATCCTCTTGGAATTGGGGTGTGAAAAGCAGACTTTACTATTATGGGGCTCGAAGAAACACTGAGAGGTTGAAAATCTCGCTAATTCTCACCCTGCATCTGGAGCCTTCACGAATCACTAGGTTCTAGTTAGGCATCACATAAATGGCTATACTACATGTATAGCTATACTATGCATATGATAATCTAATCTTATAAAAGATATTCAAAAATGAAGAAAGACAGACAGAGCTACACAGTACACACACAATACATGCAGTTAGCTACTAAATTTTATTCATCCATTCATTCGAATGTCTATATAGGCCTAGCACCTCTTCAAGGAACTACTAAGAGGAGGTCCCTACTCCAACATGGTCAAAAAGAAACAGTTTTCAAGTATTATACTTATAGAACGTGTCTGAGAGTTAAGCTTACAGGTCTAGCGCACATGTGCAGCTCAAGAGGGAGGCCATTCGAATCCACACCACTGGGCCAACCATGCACACATCGGTGACCGGACATTTCCCCCCTGGACAATTCCCCCCCGGACATTCCCTCCCACCCTAGGACATTTCCCCCCCCCCATACGTATATTATACATACATACATGCATGCATGCATGCATACATACATACATACAAACATACATGCATACATACATACAAACATACATACAAACATACATACATACATTACAAACATACATACAAACACACATGCAAACATACATACATACATACATACATACATACATACATACATACAAACATACATACAAACATACATACAAACATACACATATATACATGTACATACATATTTGCATAAATCGCTTGTATGTATGTATGTATGTACATGTATGTATGTACATTTATGTATGTTTGTATGTATGTATGTATGTTTGTATGTTTGTATGTATGTTTGTATGTATGTATGTATGTATGTGTATGCACAGGGGGGAATTGTCCTGGGGGAATGTCCTAGTCGAAATCGGGGGGGGAAACGTCTGGGGGGAATTGTCCGAGGGGGGAATTGTCCGGGGGGGGGAATTGTCCGAGGGGGGGAATTGTCCGGGGGAATTGTCCAGGGGGGGAAATGTCCTACAACCCCACACATCAGCGTGGGCGTGCGTCCTCCTCTCCTCTTTTTATAGTATACATGCACATACAATTGCTACGAAAACCGACCCCATGCAGGTGTGAACTCATCGCCAACCGACATAAATTATAATAAAATTATAATTTAGTTACTATGATGTCCTGGCTGTTACACTGCAGCGGACGACCATTAACCAAAGCATCCATTATGTGAAAGTCATCGCATTCTCTGGCTTTGCTCTTCCCACACAATCGGAAAGATTTCAGAAATGTATCACCTCTGCTACACTGGAATTTCAATAATGATACTCTGAATAGTCTGAAGTCATTATTCTTACTGGGCCATATGCAATAAACCACGCGAGACAGGTTTCCTGAAAACAACGAGAACTGAATATTTTTTGATAAAGTCTCTGGTCATTGCTTGACTGCTGTCTGTCTGTCTGTCTGTCTGCCTGCCTGTCTGTCTTTAATTCTCAATCTCTTTCTCAGTTGCTCCATTCAAATGGAGGCCAAATGCTGGTAGTTATAAAACTCCGTTAAACAAAAGCTAATTAAGTGGTTGCTTTATAAACCTTTATAGCATTTGACACCGTCAAAGAATGACATTTCAATCCTACTACTTAAAAAATGTGTAGAGAAAAAAGTGGAATGTAGTGTTAAAAATATATTCTCTATTCAAGATATTTATCTTGAAGCTTATAATATACTTATGACCATAACTAATGGAAAAATTATGTAAGAAGTATTGCATGTGAATTATAATTTTAGTTGTATTTGTTTGCTTTTTTTAGTGCGGTTTGTGTGTGTATGTGTGTGTATGTGTGTGTATGTGTGTGTGTGTGTGGTGTGTGTGTGTGTGTGTGTGTGTGTGTGTGTGTGTGTGTGTGTGTGTGTGTGTGTGTGTGTGTGTGTGTGTGTGTGTGTGTGTGTGTGTGTGTGTGTGTGTGTGTGTGTGTGTGTGTGTGTGTGTGTGTGTGTGTGTGTGTGTGTTAACTAATTTTGTAATAGATTAAAGAGGCATTGAATCAAACGATTTTTGATATTATTGTTTAAGCTTATAGATGATGGCTGAATGATTTGATTTTCATATTAATGTTGAATATCTAATCTATTTGATTATATAATGTATTAATTAAAAATAAATAAAAATTAAAATCAGAAAATGAATGTATATTTAAATATATGCATGTTTATGCATGTATGTTAAATGGTGACACTAAATAATGACAAATGCATCAAAGAGGACCTACAGCAACCACCTTATGAACACTGTCGACATGGAAATAGAAATCCCAGAAGAAGAACAATGAAAAGAAAAGAAAAAAAAGATAGACATTATAGACAGAAACTGCGGAACATTTAAACAACAGTGAACTGAAATACATTGATACTGTAACCTTAAAGACGTCAACAGCCTATGTTGCTATAAGATGTCGTTAAACTGTTGAATAATAATAAGACACCGATGCTATAAGAACTATCAACTGCGTCACTCAAAAGTACAGTTCAATAAAATACATTGTGCATTCATACTAAAAGAGGAAACACGGTGTCGTTAAACTGACTGACACAACTACAATTACAACGTTAACGGCTCTGTTAGTCGCAACACGTCGTTTAAATCTGAACTAGAGGATGGTAGCATACTGCCCGCCTGCCGGATCCTGTCCCTGGTACCTTTAACCGACCGTTGTGAGCCTTGTGGCCTTGACAAGTGAGTAAGTCTGTTACATCAGCACTAGATATGGTTGTGATCGAGTCCTCCGTGATCTGGCACATGCGAACTCTGTTGTCATAGGCCCTCGTCAAATATGAATCCATCCATCCGGGCGTTAAGAACTCCGCCACTGGCTGTTCTCTGCCCAATGCCAGTTCCAAGCCTGGATAAAGGAGGAGGGCGACACTAATCATCGTTGATATGGCAGTGTCGTTAAACATGTAACAAGCGACCGGGCGTTAAGTCCATTCTACGCATTCCAAGTATCAATACTGTATCATCTTAGACTTAAAGAGTAAAGTATTTTATTTAAAACTAGCTGTACCCAGCCACGCGTTGCTGTGGCAAAAGAGACTTCCCCCTCCCCTACCCCTCTCCCTCTCCCTCCCCCTGCCCCTCTCCCTCTCCCTCTCCCTCCCCCTACCCCTGTCCCTCCCCCTCCCCCTCCCCCCCCCCTCCGCGATGGCCACGCGGATCACGCCATAAAACGCTTGAGCAAGAAGGCCGTAATGAAATGCGAAGGCCGTAATGAAATGCGCTAAAGAAATTTACGGAACAAACATGCCCGAATTGGTATGCAAGGCTTATTGACGGGCGTAGGCTATGTGTTGAAAACGGTGGAATTTTCAAAGTTGTTTTTTTTTGTTGAAAAGATTGCGCTTTTTGCGAAAAATCATTCTGAAAACCCGGCCGTGTTGGAACTAAACGTTTTGGTGAAGTTCTGAAAGCAATCGGCACAGAAAGTTCGGAGATAACTTGCAAGGAGCCAAACGCGGTTACATTTTTATATATATAGATTGCATGAACTTAATTGTTCTATCATGCTCATGTCCAAGGTTATGAGAAGGATGCAACGCAAGACATGAGCATCGCATCTCCTGACTGAACGGAAGAGGTCAGTGTCGGCCTTAGCTGCCATTACCACCGCACTGGTGTTAAAAATAGATAACAAAAAAAAACAAAGTTCAGAGCAGCCATGTTCAAACAATCATGATGAGAAAAATTGAAAATTATCAAATGTACAAAATGTTAAATAAAGACGACACGTGATCTGCCAAAATTTGGTAGTAAATGTTACTAAACACTGTTCATATTAGACACCTTCAAAACGATTTAACCTACTTTATATTAACTATTTTTGTAGGTTTTTTTACATGTCAGAGAAATGAAGTACTCAATAGTCACGGAAAAGAAGCATTAATGGTAAAGTTATGCATTCTCTAATAACAAATGGAAAGAAAATGAATTGAAAAGGTCAAATAGACGTTTATCCCTACCTAAGCAAGCTGCTTGATAAAACCATGAATTATCAAATGCACGAAATTTTAAATAATTTGGTAGAAAATGTTACCAAACAGTCCACATTAAACACCTTCAAAACCCTTTCAACCATTATACATTAACTGCGTTCATAGTCGGTGAAAATAGTGTTGCTTCTTAAAATGAGTCACTGACGAGTCATTAACTGCCAAATGTGTATGACATTGTATTATTATAATACACGTTCTAATACTGTAGCACTATTATGGTGCTACAGTATTGTAGGCTCTATTGTATTGTGTTAATAGAAGTTTTTAAAAGCGGGCTCTCATAGTGCATGCGCACCAATAATCAGAAAAGCTTCAGTTCTGAAGACTCAGAGAAAAACACGGTGGTTTTGAGAGAGTGAAAAGATGGACTTTGAGTTCCAGTCAATTGCGAAAAATTTGTCAATGGAGAGAGCGACAGAATTGAATTCATAGTGCAAGACTGCAAGACCAATGAAAGCAAGATTTTATATGTTAATTAACTCGGAAGTAGTCTCAGACTTTTCACACCACTGTGTTAGCGTAACTCCGAACTAACTACATAATAATTATAGTCCATAACTCAAACAGTACATTTTAATTAGGATGAAAATATGTGAGAACCAATGAAGACATCAAAATTGAACGGTGAACAACCACAGTCCTGCATACCTTGAAACGTGCGCAGACCTACACAGGTATTTACTCCAATGCATAAATACACACACGTGTGTAGATACAAACCACACATAAATTATATTGCCCGCATACACAGATTGAAACGAACGCGAATACACCTACCTTCGCATGCAATTAACTCCAGAATGTCACTCTGCATGCCTTGTTGGCCTATGTGATGACAAATACCAGTAAGGTCGCCCTCCTCCTTTATCCAGGCATGCGACTGGCACTGCCAGAGTACGAGCAGTAACGGTCTGAGCCTGCTGCTCGCAAACCGCTTTTATACGGTGTACGGGGTGGAGGGGACACCACTGCGATTTGCGGTGGAATTAAATCGAGACCTGTGTACAATTATAAGCTTGTGATTATTTATTTGAGCGACTGAAACTGGTTCACCTATTTTTGCCTTAGAGAGTGCTAGAACGGTCGAAAGAGGGCCGTTGCCATGCGTGTAGTTGATGCGGTCCTGACAACGTGATCGCCTTGCCTATACGGAGGGTCGTATGGACCCAGCTACTTTGGCTAAGTTTGGTATATTAATGCAAACGGCCCTGAGAGCCACAAGATATCTTTAGTAAATTGTTAAAGTAGCTAAATACAGCACTAACAGATGTTTTATTAAACACCTTTTAAACTGTTGAAACAAGTCCATATAGGCCTATGCCTTCGAATCACCGAATACATATCTTTGACACTGCACACACATTTCTCGAATCCCCTCAAACATTCCTTCGAATCACCCAGATACATTACCTCAAATCCCCCTAAAAAAATCCTTCAAATCATTCACACATTTTTTGAATCCCTCATAATGCCTTCGACCCCTCGTGCATTTCTTCGAATCCCCTCATACATTCCTTCGAATCCCTTCGTACATTCCTTCGAATCCCCTCGTACATTCCTTCGAATCAACCTTATACAATCCCTTGAATCTCCATCATACATTCCTTCGAATTCCCCTCAAACATCCCTTCGAATCCCCTTAGACGTCCCATCGAGTCCCCCTCATACACTCCTTCAAATCCACTCATACATTCCTTCGAATTCCTCATGAATCTCCTCATGCATATCAATCGCACACAACCAGTTAATTAGAAAAATCTGTACACAGACCTATCAGCTTAAATCAGCATCAAACAACACGATGGAAATCTGATCCACATTCCACTAATCATCCACGTGCCTGTTCAGACATGCATTCATATGATCAGAATGACGTTTTACAGGACAAAACAGCCGCTCAGCAGCAACCCAACTTCAATTACTTGCGGTTTCATGTTACAGAATGGCACGCAAGATTTCCCTATCACAAATATGCATCCGACCGTTTGCACTTAGCATATAATATATTATATTGATGTAAATTGCAAATCACCTGGGTCGTATTATAATGCATGAACTGACCCAGTTGTGTTTAATTTATTCGTTTGAAAGCATGGCCCTGACAATTTACTCTAGTACTCTATCCGATTATGAAAAGAAGTGTCTATGGGAGTGGAAGTTGTATCCTTCGTGCACCAATGTTCGGGCACTTGTGGTAATTGATCCAAATTCTAACCACAATTATCGACCCGAATCCCAAGTTTCATTCATTCATTCATTCATTCATTATTAGAATTTATATAGCGCCTCTTCAAGAAACTACTCAGAGGCGCTCCCAGCCCAGCCACGACCAAAGAAAAAGGATTTAAGAGACTTGAGAAATAAAGATTGACTAGACAGGTGGAGGAAATGGAGGTTTGAGGGGAGGTCATTCCAGATTGACGGTCCCACAACCGAGAAGGCTCGGCGCTGTCTGGTAGCTAAGCGAGCCCGTGGAACAAGCAGTTGTCCTTTCGCAGCGGAGCGAAGGGCCCGACGCGCTACAATGTCAGAGACAGGACGACAGAGGACGCGCAGATAGGATGGAGCACAACCAAGAATACAGCGAGAAACAAGGGCAGCAATGCGGTAATTGATGCGTTGGGCTATTGGCAGCCAATGCAGTACATCACGCATGTAGGCAGAGACAGGCGAAAATTTAGGAATTCGTCCGATGAGTCGGGCAGCAGAGCGTAGAACCCGATCTAACCGTCCCAGAACCCCAAGGGGAAGGCCAACAAGGATTGAGCAGCAATGGTCAATACGACTAGTTATTCATGGTCTAGAACTTGCGGATGGAGACCGAAGAACCACCGGCAATCAATCAACCAATCAATCAATCAGAAATTATATAGCTCATTTCACTATCTCTACTCATAGGCGTTCCCAGCCCAGGGCAAGCGAAAAAAACAGTCTTCAACAATAATTGATGAAGCTGAGAAGAGTTTGATACACGTGTCATATAATAGTCAAGAGAAGCCCGTTCCTGGTTGTCGGAGTTGGACCAGCCACAGAGCGGTTACGGTTCTGTATCGTCGCCAAGCGCGCGAAAGGGTGGCTATGTGGGATTGTGGGAGAAACCACGAACGCAGCTGGTGAGTAAATAACCCATACCCTCACATGAGGCACTCTTTTCCATCAGTCACCCTTTCAGCCCCCTATTGAACAAGTCCCAAGGTTATGCGCCTGGAAGCCAACGCAGTCCAGGTCATGCCACTTACTCCCCAGCTTAGAACATTTTACACCGTTCTGTGACAGAGCGACACGTGAAAATGAAAATTTAGGCTACTCATGGTAATAATAATAATCTTCGTTTAATTGCAAACGGAACCAGAGCAGAATTATCACAATTTATTCGTACATGTAGTATGACTGGTGATCACAAGTTATTACAAAGGTCAAATTTAACGGAAGGTTGAGTGGACCTTGGAAGAGTAGCGGGAAGCCACCTTTCATGCGTGTGCCCTTCGTGCCAGAGTGTTTACCATTACCCTATTATAACCACTCAAAAGGTCACAAGGTCACTCACGACTCGGAGTCGAACCGGCAACCGAATGATCCAAGACCAAACGTGTTACCGCCACTTGAGAGGAGGGACTTTACGGCCCTGGTAGCACTTTGGCACGGGAAAAGTCCACAAACGCGGAATCGCTTCTCGCTATTGACTTCCCAAAGGCCGACTCAGCCGTCCATTCGATAAATGGCGTTGGTAAAATGAGCAGCAAGATGTGACGGAAGCCTTGCAATGGCTGCCAAAAGCCAGTCAAATTTGAGTCGTGTAATAACTTGTGATCAGACGTTCACAATATGAACTGCAATCAAACTATATTGTGTCTGTTTGAAATAATAAACTATCATTAATTAACTATTATTAATTATTAATTATTAATTACCAGCGCTTGGGAAAATCTCATTATTTCTAAAGAGTCAATAACGTCCGAAACGTTAAGATCCTGTAACTTCCGCCAACGTCAATGTCAAAGTCAATGAAAAGTGCGATGGCGGAAATGCTTTCGCAGGTGGTGAAGCAGAGGAGGGGACGTGTAGAGGGGACGTGTAGCGGACAGAGTCTGCAGCGTTCCAGACATCTTGTTTGTCTTCTCATGCATGACGATGTCCACAAATATAACAACAGACCACGCGCGATGCATTCCATTGGCCGTGTCATGGACGCCTACGATATTAGCATTTGCACAGAAAGCTAAGGCTACACATACACTCACACATGCACGACAGATAAAATACATACGTACATACATGCATACATGCAATAATGTATACATTCATACAGGCACAGAGCCTACATACATGCATACCTACACATTACATGCAATCACCCCTATTCGATGGACCAGTTCAGTGGACTCTTTTAAATCCATGATAAAACCGCATTTGTTCGCTGAGGCTTATCTCGCATGTTATCTACTTTGTAAAGCATGTTTGGCAGAGTTCCGGAGCCATATAAATATTTTCGTACTAAATATTATTGCCAAAATTATTATTATTATCATTATTATTGTCATTGTTGTCGTCGTCATCATCATCATTAAGCATACATAACAGACAAATTATATAATATAAAATTATAATAACAAAGTGTATAATAGCACTTTGAGCAGTGTATGTATGTTGCGCGCGTCCCCCCAGCCAAAAGAACACCCCTATTCAGCCTCAAGTCAAGGTTTCTTTCCTCATATTTCACGCAGGGTCTCTCTGGCCGAGGAGCAAGGCGGGGAGGGGCTTCAGCATTAAGTTCCAGGTACTCCGTTCTCTTCCCTCGAAAACCCGGCACCCCCGAGGCAACATCCAGTATGGATTCTGAACCCTCTTCTTCCTCATTACCAGGTACCAAGGATGACTTAAGGCGACATATGTCCACGGCTCTCTGTGGGAGAGCAACAGCCCCTATTTCAGACTGTTCTGGGTTCAGATCCCCTCCACTTATTCGACGGGTTCCCATCCATCCGGGTTGCTCAGCGGTATCAGGGTCTAGGGCATTATTTTCTCCAGCATATTGCCTCAGATGTTTTTCTAACTGTTCGTGTTTCTCAATTAAGGCCTGCATTTGGGCTTCCTGGCGCTCCATAAATTCTTCAACAGTGCACGATACTATTTGAGAGGGGGTTGTCTCTTCTTCCTCCCCTTCACTAACTTCCTCTTCTGAATTATTACTTGACATAATGTTCAATGAGTAAGGACTTCTTAATAACTCTGATGAATTAAGAATTAAGCCTAAGTATTCACCACATATCTTCAAGTTAAAGGTTTTAATCAACACAATTGCAGACACTTGACTATCGGTAATCAGTCAATGATATTTAAGCGAAAGAGAAATTAATCAGCATGATTATATTGCATTGATTTATGTAAATCCGAGAACATCTATCACTGTTTCGCAGACACGGTTTTCTTTCCGTGCGAAGCACTCGCTACCATCTAATTAATTAACACTAATGAGTTAAGCCTAATCAGTTCTTCAATTAAGCACCACACGCAATGTGACCAATTATAATTGTCTATTCTAGCGATATTCACTGCGAAATATTATTTATAATAATATCTCATTTAAGCTTCTCGGTTCCACAGCAATATGAAATTTAAGGGGATACTTCTCTGCACTCCAGATAATAATTTCAGTAAACGTTGACCACGGAGATACCAGTCACCAAATTGACCACCAGAAGAAATGAAACGGCGGAAGAATTTCAACTTCCAAAGTATGACAAATATTCTTCAAAACTGTTTTCAGACACCCTGGTCTCGTCAATATGAAGGCCCAATTTCTTGGCTGCACGGCAGAAATTCAATTACTAGTTTCTTCGAGTAAATTTGGATCGCAATCTTATTCGATTTCTACCACAATTTCAACGATTCGAGCACAGAGATGTTGCTTCGTCAACCGCCACCGTCTGTCTGAAGGTTTCAGTCCTTCCAGCCAATCACAGGCCACATCCGGGACTCGTCGGAGTCACGGGATCAAGGGGGATCCAATGAAACCTGTTGCGCTGCCGCCGAACTAAAAATAGAGTGGCATAATGAGCTGTTCTCCCAGAACAAATAATAATACACCGGAGGTCGCTCTAAAACGCGGCTACACCACCGGAGACCGACCGAAGGTTTGATGTTAAGGCCGAAATTCGATTAGGCCGCAAATTTATAAAGGCCGTAAAATTATTAAGGAATTATTAACGATCCAACTTTTCACGATCGTTACACCCTCACCAGCCCCCTGAATTTTTCACCATGGGGAAAAATCTATCAGCTCCTGCTGATCATAACCGAGAAACTTAATTTCAGTGTCACCATAAACAATTCTATAGTCGAGAAATCTAATTAAACATCGAAAGTCTTAACGGACAGACTTGTACAAAGGCACCTATCGGAAAATATAACGGACAGATCACGATTTAACGTTATGGCAGAAAGCAATCAAGTATCAAAACATTCACCGAGTAGAGTTCACTAAGTCCAACTCAATTACAATCATAATCAACGATCTACGACGTAGCAACACTTCAACTGCATCTCACAAAACTTTGCAGATCGTTACAGAACTTAAAGTTCTCGGGAAGCACATGTCGACTTAGACACATAAAAGAAAACACAACAGTTTCAAACAAAATTGCAGGGAATGATTCAGATAATAATTTCTTTTCACAAGAAAGAATACAATCATGATTTGACTTAGCGATTATCACGGCGACTCAACAAGGTACTACCCGACTATTTACTAATTACTGGTCCTCAGGTGGACATCAAGAGTGGCCAGAACCATGCGGCTCTTTTTAAAGTGTGCAGTGTCAAGGTAATTACCTCTACCTTCCACCATTCTTTGCTAAGAGGATCGATCAGGTCAGTCAGGGAGGCGAGGAACACTTCTTCACAAGGAGACAACCTATCTACATTTATCGGTTCACCTGATTCGGTTCACATAACCAATACGAGAAACTACCCTTATTAGATCCCAACAGAAGTTTTTATCTCTAAGAATAATGCAACACATAATCGCAATCAATCCAGGGCGATAATACAACATAGCAATTTTAGAACGGACACATATAATTATAATCGACGTTTCCTATCCAATCCCATCACTTGCTCGGGGCCACTTACAAGGATAAATAAATGTCTTCCATAACACTAAAAGATCATGCCCCGGCACCATATTCAGTACAACATTATTCATTTAAACGGAGCAACATATCAAATAACATCAAGAAGTCGCAAATGTATCGAATCACATCACAAGGCACCAGCATGTCAAAGCCAACACTTATCTCATCACTCCGACAATTCATCTGCACACAGCATCACAACAATCTTGCTCCTAACCGTCAGACTAAACTACAGCTCAAGTAATACTCAGGGCTAGAAGTCAACAACACTTTTAACTAATGCTGTATTCCATTTACACCACCCTTACAGATACTACATACAACCACCAACGATTGCAACAATCTCCTTTCTGAGCATTCATAAACATGGGCAGTCAGTACATCATCACAGACAGAACACATTACACTTAGGCTGAGACTACTAAACAAAGGCTTTCTGTTTAGCTAAGCATTATCAATACGCACTAGGGCGGCATTACCCTCGACCTAAGCAATAATTTCTCCACGTCCCCCTTCCAAGACGGAGTACAACAGAGCAGACCACCCGAGACAAGTTAAACAAAGGGATCTACTGTTTAGTAAAACATACCCTAGGAACTAACGGGTTTCTCTCTGACCTAAGCTATAACCTCTCCACGTCTACCTTACAAGACGGAGTACAACAGAGTAGGACAGTAACGCTGACTAGTAAGCAAAAGGGTTTACTGCTTAGTAAAGCATACCAAAGAAACTAGGCCGTCTACAGCTCACAACTCTACACCAGGTCATCTGTCTCACCTCTCATATAGTATGAACTGACTGCGGAGACATTAGACAACTCACAAGTCTACCATCTATCTTACTCACAAACTACTCGGAGCTTACACATCACACAGACATACTAGTTTCTTTCACACACTCAACTAATACAACTCGCTAATCAACATTCAAAGACTATGTCCACTAACTGTTACAAAGGTCAAGCTACTCATGATTCAATATGCTGCATTATACTCTACTAACTGCTATGATTATGCACATTCAGCTTTAGAATACATTCACCAAAGTTACTGAGCTCAGCTACTCATAATCTAACATATTAGGTAATACCTTATTACCTTTCAATTATAATTATGCAGTCAACATTAGAAATGCATACAGAACATTTGCCTTTTCTTCTCTGGCAACCACAAAAAGAATGCAATGAAACACACAAGTAACCAATCTTATCTATAATCATGAACCAATCATAGATGTTCATTCACAAAATTCATCTGCTTCCATATGCATACCAAAGAACATAAAAATACTGGACTCAGTGTTACATCATACATCAACTAAAGGAGAGGGTACTCTAACCTCTAAGCTATTACTCCGTCGCCATTATGCGACTCACATCAGCATTTCCACAATCATACTTCATTCACAATAACCATTAATGTGAGCGCTACATAAAAATTCAACTACACAAAATAAACACAAACAACTTAACTAACAGCCCATCGCATTATTTTACATTACTGCCTATACCCGGGCCCATTCCCGTGGTTCCTAGTGGGACTCGAGCGCTGTATAAACCTTCTTGCAAATTCACAATTATCTTGCACATGTTTAATCGATACAGCCACAAAATCATCTTTATTCAACACAACATCAGCAATCTGCATATTCTCTAAAACTAGACTAATTGGCTGATGATTCTGGGTGACTCCGGTGCTTTCGCTCTCGCCGGCTCGATGAGCGGAGAGGACGAATGGAGGATGCACATCCCAATCCTGTTGATGCTGGGCTACCACCTTGGCAGCAGAGACCTGGAGCGAAGATTCCGTAGAGGAAGTTCCTGGCGTCGCAGATTCCGGTTGTTTCTCCACATCTTCCTGAAGATGAATTCCTTCCAGGTTCCTTTTCTCCTTTCCGCCATCCGATGCAGCCAGAGTGTCACAAGGTACCACGATTCTTCTGCACAGTCCAGAGCGAGGTTCGCAATGTACCGAGAACTCGTTCAGTTTTTGTTCTCCTTCTTGTTCTCCCTGCGATGCGTTGGCTGAACGACCAGAGCCAACCCGAGAAATGTACCCGAGCTGATCGCACCCATAGCAACGGCGATCATTTCGGATGACCCTCTGGAAGCGGTTGTTCGAACGACGATTCCACTGTTGATTGCTGGGACCATTGTCTCCCCTTTTCTGAAATGTTCGTGGCGGTTGCCACTGTCGAGATTGTTCATGAAGTCGGTCCAATTTCACTTGCGATGTCATCCTTCTATCTGGGAAATTTGAAGATTCAGGTCGTAGTTTCCCAGCAGGTTCTTTCTTTTCACTAGCAATTTCTTGGACTGCATTGTCGGTTGTCGTAGATGAATTCTGTGGAGGTTCTCTGAGTGTCTGCAGCAGGAGGCGGAGCAGTTCTTCTTGATTCCAGTTCTTACGATGCTCGTCGGGTCTGATTTCGCTTGCACTGTTCAGTTTCACAGCAGTAGCACTGTTCGATTTCACCACAGAGTTTATCGGCACTGTTTGTGTCGCTGACAATTGCACAGATTGATTCAGCATTGAAATCTGTTCATCATGAGCGGCTGGATCAGCGACCAGATGCTGATATGGCGTGTAAGGCATGTGCGAAGGTTGACTTGCCTTCCACCGTTGATATTCGCAGCTTTGTGTCACGTGGGTTTCCGACGACAGGTTCGGTGTCGACATGAGCGGCTGACCGGAAGGAAGGGTGAGCGTAGATATTCGTGGAGCGACGCCAGAGGGCAGGAAAGGTTTTTCGGAAGCCATGACGTTGAGCGACGACGGGGAAAAGGTGGTAGCCCATGAGATGGTTGTCGTTGTCTGTCCGGGATGTGCACCTCGAAGCACCAGATGGTTTTCCCTCAGCGATGATGGATCCCCATTATCTGAAACTAACAGTCGTGAGTTAGTACATGCTTTAACATTATTTTGCCCTAAAGCTACCGCATGGGAATCGAGTACAAGATTATGCAAAGGCCGCATATCTTTTATTTCAGAATGCTCGCTGTCCGATAGACATTTTTCAGTTAATTGATTTCTGAATTGCATTTGTTTATTTCGCATGTAAGAGTCGAAATCAAAACCTTCATAAACAGTGTTCGTGTTATAATCATACATTGTTCGAGTATCTACTTTAGCAGCTGCAGTTGTAGTTTGGCTGTTAGATATCACTTTTGGTCGGGCGCCATAAAAATTTCCTTGAGCATCTAGTTCATCTATTTCTCCAAGAAACATTCTCCTTTCCTCAGCACCTTGGCTTAACAAGACCTCATTATTTCTGGTGACAGTTGTTGCACCAGTACTAGATTGGGTCTGAACCTCTGTACCTGAACTTAATTTCACCCCACTAATTCTGGGACCAATTGTTGCGCGCGTCCCCCCAGCCAAAAGAACACCCCTATTCAGCCTCAAGTCAAGGTTTCTTTCCTCATATTTCACGCAGGGTCTCTCTGGCCGAGGAGCAAGGCGGGGAGGGGCTTCAGCATTAAGTTCCAGGTACTCCGTTCTCTTCCCTCGAAAACCCGGCACCCCCGAGGCAACATCCAGTATGGATTCTGAACCCTCTTCTTCCTCATTACCAGGTACCAAGGATGACTTAAGGCGACATATGTCCACGGCTCTCTGTGGGAGAGCAACAGCCCCTATTTCAGACTGTTCTGGGTTCAGATCCCCTCCACTTATTCGACGGGTTCCCATCCATCCGGGTTGCTCAGCGGTATCAGGGTCTAGGGCATTATTTTCTCCAGCATATTGCCTCAGATGTTTTTCTAACTGTTCGTGTTTCTCAATTAAGGCCTGCATTTGGGCTTCCTGGCGCTCCATAAATTCTTCAACAGTGCACGATACTATTTGAGAGGGGGTTGTCTCTTCTTCCTCCCCTTCACTAACTTCCTCTTCTGAATTATTACTTGACATAATGTTCAATGAGTAAGGACTTCTTAATAACTCTGATGAATTAAGAATTAAGCCTAAGTATTCACCACATATCTTCAAGTTAAAGGTTTTAATCAACACAATTGCAGACACTTGACTATCGGTAATCAGTCAATGATATTTAAGCGAAAGAGAAATTAATCAGCATGATTATATTGCATTGATTTATGTAAATCCGAGAACATCTATCACTGTTTCGCAGACACGGTTTTCTTTCCGTGCGAAGCACTCGCTACCATCTAATTAATTAACACTAATGAGTTAAGCCTAATCAGTTCTTCAATTAAGCACCACACGCAATGTGACCAATTATAATTGTCTATTCTAGCGATATTCACTGCGAAATATTATTTATAATAATATCTCATTTAAGCTTCTCGGTTCCACAGCAATATGAAATTTAAGGGGATACTTCTCTGCACTCCAGATAATAATTTCAGTAAACGTTGACCACGGAGATACCAGTCACCAAATTGACCACCAGAAGAAATGAAACGGCGGAAGAATTTCAACTTCCAAAGTATGACAAATATTCTTCAAAACTGTTTTCAGACACCCTGGTCTCGTCAATATGAAGGCCCAATTTCTTGGCTGCACGGCAGAAATTCAATTACTAGTTTCTTCGAGTAAATTTGGATCGCAATCTTATTCGATTTCTACCACAATTTCAACGATTCGAGCACAGAGATGTTGCTTCGTCAACCGCCACCGTCTGTCTGAAGGTTTCAGTCCTTCCAGCCAATCACAGGCCACATCCGGGACTCGTCGGAGTCACGGGATCAAGGGGGATCCAATGAAACCTGTTGCGCTGCCGCCGAACTAAAAATAGAGTGGCATAATGAGCTGTTCTCCCAGAACAAATAATAATACACCGGAGGTCGCTCTAAAACGCGGCTACACCACCGGAGACCGACCGAAGGTTTGATGTTAAGGCCGAAATTCGATTAGGCCGCAAATTTATAAAGGCCGTAAAATTATTAAGGAATTATTAACGATCCAACTTTTCACGATCGTTACATGTACACTGTTCACAAGCACATGCGCACATTGCAGCACAGTGCCACTCATTTCCCTATTATCATAACGCACTACTGTAACACATTGCATAAACTGGTCGATGACTAGGACTCTGTGTTCATAGCTATTGTTGATGCATCCATATGATTGACTTTTGCTGGTGTGCCGACCGGAATTCCCTTACGTGTGCAACCCACGTATAGCCTACTCTCAGGCGTACAGCCGTCATGGCTAGATGACGTACACGTACAGTCGTACACGTCGTCATGTATAGCCATGTTTTATTGCATACGGAAATGCGTTTCCCATCATTCTGACTGATAACTGTTATTGTTTTGTTGTCATTGTTATTAATCCCTGCACACTATCAGCATTAGTATCACTGTCAAACATTATTATGACTGCTATAATTATCATCATTATTATTCGTATGATCATCGTTATCATCATCATCATCATCATCATTTTTCATTGGCATCGTCATCATCGTCGTCGTCTTCATCATCATATTTCTCATTATATATATATATATATACTAGCTGAACCCGGCCACGCGTTGCTGTGGCTGAAAAGAGGCTCCCACTCCCCCTCCCCCTCCCCCTCCCCCTCCCCCTCCCCCCCCCCCCCCCCCCCCCCTCCCCCCCCCCCCCCCCCCCCCCCCCCCCCCCCCCTCCCCACCGTCTTCGTCCCGCTCCCTCCGCTGCTTTCCTCCGTCACGCCGTGAAGGCCGCTTTGGGGAAAGGCCTCCCCTGCCCTTCCCCTCGACCTCCATCTCCCCTCCCCCTCCGCTCCCTCCCCACCGTCTTCGTCCCGCTCCCTCCGCTCCTTTCCGCCGTCACGCCGTCAAGGCCGCTTTGGGGAAGGCCGCGAATCGCTTATGACGTCACAGGACGCGACATCATTCATGTTCATTCATATTTCGTCTGCTGTGTTTAGAGACAGCGTTTAGCCGTGAGGGACGTGTTCAACTTGCAAATGGCGGACGAACGGATTGCAAAGTTCACTTTTTGTGGAAAAGGTTGCGTTTTTTCGGGAAAAAAACATAAGTTATCACTGTTCTATCGGAATGGAAGGTGTTGTAAAAGTTTCATAACAATCGGTGTGTCACTTTGGGCGTGATCATGTTCCGAACTATTGGAAAGTTTCATTTTTATTTATGTAGATATATATATATATATAATTTAAATATATAGCCGAGCATAATTTACATGTGCCTAATTATATGATATAATAATTATGATAAAGTACTTCAATCAACCAATCAATCAAATCGTTTATTAGAAGTACAAAGTTGACACAGACGCAACTTAAACATACAATATTGTTGAGGGCATAATTGAGACATTCTCAACGCAAGGATAAAAATATTAAAACATTATGTTAGCGGTTGTGGTGCTTATATAATTACAAATGCACATAAATTATCTATCATGTATATATACAGCCTATATGTATGTATATATATATATATATATATATATATATATATATATTATTTTCGTGTGTGCGTATAATATTGCGTCATAGTTTCGTGCTGCTCACAGCCCTCGACTTGTTATGAGTGGCTGGTCGGACAAGTGCTTCGTGTTAAGAGTCTTAACTTCGAAAGAGAAGGGGCGATTGGGGCACAAAGGAAGAGGCCTATATTATTATTATTGTCGTGCAGATTCGAGCTAAGAATAGTCTGAAAAGAAGGAAGCAGCGATTTAAACGGCGAATATTGTTGACAAGTGGGAAAGTCAAAGGCTTTCGGAAGCTCTCATTCTCACGGCTTCTGCATGCGTGTGATAAACAGATTTTTATTGCTCTTCGTGACTCTTATTATACATGTAGACTGTTTTAGTGTAACTGGCGATGACGCTGCAGCCATATATACTTGCTCGTTTTGATCTCATAAATATTACAGTGGTCGGTATACATGTATATTAGTCGCAATTCGTGTGCTCGATATTGTTGTGCCCTGAACAACATCCTGGATATGAAGGCAACAGAGAGGCTGGGTTCAAGTCCCTACTGTAGTCTGTAGGACATAAAAATTTTTCGAGATAGAACCTGCACCAGAACTATACCACAGTGCCAGTTTCTAGACTGGATAAAGGAGGAGGGCGACACTAATCATCTCTTGGCATGACACTGTGTATATTTGAACAGCATCACTACCGGGTAGCAGATAAGACGGTATGAGAGAGAGGGCTGGATTATCCGTCCTAGTATTATATGCTGAGACTAAGAAAGGGAAGGTGCTAGCATTTAGTCATATACATGGCTGGCTCAAGGCTATAGCTAAAGAGAAAACTTCTCTTCCTCTTAGGAATTAAACTAATCATCCAGCCACAATCCATCCACTCATCTATCCAATATGATAACATGCATCCATCTCTCAAAAGTCTATCCATTCCTTTTCCCAACAATTCATCTGCCGTCCAATTCCACCCTGATGTAACGTCACACCATACAAGTAGAAGCAGTAGCAGGTAAAGGGGCGCTACATAAATTCTCATATCGAATTAATTTAATTATTAGAATTAAATGACAGTGTTTTCAGGCATCTTCTAAGATCAGATCTGCATAACAGAATACGAGCGAGAAAATTCCCACAGATTCTAAATTCTCCACCAAAAATAATATGATTAGCCAGTGGCCACCCTTTATCTCCTCTGTCTATCATCCAACACTTTGAAACTTTCAGCTTTTCTCGTCATTTTTGGCCAATGAAAACGAGCCTTAATGGACACTCGAAAATACTTGTAAATGGTCAGATTATGGATATATTTTATGTGAATGCATCGCCCATTAAACAATCTGATACATTGGAATTGGAAAATGCAACTGTTAAGAAAATGAACTGATAAACTGTTATGCAGTGTTAAATTATTATTGGGCTGTACTGGCAAAACTAAAGGTGAGTACACGACGCTACAGTAGCCTAAACCTGTCTGCAGGAAGTTTTGTACTAAACATAAACAATTGTTCTTTATGGAGATTTATATAGCGTTCCTTCAAGGTTACTACTCAGGAGCGCTCCCTGAATTAACCTCGGCTGAAAAGTATTGTTTTAAGACGGCGATAACACGTGAGAATTTGCGAGGAGGTACATGTAAGTACACGCTGTATTCCCGCGTATACCCTCGATTACTGTAACAGTTCTGAATATCTTTCTTGCTAAAGACTTCAATATCCATAACTGCACAGCCGTAGCCATAAGATGTTGCTAAACTTCTGAAAGAAAGAAATAATCTTTCCGCTTTCCTCTTTCCTCTTTAGAGGGGGGTCCTCTAGCCTCTAAGCAGAGGATCGAAACCACATTTCCCCGCATCACAAAGTCCGACGCTCTGCGTCCCATTCAGCTACAACGTCCGCGTGTTTACGATAACAATAACAATTTTATCTTACCTCTGTTTCTTCTTCCTGTCCGACCAAAGTCCAATGATCCTCGTGAAGAAAGACTCCATAGTCGCTCCACCTGGTGACATTCCTATCACTAGGCCTACTTCCTCCTCCTCAACCTACTTTCGTCCGTAATCAGTCAATCAATCAGTTCAGCAGTCTGGCCTAATCGATGAGACAATAAATCGATTTCGATGAGCACAGCCTTCACCAGCGTATACATGTAATAACATCCAACAGTTACTCACAGTAACATCTGTGTGAACTATGGATGCGATGTGGCGGCGTGTACGCGATAGATAGGACAAATGAGAGCACGACGCCTCGAGGCATGTCATACCGATCATAGCCCACCAACCAACCAGCCAACCAGGCAACCCGTCGAGGAGCACGTGGCCGAATGACGACACTACCCCGTTGAATACTACCTCTGTCTCCCCGCCCCCACTCACCCAACGTGGACAATGGTACCTCTCTGTTGTCTGGTCTCTACCCTCACCCCCGTCTGTCTGTAAATTTGCCGTCACAAAGGTTGGCTGTGACTGGTGGCTCAACAGATATCAGCTCACGATCTGCTGTAAACATTTGTGTTACCTCCAATAAACATCTTATTCAGCTGATCCCTGATTTGTCAGCAGTCGTTGATGAATTAGGAAGTCACAGACTCACAGCCCCATCCCAATCCGCCACTGTTTGCACTCTGAGAGTACCAGGCCCAAGTCTGGATAAACGAGGAGGGCGACGCTATTGGTCCTTGTTACCACACACAGTGTCTTTAAGCTGCAACAAGTCCCCCCACCACCAGCAGCAACGTAGATATGAAAAAGTCGGGGGTTTCCATGTAAGAGGTTTTTCCAAGGAACAGAGTCGTCAAATACAAAGAATGGGTTTTAAAATAAAACTTTGAACCAGGAACATACCTTCTAAGTAAGCAAGGCTAGGCCCTACCTCATGCCCATTGGGTTTATTAGCAGAGGGGCTTTAAAATGGCGTGGGATAATAGGATTAGGACCCACGCTTTTATGTTAATAAGTCCAGTAACGCATGGGCAACATGGGCGCCCAGAGATATTTGTGCAGCAGGGCAAACACGGTGGTCACGCTTAGAAGATGTTTAACAAAAGCTTGAAGGCGCAAAGTAGGAAATTAAGAGCATGGGGGGCTTTTCATAGACGTTTCTAAATGTGAATTCCTGAGTTTAACTTTGTGTATCATTTGTATTTTTAGCAATTTGTTTTCGAATCAAAAAGTAGCTGTTAAAAATAGGTGAAAATTTTCCAGAGGGCAATTTCCCCCTCTTGTCCCATGTGCGGACGCTCATTTTTGGTAAGGTTAAGTAAGTAGGCCTATGGTTCTCATTAGCCTGGCAACGAATATCAAGGTCTACTGCATCATACAACAGGTGTCGAGCTGTCAACTAGACAAGAAATAATGAGCTTGTTATGTAGACTCTATGAAATAGAAACTTCAAAAGGAAAGGCAACATCGGTCGAAATTGATCGAGTTACCCCAGTGTGGGGGTTAATCGTATTAGCATATCAAGTCGATTGCATTATAGCTCGCTGTATCCCCATTGCAGTCAGTGCGCCCAAACTTGATCGAGTTTGTATAATATAATCAAG
This sequence comes from Lumbricus rubellus, assembly GCA_945859605.1. Classification (NCBI taxonomy): domain Eukaryota; kingdom Metazoa; phylum Annelida; class Clitellata; order Crassiclitellata; family Lumbricidae; genus Lumbricus; species Lumbricus rubellus. Next base: position 5,368,017 of record OX243818.1, read on the forward strand.
TAGTTGATATCAGGAAATGCTATTAAGATTATTATCCTTATACAAAGATACAAGGAGAAGAAAGATTAAGCAGTCAGCCGTCCTGCTGGGGTTATTTGTGAAATTTGACACGTTGTTGGTGTTCAACGACGACACTGTAGTGTCATATCAAAGATGATTAGTGCCTCTTCCTTTCTCCAGGCTTTGGACTAGCATGGACAAAATACGAACTGTGGCGGAGTTGTGAAATCTGACACTGGGTTGTAATCTGGCACCCTTGAATCATTTAGTCTTGAAATTTGACTCGGGGTATCAAGATTAGAGGCTTCAAGGGTGCCAAGCACGCACTGTGTTCCGACTGTGCTGATATGGTGGGTTTGAGGGAATGGTAAATGCATAAACTGTCCCAGTATACTATAGACAGGTCCATGAGTAGCCGCGGTTTATTGTTTCATAACAACGATGCTTGGTGGATCCCTCCTCCATCCGCAAGGCTGGGACTGGCATTACCAGAATTATGGCAACGGAAGAGTTCAGTGAACTGCTTCTGCCAAAATCTGTTGAGTGTATCTTTTGTTTTGTGGATTTCTCAACTGTTTAAAGAAACCAGTTTTTCATCGAACCAAAAGTTTTTGTTTTGCTTCGCCGACAATTTCAAAGAAAAACTGTTGGCGGTTAATGGACTGAATGGACGTAAATGCCATAATATACATGTAGGCTACATGTACAAGTACAAGAAACAGCGAGACAGGCAGGGACAGGGACAGAGGGCGAGAGAGAGACAGACAGACAGAGAAAGAGACAGAGAAAGAGACAGAGACAGAGAGATAGACAGACAGACAGAGAACAACTGAATGATTGCCATCTTCATTCAATCACAGAGACACAAAAGTTTGAGTCTAACTCAGTCATTACAAATAATTCTTTGTGTAGAATTCGGAAATAGCTTCTCATCTCGCGAGCAGTAGACGGTGCTTTCATAATATATATATATAATTATATATATATATATATATACTATATAGTCCCTGTCCCTCATTGTGGCATTTAGGCCTACTACCCCCGTAAAGTCTTCGTGCTGTGAGTGCTTCTGAGTAGTCAGTGCAACTGTAACAGCAACGCTATAGAAATCTATGGATACAATACGATAATAAAAAATTCAATGCAAGGCACACTTGACTTGCGGGCTACATGTATATTTAGAAGCAGTTTAGGCCTACGAGGTGGAGATATAGCCTTATAGGCTACCCTATGGCTCTACGTCTACGCACAAGGCTGGGCGAATTTCGCTTTAGTCTTTTGATGTTTTTCGTCACACGCCGTTGGTTGCGTTACGTTTAATGTCTCGCGGTTTCCATTGACACGATTCTGTTTTAGAGAACGCAATTCTTATCTTGAACCCAACCAGTCACCCGATGATGTAAACATGCTGGCCGAACTATTTCTCGGCAATGCTCAAAGCCCATTTACATGATTGTATGTAGGCTGTAAAATAGTAGGCTGTATGTATTCATCTTGTAACGTCGTATTCTTAACCAGTTTGGAACTGTGTCCTCAAAATTATCGTGAAAAGATGAGTATTGAGTTGTCTCGATATGGTCCACTCGTCTCTGACGTTGGTTGGTGTACACGACTTATAATTGCTGTTTAACGACACTGCTGTAACAAAGGTGATTAGTGTCGCCCTCCTCCTTTATCCAGGCTTTGGACGTTGGTCTACTCGAGTGACTGGGTCTTATAATACAAATGGATTGCTCGATGATGTTTCTAACTAGGCCTGCATGGCATTAACTAGTTTGCATTTTAGTCCAAAATAACATCCGCAAGCTCTAGCTTTATATCGGAATGACTGAATGACACTAACAAGCTCTAAGCTTACACCAGAATGAGAGTGGTAGGATCTTAACATGTGAGGTATCAACTTGTTGACAATGCAACGAAAACTGGGCATCTAAGCTATCAATTATTTGCAGAACAGTCTATTTGCACAGTGTAGGATTAATGTCTGGGTCCTCTGGGAGGAATGTGTCCCAGGCAAAATCGGGAGCTTATGACGGGAATGTTTTTCCTGGGAAATGATGTCCCACAATGTGTACAATGTCATAATAATTATGGCTGTGCATATTGTTGCCGGAGTAAAAAAAGCACAACATCTATTCATTAATCTTTACTCTCCGACACAAACTTCGCACGAAAAGACAGCAGCGCGTGCCACGATATTGACAATCAGTTATAATAGCATCATTAAAAATTCCCTTGACCAGGAATTGAAAACAACCAAAGCCTGGCGCTATAAAAATATAAAAAAAACAGTTCGGAGAACCAGAAAAAGGTTGTCCAATATCTGACTAATATGTAATTGATGTGAATAGCGGAATGAGATTAAGCCGACCTTTTCACGTCCTTTTGATACTTTCGCCATACATTTTTATCGCTAAGACAAAGAGACGCTAAATTGTCTAGCTGGAAGGCACAACTAACGCGCAAACCTTGACTTTATAATGATGTAGGCCTAGTATCGGGTGCTTGCCAGATATTGGCTTGAAGAGTGTGGATCAAATGACTTAATACTTATTGGATGAGGTCATTATCTTATAGTATGCCTTCGCATTGAATATGCAGCACTAGCTTCTTATCGGATGGTTTCAACATCCTTTACATGGCTGATTTGAGAACATCACAAAGGGATTGAAACCGTAGCTAAATATTATTGTTTTGGGAATAAGTCAATCTATCACAAAGGGGCTGACATAGCCACATTGTCTTGGGAATAAGTCAATCTATCATAATTATTGGATTCAAACTCATCGCATTTTCAGTCGTTTCTTCAGTTCAACTGTAATAAGGGAAACAAGATTTCCTCTGCAAGCGAACAGTTAGTGGGAGGTACACAAACCGACCCACTCGCATCCACAGCTGTGAAGAAGTTCCTGGCCGACTGCGCGAGTCAGGGAGTGACATTGGAACTCTGACTCCTGTGGCCAACATTCTAGAGAAAGCTTACCATTCTAGACTACTGTGTGCAATATACGTAGTTTCCCGGATCGCTCTTTAAGGTTGAGAGCTAGAAGAGTTCTAACAAAATCCGTGCGGATGACAGTAGGACTTTTGGTCTGATGCCATCCGAGACTTTCATGCGTCGATCAAATTCGACGTTCTCAGTCGCACCGATCTCACTGTAGTGTCATATCAAAGATGATTAGTGCCTCTTCCTTTCTCCAGGCTTTGGACTAGCATGGACAAAATACGAACTGTGGCGGAGTTGTGAAATCTGACACTGGGTTGTAATCTGGCACCCTTGAATCATTTAGTCTTGAAATTTGACTCGGGGTATCAAGATTAGAGGCTTCAAGGGTGCCAAGCACGCACTGTGTTCCGACTGTGCTGATATGGTGGGTTTGAGGGAATGGTAAATGCATAAACTGTCCCAGTATACTATAGACAGGTCCATGAGTAGCCGCGGTTTATTGTTTCATAACAACGATGCTTGGTGGATCCCTCCTCCATCCGCAAGGCTGGGACTGGCATTACCAGAATTATGGCAACGGAAGAGTTCAGTGAACTGCTTCTGCCAAAATCTGTTGAGTGTATCTTTTGTTTTGTGGATTTCTCAACTGTTTAAAGAAACCAGTTTTTCATCGAACCAAAAGTTTTTGTTTTGCTTCGCCGACAATTTCAAAGAAAAACTGTTGGCGGTTAATGGACTGAATGGACGTAAATGCCATAATATACATGTAGGCTACATGTACAAGTACAAGAAACAGCGAGACAGGCAGGGACAGGGACAGAGGGCGAGAGAGAGACAGACAGACAGAGAAAGAGACAGAGAAAGAGACAGAGACAGAGAGATAGACAGACAGACAGAGAACAACTGAATGATTGCCATCTTCATTCAATCACAGAGACACAAAAGTTTGAGTCTAACTCAGTCATTACAAATAATTCTTTGTGTAGAATTCGGAAATAGCTTCTCATCTCGCGAGCAGTAGACGGTGCTTTCATAATATATATATATAATTATATATATATATATATATACTATATAGTCCCTGTCCCTCATTGTGGCATTTAGGCCTACTACCCCCGTAAAGTCTTCGTGCTGTGAGTGCTTCTGAGTAGTCAGTGCAACTGTAACAGCAACGCTATAGAAATCTATGGATACAATACGATAATAAAAAATTCAATGCAAGGCACACTTGACTTGCGGGCTACATGTATATTTAGAAGCAGTTTAGGCCTACGAGGTGGAGATATAGCCTTATAGGCTACCCTATGGCTCTACGTCTACGCACAAGGCTGGGCGAATTTCGCTTTAGTCTTTTGATGTTTTTCGTCACACGCCGTTGGTTGCGTTACGTTTAATGTCTCGCGGTTTCCATTGACACGATTCTGTTTTAGAGAACGCAATTCTTATCTTGAACCCAACCAGTCACCCGATGATGTAAACATGCTGGCCGAACTATTTCTCGGCAATGCTCAAAGCCCATTTACATGATTGTATGTAGGCTGTAAAATAGTAGGCTGTATGTATTCATCTTGTAACGTCGTATTCTTAACCAGTTTGGAACTGTGTCCTCAAAATTATCGTGAAAAGATGAGTATTGAGTTGTCTCGATATGGTCCACTCGTCTCTGACGTTGGTTGGTGTACACGACTTATAATTGCTGTTTAACGACACTGCTGTAACAAAGGTGATTAGTGTCGCCCTCCTCCTTTATCCAGGCTTTGGACGTTGGTCTACTCGAGTGACTGGGTCTTATAATACAAATGGATTGCTCGATGATGTTTCTAACTAGGCCTGCATGGCATTAACTAGTTTGCATTTTAGTCCAAAATAACATCCGCAAGCTCTAGCTTTATATCGGAATGACTGAATGACACTAACAAGCTCTAAGCTTACACCAGAATGAGAGTGGTAGGATCTTAACATGTGAGGTATCAACTTGTTGACAATGCAACGAAAACTGGGCATCTAAGCTATCAATTATTTGCAGAACAGTCTATTTGCACAGTGTAGGATTAATGTCTGGGTCCTCTGGGAGGAATGTGTCCCAGGCAAAATCGGGAGCTTATGACGGGAATGTTTTTCCTGGGAAATGATGTCCCACAATGTGTACAATGTCATAATAATTATGGCTGTGCATATTGTTGCCGGAGTAAAAAAAGCACAACATCTATTCATTAATCTTTACTCTCCGACACAAACTTCGCACGAAAAGACAGCAGCGCGTGCCACGATATTGACAATCAGTTATAATAGCATCATTAAAAATTCCCTTGACCAGGAATTGAAAACAACCAAAGCCTGGCGCTATAAAAATATAAAAAAAACAGTTCGGAGAACCAGAAAAAGGTTGTCCAATATCTGACTAATATGTAATTGATGTGAATAGCGGAATGAGATTAAGCCGACCTTTTCACGTCCTTTTGATACTTTCGCCATACATTTTTATCGCTAAGACAAAGAGACGCTAAATTGTCTAGCTGGAAGGCACAACTAACGCGCAAACCTTGACTTTATAATGATGTAGGCCTAGTATCGGGTGCTTGCCAGATATTGGCTTGAAGAGTGTGGATCAAATGACTTAATACTTATTGGATGAGGTCATTATCTTATAGTATGCCTTCGCATTGAATATGCAGCACTAGCTTCTTATCGGATGGTTTCAACATCCTTTACATGGCTGATTTGAGAACATCACAAAGGGATTGAAACCGTAGCTAAATATTATTGTTTTGGGAATAAGTCAATCTATCACAAAGGGGCTGACATAGCCACATTGTCTTGGGAATAAGTCAATCTATCATAATTATTGGATTCAAACTCATCGCATTTTCAGTCGTTTCTTCAGTTCAACTGTAATAAGGGAAACAAGATTTCCTCTGCAAGCGAACAGTTAGTGGGAGGTACACAAACCGACCCACTCGCATCCACAGCTGTGAAGAAGTTCCTGGCCGACTGCGCGAGTCAGGGAGTGACATTGGAACTCTGACTCCTGTGGCCAACATTCTAGAGAAAGCTTACCATTCTAGACTACTGTGTGCAATATACGTAGTTTCCCGGATCGCTCTTTAAGGTTGAGAGCTAGAAGAGTTCTAACAAAATCCGTGCGGATGACAGTAGGACTTTTGGTCTGATGCCATCCGAGACTTTCATGCGTCGATCAAATTCGACGTTCTCAGTCGCACCGATCTCAAACCCATCCGTGAAGGTCGATCCACCCTTGAGGATCGACCGACAGATCCAAGTTCCATCCTTCCTTCAACGTCATCCTCCTACCTTGGACATTTTTTCTGTGGACATCCGCCGCAGTGGTCGGTCAACGGTCGAGGGTGCGGCATAGGACGTTCCGTGTGGCATCCGCACTCGACGGGGGGCGGCGGTCTCTGACCCACGCAGTCCCCATGAAACCGGGGGCAGGTGACTATGTCGCACGGGTTCGTGAAGCAGGGTCGTCGCGGGGGAGAGCGATTGAAACGGTCTGCAGTACCGATTCCGCCTCTGAGATTGACCGGCTGCAATGCAATGCGTTCACAAGGATCGCGCTTCGTTTGTTCCTTGCGAGGGGTGTTGCACCTGAACAAAGGATTGTCGGGGCGAGGCTGTCCAACCCCTCCTGCTCCCGGGACTTGGTGGCTCGTGTCGGGAACGGCCGCCACTCTCCGACCTGCAGCGATCTCTTCGCACCTCGTCGTCATAGCAACATCCTCCTTGGCCTTTGATGGTGATGACTTCTTACGGTCACGTCGTTGTTCTGCTTCACGTCGTTGTCTTTCTCTGCATATGTCTTCCTGTGAGCGTCTCCGACGTTTTCCAGTCTTCGATGTGCGGCGCCGTGGAGACGGAGCCGGATGGCGTTCTTCTGGAGATGATGGAGGACACTCTGGCCTTGCCCTTCCCGCGTTTTTCCGTCTCTGAGTAGGAAAATCGGGGACTGCTCTCTTCTGGTTTTTTCGTAGTTTTTCCACGTCTCGTTCTGATGTGGTCGCTCTCGTCTCTGATCCTTTCCTCTGCGAATGCCAGAACACGGACTCAATCGGATGTAAGCCACCTTGAAGTAGAACCGAAGGAGCGGACGATCTAGATCCCATTCGTACTTTCTTACGGCTTTGTTTCGCCTTGGGACCGGTGGTAGTCTTTGGCGGTTCCTTCGGTGCAGAGTCAGGCTTAAATGCAGCCGAACGTGGAGCATTCGAAGGTGGAACCGATGGTGGAACAGGAGGTGGAACAGGAGGTGGAATCGATGGTGGAACCGATGGTGGGACAGGAGGTGGAACAGGAGTTGGAACCAAAGATTGAACCGGCGGTGGAACGGGAGGTGGAATCGGTGGAGAAAATGGAGATGGAATCGGAGGCGGAACCGAATGTGAAACGGGTAGTGGAACCGTACGTAAAATTGGAGATGGAACAGGAGGTGTAATTTTAGATGGACTCGGAGGAGCTTTCGTTGTTTCCATTCCTTTTATCTGGGATTTTTTATCTGGGATATTTAAACTTGACGGTTTCTTCTCTTGTTGTTTAGATCCGAGCAGTTGTTTATTTTCCGGAACTTTGACATTAGAAGCAACCGTACTTTTTACATTTGCCAGATGCGGATTCGTAGGTTGAACCGAAGATAGAACAGGAGGTGGAACCGAAGATAGAACAGGAGGTGGAACCGAAGATAGAACAGAAGGTGGAACCGAAGATAGAACAGGAGGTGGAACCGAAGATAGGACCTTAGGTGGAACCGTAGATGGAACCTGAGGTGGAACAGGAGGTGGAATCGAAGATGGAACCGCAGGTGGAACAGGAGGTGGAACCGAAGATAGAACAGGAGGTAGAATTGGAGTTTGACTCTGAGGAGCTTTCGTTAGTTCCATTTCTTTGTTCTCTAATTTTTTATCTGGAATATTTATACTTGACGGATTCTTCACTTGTTGTTTAGATCCGAACAGTTGTTTATTTTCCGGAACTTTGACATTAGAAGCAACCGTACTTTTTATATCAACCGTCGTAGGTTTAATCGTAGATGGAACAGGAGGTGGAATTGGAGATGGAACTGTAATTGGAGTCTGAGAAGTTTTCGCTGGTTCCGTTTGTTTTGTCTCGTCTTTTTTATCCGGGACATTTATGACTGACGGTTTATCCGCGAAGAGAGAGCGATTAAACCCGAACAGGTTTTTCTTCACCGGAGCAATAACATTAGACGAAACCGCATTTTTTATATCAACCGTTTGTGGAGTCTTAGGTGAAATCGAGGATGGAACGGTAGGCGGAACTAGAGGCGAGATTTTAGTTGAACTCGGAGTGGCTTGCGTAGGTTCCGTTTCTTTTTTCTGGGATTTGTTATCTGGGACATTTATGATCGACGGTTTATCCGCAAAGAGAGAACGATTATTAGACCCAAGAAGTTTCTGTTGTTCCGGAACAATTATAGCACTAGACGCAAGCGTAAGTTTAGTCGCAACCGCATTTTTAGACGCGACCATGTGTTTAGACGAAATCGCATTTTTGCTCTCAGCAGTATTTGAAGCCAGAGATGAAACCGAAGACGAAGCAACGGATTGACTTGCAGATGAAGCCGAAAGACTTTTATTCGACTTTATTACTCCACTCTTCTGTGACTTTCCATCAGGACCAGTTATTTTCCCAGATTTATTCTCTGCGACTGACTGTTTTGACCCAAGCACGGATTGACTTGCAGATGAAGCCGAGAGACTTTTATTCGACTTTATCATTACACTCTTCTGTGACTTTCCATCCGGACCAGTTATCTTCCCCGATTTCTTTTCTACGACTGACTGTTTAGACCCAAGCAAGGATTTACTTGCCGAAGCCGAAGCTGAGACCGAAGAATTTGCGGACGATCCCGCTTCAGACATTTTAGAACTGCCACCGACGCTTAGCTGGGAGCCTTTCTCTCCGAGGAGTGCCTTCGAGGGAGTAGCTTTTGTCAGCGATGCTTTGCCTTTCTTGTCGCCTTTCTTTGTCTTCTTACCACCACCAGCAGCAGCATCTTTCTTTGACGTCGTGTCCTTGGGGCTTTTCGTGTCTTTTTCTTGCTTCTTGCGGTTCTTTGCCCTGCGATAAACAACGCAGCAGATGACGATTACGATGACGACGACGACGATCACCAATGCGATGCCAGTGATCGCACCGGTGGAGGGTTTCGACGGGGATTGTGTTGTCTGTAGTAGGCCTAGCTCTTCGTTTTCTTGAGACATATTCGGTACTGGACACAGAAAGAACCGCCATATTATTATGTAGTTTGTTTGCATGTGCACTTGTTATAGCGCCCCTTCAAGCTCTACCTACTCAGAGGCGCTCCCGAATGCAGAGCGGACACTGCATCGGAGTTTCACGCCGAAGCGCTGAGCAATTGTGAGCGAAGGACTTGCCTAAGGTCCTTACGCGGTGAGGTGGATTCGAACCTCGAACCTTCCGGCTCCAAGGCAACGACGCCACCACTACACCACCGCGCCCCATAATAGTAGTGTAGTGTAGCTAGTAATAATGCGTGGCCATTCAGCAGCGCTCCCCGCACGAGAACCACGAAAGCAAATTTGTCTTAGGAAGTGAGAGACAGGCAGACAGAAAATGAGAAGCGCTTTATAAATGGACAGATATAATAAAATACAAAACAGCATGAGGCAGTGAACTCTGGCAACGTAAGAACTTTTATGGTTGAGCAATGAGCAGTCACTATGCTTCTCACTTAAGTCTGGCGCATGCTCCAAAGAAAAAGTTTTTTACCAAGTCATACACTGCATGTAATGTATGCGTCAAATACACGAACACGGCATGAAAATACATAACACTCCCTGTAGTTGTGGCGTAGTTGCCTTGGAGCCGGAAGGTTCGAGGTTCGAATCCACCTCGCCGCGTAAGAACCTTGGGCAAGTCCTTCACTCAAAATTGCTCAGCGCTTCGGCGCGAAACTCCGATGCAGGGTCCGCTCTGCATTCGGGAGCGCCTCTGAGTAGCGAGAGCTGAAAGGGGCGCTATAACAAGTGCACATACAATTTGTCACTGGACAGTGGACACCGTTCATGTATGGTGGTTCCACCCGAGAAGTTCATCTGATCGACACCAACTGCAAATCACGGAGGCTTTGGATTTAAATGGGTTAGACAGCATAGCCCTCGTGCACCTGGTTGTAGGACATTGTCGCCCCTGGACATTATCCCCTCTCGGACAAAAGTCACGGGACAAGTTCCCCCCCACCAGTTTACCAGCCACCCAGACCCTGATACAATAACTACATGTACGCACAAACTTGACACTAGATAATTCCACCGAAAATAGTTAATGTAAGGTTTTGTAAACAACGATAAAACTACGAGTACAAAGTTGGTTAGAATAATGCATAATGAAGTAAAGTAAAGTCCTATCCCGTTCCATGAGGAATATAGGGAGGCGTTCATCTCCTTTTCCATAGCCCTGAGCCAGCAATGGACGAATCCCAAGGTCCTGGACACGAGGCCAGTGTATCGCAGAACTTGCTGTTTACTTCCCAGCTTTTACGCCGGTACCAAATTATACTGCTTGGTGACAGAGGCACGTTTGCGTAAACAACTTGCCCAAGGTCGTTACCGGGAGTCGAACCCGCAACCTCCCGCGCCGTGAGCATGCATGATGACGTAATTAAAGCGGACATTCTCTTCGTACCTGGGTCTCCAGAGATTGATAAACTGTAATCATGTTCATCCGAAACTAGTTACCACTGACGCATGGTTCTACATACTGTGGCAGTGAAACTCATATCTAGAAACATAGACTTATTATTATACTGGCTGAAAATAATTGACGATTTGACGTCATAAATTATGTGCAATATGCACCTCTTTAGACGTCACTGAATGATTTGTGAAACTGTTTACGTCACCATTTCATGCGTGCATGAATGTTAGACCTACAGTCTTTAGTCTGAGTGCAAGTAGTGTAACAGCTGCCGAATTATTGTTATAGGCCTACGCCGCAACAACATTCACAGAACGCTAGCTATATTTTATTCTGCAGTCATAGAGAAGAAATTTTAAAACGAGAGACGGATTCTACATGTACACGTAGCCTATATAGGTAGTGTCAGGGACAAGACTTAGTAGCGAACACCGTTTCAAAAGATGACTCACACGCGACCTGCCGAATATTATTTCACCTAGTGAGTCAAGATAAAGTATTATAATTATCAAAATAACTCTCGAACACCGATTTTTGTCTTCAAATGGCGCTGTAGCCCCATCGCCGATCTCTCGAAAATATGAAAATATTGCTGAAGAATTGTATAAAATTGTGTCTGGGAAAAATTACCGGCGTGAGACCATAACGCCCATGAAAACTCACAGTCTGTCGTGGTATAACATACGCATCGAAACTTTGTCCACGCCTTTTTATTAGGGCTGTTGTTTGATTAAAAATTTTAATCGAAATTATTCGCGCGATTAATCTTTTTAATCGCAATTACCTGCAAATTAATCGCAATACATTTTCTTCAAATATATTAATCTAACTATTTTCTAAGGACCCATGAGGCATAATATTTTAATGACTGAATGCATTTTTTCTATTGCAAACATATTTAATAACCTTTGGCTTAGCCCTATTGAACTTCTGCATTTAGTTTATTGAACAGTGTTTTTTACGACAGACAGAATTGAAACACTGTTCAAATCAGTCAACTGCTCAAAATCCGTTAATTATTTTCATTTGAGCCACCTTTAATTAAAATGCCTATAGAAACTAGACAACCGCTTTCTGACTATCAAAATTAATTATTTATTCAGCTAATTGCATAAATCCATTGGTCTTGCGGCTCTTGCCATCTCATGGAGTTCAACCAACGTAGGCTAGTCTAACGTCCGACGGGCTAAGGAAAGAGGAAACAACCTTAGTTGACTGGACGATGCAATGCGGCCCATGTCGACGGCTCATCGTTAGCGCTTAACGCATGTTTTGGTTCGCATGCAGGTGAAAATTGAGCAAAGAATTGCTATGATAATACTCAAATTCTATTTTGGAATATTTGCCAAGGAATGTTTCACTAGTTTTAAGTATGAGCCTTCCGTTTAAAACGAGATTTTCTGCTTCTGATTCCATTTTAATTAGATCTAATTAACGCGAACGATTAATGCGTTAAAAATTTTAATCGCAAATTTTTTTTAACGCGTTAATCGCACGCGTTAACGCGATTAAATCAACAGCCCTACTTTTTATCACTGAGTCAGTGCAACGGTTAAGTTAGACCTCAGACCAGATCTGTTAGCTGACGCGGATTATGACTATGACCGATGTTGCCACATCATCACATGAGTTTCATCAGACAATTATACCACTTAATAATTCAAATCCATGTGTATATTAATTAGTATCCGATGTTCGCCAGACATTGTGATTAAGAAAGCAGATCAGATTACACTAAAATAACTTCGTCAATCTTAAGGCATCCTTTAGAAATGTTACAATGTGTCTGAACTCTTTTATGGGATCGTTGAGAGCGCCACGAGAGCGCTGATATAGTTCGCTGTCTTGTGGATTAGTTTTTTAAACTTGATTCTGACCATTCACACTTTCAGTCGTTTCTCCATCCAAGTTCTGATCAGCTAGACACTGCAGCTGAGTTCCATGTGAAAATTAGCGTTGGGGAAGGGGTGTACCCATGGGGAATTCCCGATTTGCTGTAGGCATCTGTTGAACGCTGCTCGGCCATGATAGGGGCCAGCTGCATTTGGGGTAACAAGGAGCGGCTTTCGGAATCTGACGATGGAGTTTTGTAAGTTCTAGAGTACCATCCAGAAGGCATTTGCGCGTATGGTGGTTCCTAATGGTTCCTTACCGCATTTACCACAACCAATCCGTTGACAGCAGGTGGACGATCTGTCCAGTCTACAGCTTCCTTCTGCAATAATTAATCTCTTTGAATGCTGCACATGGATCGCATTTAACTGCCTCGGTCATAACGACCCTACAGTCATTCGCTAATGTCGGTCCATCCTTCAAGATCCCACCTTGTACTGTCTTCATCCTATTATTGACGGGACTGTCAGACAACCATCCAGGGCACGGTCTAGGCACCGCTTTGCAGCTGCCTTCGACGGGCAAGCTCTTACTCACGGTGGCCCTGCGACCTCGGTCGATGGCCTCGTCTCCCTGAGCTGTGACCTTGCGCCGCGAGGGTGAGTTAAGGTCGCGGTTCTTCGAGGTTCGATCCATAACCTTTGAAGCGTCGCGTGTGTTTCCTCGTTTACGCCTGTGCGAATCGGGAGATTTTTTGCGTGTGTTTCCTCGTCTGCGTGAGGAGCTTCTATTATGACTGGACAAATCTGGAGATTGTTTATCGCGTGTTTTTCCTCGTCTACGAGAGGCGCTTCGGTTATGTCTGTGAGAAACTGAAGATTGTTCTTTGCGTGCCGTTCTTCGTTTACGAGATTGGCTTCTGTTATGTCTGGACAAATCTGGAGATTTTTTGCGTGTGTTTCCTCGTTTACGAGAGGAGTTTCTGCTATGTCTGGGCGAATCTGAAGATTGTGCAGCACCAAATGCCTCAAGCCATTCTCTTGGTACGGCAACAGTCTTGCCAACAGTACAGACGACACCGCACCTCATGGCCCCAGTGGACTTCGGCAACATGGAAGCGTCCATCTTTGACGTCGACGGTGATGACATCTTACGGCCACGTGATTTTGATCGACGGCTTTGTCTTTCGCTTCCTTTGTCTTCATGCGAGCGTCGCTGATGTTTTCGAGTCTTCGAGGAGTGGCGCGAAGACGGATTCCGTGAAGAAGCTTCGGACAATAGAGCCTCTGAAGCTGCTATCGATAGCAGTCCCTTATGAAAGCTTTTGCCTGAGACAGTTACTCTTGTCCTTGACGGCTTCATCTTTGAGGGGTCGACTAAAGCCTCGAGCGGACGCGGCTGAACCGGAAGAAGCACCAGGGAAGCAGTGCTCGGTCTTACTCCTCCTCCGACGATGCGGTTCAGTTTCGAGGTCATCGCTTTGGCTCCAGTTGCACTGCTCGTCATGCGATGTCGTTTTGACGCATTCCGACGTGGATCAACCGAAGGTGACATCGGGGATGGAGCTGTTGGTGGAACTGCAGGTGGAATAGGAGACGCCTTCGTCTGTTCCTTTCCTCCTACTTTGAGGTCGCGTGCAACGGCAATTATTCGTGCCGACGGCTTCTTCTCTGCTTTGCGAAGGGCAGACGCTGCCACATGTTGCGGAGCAGGAGGTGGAATCGAAGTCACAGCAGAACGTGGAACGGGAGATGCTTTACTCCGTTCTTTTTCTTTTATCTTGAGCTCGGAAACAAAAGCAACTGTTCGCAATGGTTTCTTCACAGTTGCATGATGCTTAGACGCAGTCATACATGTATGTGGATCAACTGGAAATGGAACCGATGGCGTAATCGGAGGTGCAATCGGAGTTGGAACCGAACGTGGAACATGAGATGTTATGCTCTGTCCTTTTCCTTTTGTCTTGAAGTCTTGAACAAAGGCAATTGTTTCCGCCGGCTTCTTCTCTGCTTTGCGAACGGTAGACGCTGCCACATGTGAGTCAGCGGGAGGTGCAAGCGGAGTTGTAACTGACAGTGGAACAACATGAGATGCTACGCTCTGTCCTTTTCCTTTTGTCTTGAAGTCGTGAACAAAAGCAATTGTTTCCGCCGGCTTCTTCTCTGCTTTGCGAAGGGTAGACGCTGCCACATGTGAGTCAGCGGGAGGTGCAATCGGAGTTGTAACCGAACGTGGAACATGAGATGCTACGCTCTGTTCTTTTCCTTTTGTCTTGAAGTCGTGCATAGTGGCAATTGTTCCCGCCGGCTTCCTCTCTGGTGTGGGATGTTTAGATGCAGCCACATGTGAGTCAGCCGGGAATGGAATCGATGGTGAAATAGGAGTTGCAATCGAAGTTGGAATCAAACTTGGAACAGTTTCTTTCTTCGATTCTTTTCCTCCAGTCTTCATGTCGCGAATTAAGTCAAATGCTCCAGGCGCTTTCTCCTCTGAGGTACGATGCTTATGTGCAGCCAAATGTGGATCATCAGGAATAGGAACAGGTGGTGTAGTCACAAGTGGCGTAGTCACAGGTGGTGTAGTCACAGGTGGCGTAGTCACAGGTGGTGTAGTCACAGGTGGCGTAGTCACATGTGGTATAGTCGGAGGTGGTGGTACTGCATGTGGAGTAGGATGAGCGTTCGTCGGTTTCTTTCCTAATTTCATGACGTTACTTTCTTGGACAGCTGCAGTCGATTTCGAAGCCAGATTTTCAAAGAGTTGACGTTTCGATGAAACCGTATGTGCTTCAATTGGCGGTGGAATTCGAGATGCGCTGTTTTTTGCTTGGGCAGTTGTTGCTGCTTTCGAAGCCATCTCTTCAAAGAAGTGACGTCTTGACGCAACCGTTTGTGGATCGCCTGGACGTGGAACCGCAGGTGGAACTGTCGGGGGAATCGGAAGTGGAACCTGAGATGGAATTGGAGGTGGAACTGGAGATGGAACAGGAGGTGGAATCGGAGGGGGAACAGGAGATTGAACTAGAGGAGGAACCAGAGGTAGAATCGGAGGTGAAGCCAGAGGAAGAACATAAGGTTGAACCGCAGATGGGACTGGAGGTGGAACCAGAGGTGGAACTTGGGGTGGAACCGCAGGTGGAACCAGAGGTGGAACTTGAGGTGGAACCGCAGGTTGAACTGGAGGTGGAACCAGAGGTGGAACCGCAGGTGGAACCGCAGGTGGAACCGGACGTGGAACTGCCGCTGGAAAATGATAAGCTCTTTTCGGCTTTTTTAGAAAATTCAGAAAGTTTGTTTCTTTGATAAATGATTTTGACGCCATTTATTAAAAAGTTTACCATTGAACGCAACTCCACGTCGATCAATTGACCGAGGAATTTTAGAAGCGAGATTTCTTTCTTGGACAATTGTTGTTTTAGAATCTTTCTAATCAAAGAATTGAATCGAGCCTAGCCACAACCGTATGTGGATCAACTGGAGGTGGAACCGTAGGTGGAACCGTAGGTGGAACCGAAGGTGGAACCGAAGGTGGAACTGCACGTGGAACCAAATAAACTTTCGTTTGTTTTCTTTCAACTTACTCGTCGTTCCGACCTGGGACAGTTATTCCTGACTGGTTTTTCTCTTTAGGTAGGGGAACGTTTAGACGCGTACAGCGGTCACATCACCGGACCTTTAACCATAATATAGTTTGACGTCGGTGCTAGTCGTCCTGACTTTCTAAAACTGTTTTGATTACCACTGACATTCACTTGCGGACTGTTCGTTGCGATTGTCTTTCGTGGATTAACTGTTGATGATATAAATTATTCGCTTACAAACTGGACGATGCTTTTCTCGCTATAGGACCATCGTTCCTCGAATTGACCTTGTGACCCGTGGTATCGTGGTGCTTCTGGTGTCTTTTCGCTTCGCGGCAAAAACCAAGACAGTTCAGCATTAGACTATGGTTGCAACGGACCGTACTACGGTCGGTGCGATTTTCCATTCGTTAAACCCTGAAGCGGACTTTGCCTGTGGATCCTCGCTGATCAGAGGCATATTCGGAACTGGACAGAAAACGCCAACACAATTATTTTATTATAATGTTGTACATACTATAATAATGTTCAGTAAAGTTAGGCTTTCGTAGCGAAAAACGCATCGCTCTCAAAAGATCAGCCGTAATCCCACAATTCTTAGATTAATTTATAGGTTCAACGTTTTTTTTTCGTTTTGATAACCATTGTATGTTAAGATCACATCTTGCAAGTGAACCCACATCAAAGCTTTTTTTATTATTATTAACTTCAAACGACCATTTAGACCAGCGGTTCCCAACCCGTGGCCCGCGGGCCAAAAGTGGCCCGCGAGGCCAAAAAAAATGGCCCGCCAGGCCCAAAACAAGGCCCTCATTCCTCACAGAATTAACAAAAATCTATGAAAAATTCACAGTTTAGGCAGGATAGAATATATAATTATTTTCTATTAAAAATAATTTTATTTTGACGTCTATAAATAACATCAAACATTCTATTTTGAATCAATTATAACAATTTTATATGCTTTTTGTTAATTAAATTTTAGCATTGTGGCCCCCTGATGTTCTTTAACTAAGAAAAAGTGGCCCTCATGTCATCCAACTTAGAAAAAGTGGCCCTAAAGCAGGGCCGTATTTACTGTGGTGGAGGCCCGTGTGCACCACTGTGGTGGAGGCCCAATGGAATAGGATAATTTTTTTTAAAAACAATTTTAATGCCGCCGTACCACAGCAGTGTCGTTACAAGAGCGCCTCACCTACACTGTCCTACAGCTAACAGCGGGATAGAAAAGAGCTATAGGAATAGGATATTATTATTTATTTTTTCATTAATGTCGGCTATTAAGGTGTTCACAAAACTTTCATGTTCAATAAGGTCTTGGATGAACCCAGGTTAAAATTAGGCTAATGGTATCACCTAACAACCTAAAACATTTTGTTACTTTGATTCTAAAATCATTCATAGCTCCATTGTCGAATTCCTCCAAGTAAAGGTCTTCGTAACTAGGTGAGAAAGGTTTGCCCATAGCAGTACCAAAAATTTGAAGGAAAACAATGTCACAAAATGTAAAGTCATTATTACATAAAGTAGTTTCAAGCAACTCCAGAATTTCCTTAGGCCTATCAGGCCGTCTACCAGAAAGGTATTTAATAAAGGCTTGCTTGACAACTTTGAGTTCAATCGAAATTCATAGTATAAAGACCTGTAACGTCTCCAGTCAACACTCAATCAGTGCTATAGTTATAATAGAATTACGAATTTTGCTAACAAAATCAAAAGAGTCCTTAATACAGCTAGAAAGTAGACCTGACAGGATGGTTGATTATTGCGCCACAGGGGCTCGAAAAAATTGAATAAAATCACTTATACGTCGGGTTTCAGAACCGCAATCACTAATAATGGGCCAACCTTCCGGCATGTCCGGTTGAGGCCATAATTATACTTCTAGGTTTGTGCATTTTAGGTAAAAGATAAAAATTTCTGGGTCAATATCCTTATATAAAAAAATTTGTTGAAAACCAATAAAAACACTTATCATATATAATATGCGTTATATAAGTCCTTAATACGAGGAAGAACCTCTAATTTTAATGATGAAAGAATAGTATTTAGAATTAGGCTATGTAGTTGTCTACAAGTGGGCAAGCTCCAAATTCTAGGAAGGGAATTAGAAAGAAATGGAGTGGAGATATGCGGATTGTCAGAGATAAGATGGGCAGGAAGAGGTCATTTTACGACAGAAGATGGTCATACCATCGTTTACTCAGGAGGAGATAAGCAAGGACAAAGAGGAGTGGCTTTGTGGATACATAAGAAGTTAACAGGGATACTCTTAGAATATCAGCCAATTAATGATAGAGTGCTAATGGCAAGAATAAGTGCCAAACCAAGGAATCTTACCATAATTCAGGTATACGCACCTACACTAACAGCGGAAGAAGATACTACGGAGGAATTTTACGAACAACTAGATACAGTCATAAAGCAGATACCAAAACAGGACATCTTGATGATAATAGGAGATTTTAATGCAAAGGTAGGAAAACAATTGACGGAAGTAAGAGCAGCAGTGGTGGGAAAAGGAGGATTAGGTGAAACAAATGAGGCAGGAGAAAGACTAATGGACTTTTGCACAGAGCAGGAGCTGAGTCTTAGCAACACAAGGTTTACACATCATCCAAGAAGATTATATACATGGATATCACCAGATGGAAAAACAAGAAACCAGATAGACTATATAGCAATTGCACAAAAATGGAAAGAAAGCATCAAGAACTGCAAGACATACCCAGGGGCGGATGGTGACACGGACCACCAGTTACTGGTAGCAAAACTAAAGATAAAACTAAGAAAGATAAGAGAAACAACACGAACAAGGAAACTAAATCTAGAAGATCTACAAGGATTAAAAGAAAAAGAATTTGCTATAGAAGTAAAGAACCGGTTTGAAGGACTGGAAATAGAAGAAGAGAAACAAACACCGGAACAACTATGGAAAACAACCAAGAATATACTCCTAGAAACAGCAGAAGAAATAATAGGATATAAAAAGGGACCAAAGAAGAAACCATGGATTACCACTGAAACACTCACACTGATACAAAAAAAGAGAGAGGCAAAAACAAACGACAGAGAACAATACAGAGAGTTAAAAAAAGAAGTACAGAAGAAAGTCAGAGAGGATAAGCAAAAGCAAATAGAAGAGACATGTAATGAGCTGGAAGAGAATAACAAGCAAGGGAACATGAAAAAAGTATACCAAACGGTCAAGACACTAACTGGGAAATTCAGCCCAAAACTACTTGGAATAAAGTCAACATCAGGAGAACTGATAAGAGACAAAGAAGGAATTGCAGATAGATGGAAGGAATATTGCAAAGAGCTATATGATAACAAAGATGCAAGCACAAGTGAAGAGATAAGATACACAAGAGAACCAACTCCACTAAGATCAGAAGTGGCAAGAGCTATGAAAGAAGTGGCGAACGGGAAGAGTGCAGGGATGGACGAAGTACCAATAGAGTTATTTAAAGCAGCAGGAGAGACTGCACTGGATCGCATGCATCTTATTTGCAAGGAGTTATGGGAATCGGGAGAATGGCCAGAGGATTGGACGAATTCAATCTTTATACCGATACCTAAAAAAGGAGACCTGGGTAACTGTGGAAATTACAGAACCATAGCCCTGGTATCTCATGCCAGTAAGGTTATTCTGAGGATCATACTGGAGAGAATAAGAGGGAAGACGGAATCAGAACTTGCAGACGAACAGGCCGGTTTCAGAAGAGGAAGAGGCACCAGAGACCAACTAACAAATCTTAGAATTATCATGCAGAAAATGCATGACCACCAGCAACCGTTATACATGTGTTTCGTGGACTTTACAAAAGCGTTTGACTGTATATCACATGAACAGTTATGGATGACAATGGCCGAAATGGGTTTCCCTGCACATATCATTGATCTACTGAACAAATTATACTGCAAACAACAAGCTAAAGTAAAGGTTGCAGGTACACTATCAGGAGGTTTCAGAATAAAGAAGGGAGTAAGACAGGGATGTGTGATGTCACCTCATTTGTTCAACATCATGGCAGAGATGGTCATGAGAGAGGCACTGGAGGGATGGCAAGGAGGAATACGGATAGGAGGCAGGGTCATTACTAACCTAAGATACGCAGATGATATAGTACTATTAGCAGGAACAGAATTGGAGTTGCAAGAACTAACAGAACGATTACATCAGGCAGGAGAGAAGAGAGGTCTGAGGATAAACATGGATAAAACTAAAGTCATGACACAAAAAGGTAGAACATGTAATATTGAAATTGGAGGGAAAAAACTGGAACAGGTGGACACCTTCCATTACCTGGGATCAATGATAACTGAAGACGCAGATAGCAGCAAAGATATACGAGAAAAACTAGCAAGAGGACTCAACACAGGAACAGCGTTGAAGACAATATGGAAAAGTCATAATATAAAAATGATTACCAAGATCAGACTTATGAAGGCGTTGGTATGGCCAGTGGCGACTTATGGGTGTGAAAGTTGGACGATCAGAAAAAGAGAAGAAGACAGAATAGTAGATAAGTAACTATGTGTTTAAACTCAAGTCATGTTTAAACTCACATCATGTTTAAACTCAGTGTATGTTTAAACTCAAGTCATGTTTAAACTCAGCGTATGTTTAAACTCAGACCACTTCAAGTTGGAGAGCGGTCAAAGGTCAATTGCTTTGCAACCCCATTTATTTGTATAGTACTTGCCATCCAACCCTAAGTGCCCTCCCTCCCTCCCTCCCTCCCTCCCTCCCTCCCTCCCTCCCTCCCTCCCTCCCTCCCTCCCTCCCTCCCTCCCTCCCTCCCTCCCTCCCTCCCTCCCTCCCTCCCTCCCTCCCTACACGCACTGCAATCTCGGGTCTTCTCAATTTGGAGAGCGATCAAAGGTCAATTGCTTTGTGTGACAAAACAACTCACTTTGTAACCCCACTTCATTTAGAGAGAACGCATACACACACAAATATCTACCCACACACACACACACATACATGCACACACAAATACCTACCCACACACACACACACAAATGTCTACTCACACAAATACCTACCTACACACACACACATACACACACAATTACCTACACACACACACACACACGCACGCACACACAAATACACACACACATACACAAATATCTACCCACACACACACACACGCACACACAAATATCTACCCGCACATACACACACAAATATCTACCCGCACACACACACACACACACAAATACCTACTCACACACACGCACATACAAATATCTACTCACACACACGCACACACACAAATACACAACTCCTTCAAATACTTGCACATATTCCCCTTTACATTTCATTCATTATTAAACAATTGCCTACACAAATACCTACCCACACACGCACACACATACACAATTACCTACCCACACACACACGCACACACAAATACACAACTCCTTCAAATACTTGCACATATTTCCATTTACATTTAATTCATTATTATTCAATTGGCAAATTAATTTTTAAGCCATTCCAATTGAACTCAAAGGACGCCTTCGCTTTACGAAACATGCAAACACACACCTTCATGCATGTACATGTACGCACAAACATATACGCACAGACCGGTTTTAATTCAATTCTTAAAAAATACTTGGTCATATTCCAAAATGCATGGTATTCATTACTAAGCAATTGGTAAATTTTATTTTGGATCATATCAAGTGTATTAAAATGCTACCACAGAACACTTCGCTTTACGAAACACACATGCATATACACACACAAACATGCAGGCACGCACATGCACATGCGAATACATATACGCACATACAAAATACATGCACAATTGCACATACACGCACGCATACACACCCAAATATAATATCATTATTGAAACAACATAGCGTTATTTTTAAATTCCTCTCATTTCAATATACAACTTTGATTCTAAATCAATTTTCTCAAGTCTTAATATTAACTATGTGAAGAAGTCATACTAAAACTTGCAGCGAACAGCAACATTTATGCGTGTATTATTTACAAATATACACAATTTTCTCAAATAGTCTATACATTTCTCAGGTAGATCAAATTTTTACATTTTAGCATTGTATTACTTGGAGATATACAGAGTCTCATACACCAAATGATACGAATTTTAAATTTTGAACATGTATTAACTAGAAACAAATCATTTGCTCAGCACGATATTCGTCAATAATACATGTTTCATTATTTTAGCATTATATTAATAGAAGTAGCCAAAGTGCTCTACTATCACACTATACAAATTTTCGCATTTTAGACTTGCATTATTTAGAAATATATCATTTTTCAAACGCAGGTATTGAAATTTTATTTTAATATTGCGTTACTTAGAAATACACAGACTGCTCAACACCACATAGTCATATTTTAATCGTATATTAGATAGAAATTCACAAACTGTGGAACTCTAGACGACACAAATTTAAGTATTTTAGACTTGCATTATTTGAATGTGCGCATTTTTCTCAATCATAAAGTGTAGAGTTCTTTATTTCAATAATTATAATTCTCGTAAATGTACAATGTGTTCAACATTACATTCATTTGATGCTATAATGTTTAGATATTATGAGTATAATAGCTAGAAATACACAAAGAGTACAACCGCATAATCATTGGACGATGTATTTCTTTAGATTTTGCGTCTTTATTGGTCAAAAGTACAATTATTTCTCATATTATTCGTTTGAAGATGTGTGTATTTGCGGAAGGGGATGCAAATTTCTTCTAATGTACAAGAGTAATCGGCTTATTAGCAGAAGAAACGCTAAGTATTGCACACATTCTCTGTTTTTCAAAATATTTAGTAGAGTGCATTAGGAGAGGATGTGTATGAGAGGAGAGTAGTACATACGACAAGTGCATTCATTGTTAATTTTATAGCATTATTCAATTTTTAAGTCATCAATATATTGCAAATACATACTTAGAATAGAAGACTGACTTCTTTATATTCACATACTTAGAATACAAGACTGACTTCTTTATATTCAACATCTTCTTGTAAATTCGCAGCCTGGTAGGAAACACTTATTCTTCCATTAATAGTATGTAGTCGACTTTTTGATATAGTACAATGAATTGCAAGAGATTTCAACTTTGTGTATCACTTTAACAAATACAGTATGAATTTACACACAATTTGAACATGTACATTATGCAGGAATTAATAATTTTTATAGGATCTTTTCAATTTTAAAGTATAAAAGTAGCAAATTTTGATAAATTGGGAAGTAAAGGTGAGGAGGAAATACATGTTTGAAGGTGTTATTGAAAAGAATTTCTGTATTTCTAACTTAAAACATTGTAATTTCAATTAAAATTTTATTCAAGGTGAAAAAAAATTATATTTTAGGAATACGACATTCCATAATTTCAGATTTCAACACTTTAAAAATTCTTTTAACTTTGAAATTTGCAAAAGTAAGAAATTGTATGCAAGTAATTTCGCAGAATTGAGTTTCACACTTTCAAGAATTAAGAAATTTCGAACTTATATTATTTCACAAATCAAAATTTTCAACTTCTGTCATTTTAATATGTGTAATTAATATTTGAGATATAGAATTATTAGAAGTAGATGTGATGAGGAGCGCCTGAAAAATGAGAACTTTCATATTATTTTACATTTTCTTTAAATGTAAAACTGAAGAGACGTACGATGTGAAGCAGTAGAGTAGTGGAAGCTGACATGAGTAGCTGTAAATGTTGATAATTTTATAATATGCACGAATATTTTAAGTGTAATGTTTAGCAGAGTGAACATGTGTAGAGAACGAATTTCAAAAATAATTTTCTAAGATGTATCATTTAAGAAGTATATGCACAATGCACGAGGAGAAGCAGTGGAATTGGTAATGCCTAGCCAGAAGACGATACTTAGTGATATCTTCATTTTCTAAGTTACACACGTGAATTTTCTATATTTGGTAGTGCCAATGAGGAAAGCTTCATATACATTATAGTTTGTTGCGTATTGCATGTGCAAAGTTGTATGAATTATGAAGTTCAGTATTAAAATGTTCTGTGCTGAGGAGTTTGTTGTAAATTTTAATAATCATGCGTCAGAATCTTGCCTGTATATTCTTGGACATTTTCATTAGCAAAGACACATAACAATTAAAATATCCATCCAAGTTTAGTAAAATTGCAAATTTTCGTGAATTACTGTAACTTGAGATAGGCAAATTATGAGATATGTCCAATGAAATGCCTTTTGAATTTGTAATTTTATTCGAAATTTGTGTGTGATTCATGAGGATTCTACCGATCGCGAGCATATGAACTTTCAAACTGCATCTTTATAAGTTGAAGGAGAAAAGCAAGTTTTGAATGCTCATTTTTCTTAGACATAGGAAGAAGTATTCTTAGACATTTCCATTAGCAAACGTACATAAAAGTTTAAATGTGCAACCGGTTTTAGTAAAATTGTGACTTTTGACGAATCATTGTACATTGAGAATAGCAAATTATAAAATATTTTTGATGAAATTGAATATGTTTCATTATTCGAAATTTGAGTGTGATACTTAAGTTCATGGCCATTTTTAACAAGTGCAAAGAGCTTGTGTGCATGGAAAGATGTAAATACGCATTGCAGAAATGTCATCACTCGATGGGGGGACGGCGGCGGCGGCGGCGGCGGTGCACACTCCATGTAATAAATGTGGGAACTCAGAAGATATTGAATGCAAACGTGCGACTTATTAACCTGGGATGAAAGTATATTTTAACTTGCAGTTGTACACAAAATATGCAGATCTAAATGGATTTGTGCAGTTGCAGAAACACTTTTTGAACAGTTGAAACTAGCAAAAATGGTTATTGTCCTCCAATTGGAAGAAATATACCATGGAGAATTGGAATGAAAAGAAGTTCTAAAAATTCTTTAAAAACAAGTCTGAAATAATAATATAGAAAATTCACGTGTGTAACTTAGAAAATGAAGATATCACTAAGTATCGTCTTCTGGCTAGGCATTACCAATTCCACTGCTTCTCCTCGTGCATTGTGCATATACTTCTTAAATGATACATCTTAGAAAATTATTTTTGAAATTCGTTCTCTACACATGTTCACTCTGCTAAACATTACACTTAAAATATTCGTGCATATTATAAAATTATCAACATTTACAGCTACTCATGTCAGCTTCCACTACTCTACTGCTTCACATCGTACGTCTCTTCAGTTTTACATTTAAAGAAAATGTAAAATAATATGAAAGTTCTCATTTTTCAGGCGCTCCTCATCACATCTACTTCTAATAATTCTATATCTCAAATATTAATTACACATATTAAAATGACAGAAGTTGAAAATTTTGATTTGTGAAATAATATAAGTTCGAAATTTCTTAATTCTTGAAAGTGTGAAACTCAATTCTGCGAAATTACTTGCATACAATTTCTTACTTTTGCAAATTTCAAAGTTAAAAGAATTTTTAAAGTGTTGAAATCTGAAATTATGGAATGTCGTATTCCTAAAATATAATTTTTTTTCACCTTGAATAAAATTTTAATTGAAATTACAATGTTTTAAGTTAGAAATACAGAAATTCTTTTCAATAACACCTTCAAACATGTATTTCCTCCTCACCTTTACTTCCCAATTTATCAAAATTTGCTACTTTTATACTTTAAAATTGAAAAGATCCTATAAAAATTATTAATTCCTGCATAATGTACATGTTCAAATTGTGTGTAAATTCATACTGTATTTGTTAAAGTGATACACAAAGTTGAAATCTCTTGCAATTCATTGTACTATATCAAAAAGTCGACTACATACTATTAATGGAAGAATAAGTGTTTCCTACCAGGCTGCGAATTTACAAGAAGATGTTGAATATAAAGAAGTCAGTCTTGTATTCTAAGTATGTGAATATAAAGAAGTCAGTCTTCTATTCTAAGTATGTATTTGCAATATATTGATGACTTAAAAATTGAATAATGCTATAAAATTAACAATGAATGCACTTGTCGTATGTACTACTCTCCTCTCATACACATCCTCTCCTAATGCACTCTACTAAATATTTTGAAAAACAGAGAATGTGTGCAATACTTAGCGTTTCTTCTGCTAATAAGCCGATTACTCTTGTACATTAGAAGAAATTTGCATCCCCTTCCGCAAATACACACATCTTCAAACGAATAATATGAGAAATAATTGTACTTTTGACCAATAAAGACGCAAAATCTAAAGAAATACATCGTCCAATGATTATGCGGTTGTACTCTTTGTGTATTTCTAGCTATTATACTCATAATATCTAAACATTATAGCATCAAATGAATGTAATGTTGAACACATTGTACATTTACGAGAATTATAATTATTGAAATAAAGAACTCTACACTTTATGATTGAGAAAAATGCGCACATTCAAATAATGCAAGTCTAAAATACTTAAATTTGTGTCGTCTAGAGTTCCACAGTTTGTGAATTTCTATCTAATATACGATTAAAATATGACTATGTGGTGTTGAGCAGTCTGTGTATTTCTAAGTAACGCAATATTAAAATAAAATTTCAATACCTGCGTTTGAAAAATGATATATTTCTAAATAATGCAAGTCTAAAATGCGAAAATTTGTATAGTGTGATAGTAGAGCACTTTGGCTACTTCTATTAATATAATGCTAAAATAATGAAACATGTATTATTGACGAATATCGTGCTGAGCAAATGATTTGTTTCTAGTTAATACATGTTCAAAATTTAAAATTCGTATCATTTGGTGTATGAGACTCTGTATATCTCCAAGTAATACAATGCTAAAATGTAAAAATTTGATCTACCTGAGAAATGTATAGACTATTTGAGAAAATTGTGTATATTTGTAAATAATACACGCATAAATGTTGCTGTTCGCTGCAAGTTTTAGTATGACTTCTTCACATAGTTAATATTAAGACTTGAGAAAATTGATTTAGAATCAAAGTTGTATATTGAAATGAGAGGAATTTAAAAATAACGCTATGTTGTTTCAATAATGATATTATATTTGGGTGTGTATGCGTGCGTGTATGTGCAATTGTGCATGTATTTTGTATGTGCGTATATGTATTCGCATGTGCATGTGCGTGCCTGCATGTTTGTGTGTGTATATGCATGTGTGTTTCGTAAAGCGAAGTGTTCTGTGGTAGCATTTTAATACACTTGATATGATCCAAAATAAAATTTACCAATTGCTTAGTAATGAATACCATGCATTTTGGAATATGACCAAGTATTTTTTAAGAATTGAATTAAAACCGGTCTGTGCGTATATGTTTGTGCGTACATGTACATGCATGAAGGTGTGTGTTTGCATGTTTCGTAAAGCGAAGGCGTCCTTTGAGTTCAATTGGAATGGCTTAAAAATTAATTTGCCAATTGAATAATAATGAATTAAATGTAAATGGAAATATGTGCAAGTATTTGAAGGAGTTGTGTATTTGTGTGTGCGTGTGTGTGTGGGTAGGTAATTGTGTATGTGTGTGCGTGTGTGGGTAGGTATTTGTGTAGGCAATTGTTTAATAATGAATGAAATGTAAAGGGGAATATGTGCAAGTATTTGAAGGAGTTGTGTATTTGTGTGTGTGCGTGTGTGTGAGTAGATATTTGTATGTGCGTGTGTGTGAGTAGGTATTTGTGTGTGTGTGTGTGTGTGCGGGTAGATATTTGTGTGTGTATGTGCGGGTAGATATTTGTGTGTGCGTGTGTGTGTGTGTGGGTAGATATTTGTGTATGTGTGTGTGTATTTGTGTGTGCGTGCGTGTGTGTGTGTGTGTGTAGGTAATTGTGTGTGTATGTGTGTGTGTGTAGGTAGGTATTTGTGTGAGTAGACATTTGTGTGTGTGTGTGTGGGTAGGTATTTGTGTGTGCATGTATGTGTGTGTGTGTGTGGGTAGATATTTGTGTGTGTATGCGTTCTCTCTAAATGAAGTGGGGTTACAAAGTGAGTTGTTTTGTCACACAAAGCAATTGACCTTTGATCGCTCTCCAAATTGAGAAGACCCGAGATTGCAGTGCGTGTAGGGAGGGAGGGAGGGAGGGAGGGAGGGAGGGAGGGAGGGAGGGAGGGAGGGAGGGAGGGAGGGAGGGAGGGAGGGAGGGAGGGAGGGAGGGAGGGAGGGAGGGAGGGAGGGAGGGAGGGAGGGCACTTAGGGTTGGATGGCAAGTACTATACAAATAAATGGGGTTGCAAAGCAATTGACCTTTGACCGCTCTCCAACTTGAAGTGGTCTGAGTTTAAACATACGCTGAGTTTAAACATGACTTGAGTTTAAACATACACTGAGTTTAAACATGATGTGAGTTTAAACATGACTTGAGTTTAAACACATAGTTACTTATCTACTCAGAATAAATGCTTTTGAAATGAAATGCCTAAGAAAGATCTTGAGAGTACAATGGACGGAAAAAAGAACAAACGAATGGGTATTGGAGAAAACTGGAACAGAAAGAACCTTATTGAACTCGATAAAAAGAAGGAAACTCATTTACTTCGGTCATTTGATGAGAAAACAGGGGGGCTGTATGGAGAAGGAAATAATACAGGGTACGATGTCGGGATCAAGGGCAAGGGGAAGACCGAGGATGGGTTGGATCGCTAATGTCATCGCATGGATGGAACTACCATTCGAGCAGATATTAAAGGAGACGGAGGACAGGAAAAAGTGGCGAAGACATGTCCATGAAGCGACCAACCCTCGAATCGAGGAAGGTTAAAGACAAGACAAGACAAGTTGTCTAAATGCTTCTTTTATATAAATTATGAATCCTTTGAAACACAGACCAATAATTATTATTGACATGACTTCATAACCAAGTGGCAAGAGAAACTAACTTCTGATCTTTCAGGTTTTCACGTTTCTTTCAATTGTTTCTTTGTTTACAATATTTGTGTGAAATTGTTTCTTTGGACAGTGCACAGTACAAAAGTCTGTAAAAATTTTTGCTTTTGTGGTGGAGGCCCCTATGTGGTGGAGGCCCGTGGGCACTCGCCCCTTGTGCCCACCCCTAAATCTGGGCCTGCCCTAAAGTCAAAAAAGGTTGGGAACCACTGATTTAGACTGTTTCAAAATTATAGGTAAATCAGAGGTCATTGGTCAGGGTCAGGGTGGGTAATTGGGTATATCTGAAAATCTGATTTAATCCACACAAATTCCACTTCTCGTGATTCTGAACTTGATGAGACCAGAACAGAGCTGCAGCTCATGTACCAGCTACGTGAACACAATCATGATAATAATTCATGCTCCCTCTAGATAAACTTCTCTGGAATCCGAGCTGCAAAAATTATGGCGATACTTTTGGAACAATTAAATTAAAGTCAGGTTTGCTTGTTGAATAAGTAGTTAGCCTACTAACTTCATTCACTTGATTATGCGTGATGCCATAATAAAAGTCGACATCCTCTGCTTACCTTAGTATCCAAGGATTGGCAAATTGTAGGCCTAATCATTTTCAACCAAAATAAAATTTACCTTTGACGCCTGATTTTTCATACTGTGACCGTGAGCTTCATCTCCATAAACGTAGACTTATTTACGATTTGAATAAACTGAATAACGTCATAATTTAAATCATGCATCGTTGTTAAACGTCATTGGTTCACGTGTGTGGCTATTTACGTCACCATTTCATGCGCGCATGATTACAGTATATGATCTTTAGACTAAGTCTTAATGGGCCTATTGGCAGTTGCACCAATCCCTGGTGTTTGACCATGACCTGTAGGCCTAGGCCCTATCATCGGAATAAACAGGGTAATTAAACACTTCACTGTTTCAAATATTATGTCCGCCCATAATGGGTAATTTTAAAAAGAAGGTGGTTTATTAAGCTTATACATGTAGGCAATTATTTTTCATTAAGACCTATTAGACATCGCCCGCTAACTGGGGTATCCGGAGATTGGCAAATTGTAATCATTTTCATCCGAAATTAGTTGCTTTAGACGCCTGATTTTATATGGTGCGGCAGTGAACTTCATCTCTAGAAACGTGGACTTATATTCCCGGCTGAATAACTATTATGACGTCATAATTTAAAATGTGCATCGTTGTTATACGTCATTGATTCATTTGTGAAACTATTTACGTCATACCATTCATTCGTGCATCATTGTTAGACCTCTGGTCGGGATGAGTGTGCAATTTTGCACATTGCAAAACTATAAAGTGAAGGCATAATGGCACCGGAAAGTATATTCATGTCAAACAAAATATTTTACCAAAATCCTGTGAAATTCAATTCGGTATATAAACAGGATGCCAGTGCTATATCAAAACTCTGTCTAGCACCATTTTGAGAGATTTTGCCCTAAAAGGTGAACATAACTCCATCCTTTGGCCGACAAAAAATTGAAAATGTCTTCAGCGCACCGACAGTAGTTTTCCTCCAAAAGTATGGACTGATAATGTCTTGTACAGAAGGAGACAGATATGAAGACATATAGCGATGATGAAGGCGTGAAACCTCTATTTATTATAGAACACACCATCAAAATAATATATTCTACGCGAGTTTCTTGCTCACACAACTTTACACGCTGACTCGAGAGCACACATTTGTCACGAACTTAGAACGTAAATGACATATTATTTAAGCTTACATTAGTACCACATGTTCATCAGACATTGCTTCATAAGAATGCATGATAGTAACCGTTGACGTTACAATGTTTGGTCTATGAAACGGTAGATAACCATTCGAATCGGAAACACTTGTTTCTCTTTGTATGTGTGGGAATACTGATTACTTTCATTGATTCTTTGAGAACCTCCTCACAGATGCGCTGGTAGAGTTCGATTGTCTTGCAAATCAGCATCTTCAACAGGGTTCTAAGCGTTTGCAATGCTGGCCGAAGTATTATTTCTCGGCAATGCTCAAAAGCCCAATTACAATGTATGTAGGTTGTAAAATAGTAGGCTTTATGTATTCATCTTGTAACGTCGTCGTATTCTTAACCTGTTTGGAACTGTGTCCTCAAAATTATCGTGAAAAGATGAGTATTGAGTTGTCCCGATATGGTCTATTACTCGTTTGACAATGGTTGGTCTACATGGCTTATAATTGCTGTTTAACGACACTGCCATAACAAAGGCGATTAGTGTCGCCCTCATCCTTTATCCAGGCTTTGGACGTTGGTTTACTCGAGTGACTGAGTCTTATAATAGATGGATTGCTCGATGGTGTTTATAGGCCTAACTAGGCCTACATGACATTAACAAGTCTGCATTTTAGTCCTAAATGACAGCCGCTAGCTTTATACTATCCATAGCTTTATATCGGAATGACTGGATGACACTAACAAGCTCTAAGCTTACACCAGAATGAGAGTGGCAGGATCTTACCATAATGAGATATCAACTTGTTGACAATGCAGCGAAAACTGGACATCTAAGCTTTATCAACTATCTGCAGAAATAGACTACATGTATTTGCACAGTGTAGGAATAATGTTTGGAAGGAATGTATCCGAGGCAAAATCGGGAGCTTATGTCGGGGGAATTTTCCTGGGAAATTATGTCCCACAATGTATACAATGTCATGTGGTTATGCATATTGATGCTGGAGTGTAAAAAAGCACGCACTTTATTAATCTTTACTCTCCGACACAAACTTCGCACGAAAAGACAGAGCAGCGCGTGCCACGTTATTGACAGTCAGTCTTAAATAACTATTATAGCATCATTATAAATTCCCTTGACCAGGAATTGAAAACAACCAGAGCCTGGCGCTACAAAAATATAAAAAAACAGTTCGGAGAACCAGAAAAAGGTTGTCCAATATCTGACTAAAAATAAATTGGTGTAGGCTATAGCAGAATGAGATTAAGCTTTCACGTCCTATTGATACTTTCGCCATACTTTTTATCGCTAAGACAAAGAGACGCTAAATTGTCTAGCTAAGAGGCACAGATAACGAGCATACCATGACTAAGACTTTATAATGATGTAGGTCTAGTATCGGGTGCTTGTCAGATATTGCCTTGAAGAGTGTGGATCAAATGACTTAACAATAATTATTGGATGAGGTCATTACATGTATCTTATAGTAGGCCTTCGCATTGAATATGCAGCACTAGCTTCTTATCATAATGAGTTCAACATCCTTTGCATGGGTGATTTGCGAACATCACAAAAGGATTGATATCGTAGCTACATTTTCTTGGGAATAGGTCAATCTATCACAAAGGGGCTGACGTAGCTACATTGTCTTTGGAATAAGTCAATCTATCATAATTATTGGATTCAAACTCATCGCATTTTCAGTCGTTTCTTCAGTTCAACTGTAACAAGTGAAACTAGATTTCCTCTGCAAGCGAACAGTTATTGGGAGGTAGGCTATACAAACCGACCCACTCGCATCTACTCGCACCGACAGCAGCTGTGAAGAAGTTCCTGGCCGAAGGGGCGAGCTATTATAACGTAGACTGCGCGAGTTAGGGAGTGACATTGGAACTCTGACTCCTGTGGCCAACATTCTAGAGTAAGCTTACCATTCTAGACTACTGTGTGCAGTGTACGCAGTTTCCCTGATCGCTCTTTAACGTTGAGGGTTAGAAGAGTTCTAACAACATCCGTGCGGATGACAGTTAAGACTTTTGGTCTGATGCCATCCGAGTCTTCTTTACATGTATATGCGTAGATCGAATTCGACATTTTTAGTCACATCGATCTCAAACCCATCCGTGAAGGTCGATCCACCCTTGAAGGTCGACAGATCCAAGTTCGATCCTTCCTTCAACGTCTTCCTCCTTTTACCTTGGACATTTCTGCTTTGGACATCCGCCGAAGTGGTCGGTCAACGTTCGAGGGAACGGCATAGGACATTCCGCGTGGCAGCCGCACTCGACAGGGGGCGGTCTCTGACCCACGCAGTCCCCATGAACCCTGGGGCAAGTGACTATGTCGCACGGGTTCGTGGTGCAGGGTCGTCGCGGAGGCGAGCGATTGCAGCGGTCCACAGTACCGATTCCGCCTCTGAGATTGACCGGCTGCAATGCAATGCAATCACAAGGATCGCGTTTCGTTTGCTCCTTGCGAGGAGTGTTGCACCTGAACAAAGGAGAGTCGGGGCGATGCTGTCCAACCCCTCCTGCTCCCGGGACTTGGTGGCTCGTGTCGGGAATGGCGGCCACCCTCCGCCCTGCAGCGATCTCTTCGCACCTCGTCGCCATAGCGACATCCTCCTTGGCCTTTGATGGTGATGACTTCTTACGGTCACGTGATTTTTGTTCTGGTTCACGTCGTTGTCTTTCTCTGCATGTGTCTTCCTGTGAGCGTCTTCGACGTTTTCCAGTCTTCGATGGGCGGCGCCGTGGAGACGCAATCGGATGGCGTTCTTCGGGAGATGATGGAGGACACTCAGGTCTTGCCCTTCCCGCGTCTTTCCGTCTCTGAGTAGGAAAATCGGGGACTGCTCTCTTCTGGTTTTTTCGTAGTTTTTCCACGTCTCGTTCTGATGTGGTTGCTCTCGTCTCTGACCCTTTCCTCTGCGAATACCAGAACACGGACTCGATCGGATGTAAGCCACCTTGAAGTAGAACCGAAGGAGCGGACGACCTCGATCCCATTCGTACTTTCTTACGGCTTTGTTTTGCGGTGGGACCGGTGGTAGTCTTTGGCGGTTCTTTTGGTGCAGAGTCAGGCTTAAAGGCAGCCGAGCGTGGAGCATCCGAACGTGGAACAGAAGGTGGAACCGATGGCGGAACAAAAGGTGGAACAGGAGGTGGAACAGGAGGTGGAAGAGAAGATGGAACCGCCGGTGGAACAGAAGGTGGAACCGGAGGTGGAACAGGAGGTGGAACCGAAAATGGAACCGATGGTGGAACAGGAGGTGGAGCCGAAGATGGAACCGGAGGTGGAATCGTTCGTAAATTTGGAGATGGAACTGGAGGTGGAACAGGAGGTGGAACAGAAGGTGTGATTTTAGATGGACTCGGAGGATCTTTCGTTGGTTCCATTTCTTTTATCTGGGATTTTTTATCTGGAATATTTATACTTGACGGCTTCTTCTCTTGTTGTTTAGATCCGAGCAGCTGCTTATTTTCCTGAACCTTGACATTAGATGCAACCGTACTTTTTACATCAGCCGGATGCGCAGTCGTAGGTGGAACCGAAGATAGAACATGAGGTGGAACCGAAGATAGAACAGGAGGTGGAACTGGAGATGGAACAGGAGGTGGAACTGGAGATGGAACAGGAGGCTGAACCGAAGATAGAACAAAAGGTGGAACCGAAGATATAACACGAGATGGAACCGAAGCTAGAACAGGAGGTGGAACCGAGGATAGAACAAAAGGTGGAACCGAAGATAGAACAGAAGGTGGAACAGGAGGTGGAACCGAAGATGGAATCGAAGGTGGAACAGGAGGTGTAACCGAAGATGGAACATGAGGTGGAATTGGAGGTGGAATTGGAGTTTGACTCTGAGGAGCTTTCATTGGTTCCATTTCCTTTATCTGTGATTTTTTTTCTGGAATATAATTTATACTTGACAGCTTCTTCTCTTGTTGCTTAGATCCGAGAAGTTGTTTATTTTCCTGAACTTTGACATTTGAAGCAACCGTACTTTTTACATTAGCCGGATGCGGAGTCGTAGGTGGAACAGAAGATAGAACAAAAGGTGGAACCGAAGATAGAAAAGTAGGTGGAACTGGAGATGGAACAGGAGGTGGAACCGTAGATGGAACCAGAGGTGGAACCATAGATGGAACAGGAGGCGGAATTGGAGATGCAATTGTAATTGGAGTCTGAGAAGTTTTCGCTGGTTCCGTTTCTTTCTTCTCGTCTTTTTTATCCGGGACATTTATGACCGACGGTTTCTGATCCGCGAAGAGAGAGCGATTAAGCCCGAACAGGTTTTTATTCACCGGAGCAATAACATTAGACGAAACCGCATTTTTTATATCAACCGTTTGTGGAGTCTTTGGTGGAACCGAGGATGGAACGGTAGGCGAAACTAGAGGCGAGATTTTAGTTGAACTCGGATCAGCTTTCGTAGGTTCCGTTTCTTTTTTCTGGAATTTGTTATCTGGGACATTTATGATCGACGGTTTATCCGCCAAGAGAGACCGATTATTAGACCCAAGCAGTTTCTGTTGTTCCGGAACAATTATAGCACTAGACGCAATCGTAAGTTTAGTCGCAACCGTATTTTTAGAATCAATCATGTGTTTAGACGAAACCGCATTTTTGCTCTCGGCAATACTGGGAGCCAGAGATGAAACCGAAGATGAACCAACGGATTGACTTGCAGTCGAAGCCGAAAGACTTTTATTCGACTTTATTCCACTCTTTCCATCCGGACCAGTAATTTTCCCCGATTTCTTCTCTACGACTGACTGTTTAGACTCAAGCAAGGATTGACTTGCAGATGAAGCCGAAAGACTTTTATTCGACTTTATTACTCCACTCTTCTGGGACTTTCCATCAGGACCAGCTATTTTCCCCGATTTCTTTTCAGCGACTGACTTCTTAGACCCAAGCAAGGATTGACTCGCCGAAGCGGAAGCCGACACCGAAGAATTTGCTGACGATCCAGCTTCAGACATTTTAGAACTGCCACCGACGCTCAGCTGGGAGCCCTTCGCTCCGAGGAGGGCCTTCGAGGGAGTAGCTTTTGACGACGATGCTTTGCCTTTCTTGTCGCCTTTCTTTGTCTTCTTATCACCAGCAGCAGCATCTTCTTTTGTCTTCTTATCACCAGCAGCAGCATCTTTCTTTGACGTCGTGTCCTTGGGGTTCTTCGTGTCTTTTTCTTGCTTCTTGCGGTTCTTTGCTCTGCGATAAACAACGCAGCAGATGACGATTACGATGACGACGACGACGATCACCAATGCGATGCCAGTGATTGCACTGGTGGAGGGTTTCGATGGTGACTGTGTTGTCTGTAGTAGGCCAAGCTCTTCGCTTTCTTGAGACATATTCGGTACTGGACACAGAAAGAACCGCCATATTATTATATAGTTTGTTTGTATGTGCACTTGTTATAGCGCCCCTTCAAGCTCTACCTATTCAGAGGCGCTCCCGAATGCAGAGCGGACACTGCATCGGAGTTTCACGCCGAAGCGCTGAGCAATTATGAGCGAAGGACTTGCCTAAGGTCATTACGCGGTGAGGTGGATTCGAACGTCGAACCTTCCGGCTCCAAGGCAACGACGCCACCACTACACCACAGCGCCCCACGATCGTAGTGTAGTGTAGTTAGTAATATTGCGTGGCCATTCAGTAGCGCTCCCAGTACGAGAGCCACGAAAGCATTATTTGTCTTAGGAAGTGAGAGACAGGCATACAGAAAATGAGAAGCGCCTTATAAAATGGTCAGATATCTATATATATAAAAATGAAACTTTCCAATAGTTTGTGTAAAGTGTTCTCGAAACGTACCGCACAGATTGTTTTGAAAATTTCACAAAACCTTCCATTCCTATAAGAGAGTTTCCAACTTTTTTTTTCTCCGAATAAACGCAATATTTTCCACAAAAAGTGAACTTTGCATTCCGCTCGACCGCCATTTGCAAATTGAAAACCGCACGTTGCCAGATTCACAAACGCCTTGACAGTGACTGCGACCATGCAGAGGAAACATGAATGAGGTTGCGTCCCGTGACGTCATAAGCGATTCGCATAATTATTTTGCGGCCTTCTTGGTTGAAGGAGGAAAGGAGCGGAGGGGGCGGGACGGAGGGGGAGGGGAGGGAGGCGGCGGGGGAGGGGCGGGACGGAAGGGGAGGGGGAGGGGAGGGGGAGGGGGAGGGGGAGGGAGAGGGGGAGGGGGAGGGAAAGAGGAAGGAGGAGGGGAGGGGCAGGGGAGGGGCAGGGAGAGGGGCAGGGGAGGGGGAAAGGGAGGGGAAGGGAGAGGGGAGGGGGAGGTGGAAAGGGGAAGGGGGAGGGGAGGGGAGGGGAGGGGAGGGGAGGGGAGGGGAGGGGAGGGGAGGGGGAGGGGAGGGGGAGGGGGAGGGGGAGGGGGAGGGAGAGGGGGAGGGGGAGGGGGAGGGGGAGGGGGAGGGGGAGGGGGAGGGGGAGGGGGAGGGGGAGGGGGAGGGGGAGGGGGAGGGGGGGGGGGAGGGGGGGGGGGGGGGGGGGGGGGGGGGGGGGGGGGGGGGGGGGGGGGGGGGGGGGGGGGGGGGGGGGGGGGGGGGGGGGGGGGAGGGGGAGGGGGAGGGGGAGGGGGAGGGGAGGAGGAGGGGGAGAAGGGGAGAGTCTTTTCTGCCACAGCAACGCGTGGCCGGGTACAGCTAGTAGCCTAATATAATACAAAACAGCGTGAGGCAATGAACTCTGGAAACGTAAGAACGTTTATGGTCTCAACTTCTCACTTCAGTCTGGCGCATGCTCCAAATGAAAAGTTTTGTTTAACAAGTCATAATTTTTTTTTATAAGCTTAGCCTACTCTGTAGGCTCTGTAGTTCTGCCTGGAACGAGTCCTCCGCTCTGCGGCGCGACTTGTTGGCCATATCCCAAAATATGGCCATGTCTCATCTTATATGCGGGATATCTTACACTGGCTCCCTTCTAAACAGCGGATTGCATACAGGGTCTGTGCCTTGGTTAGGCGGTGCATTGAAGGACTAGCTCCACCATGGTGACAGGACATTTACCCCCTGGACAATTACCCCCCGGACAATTACCCCCCGACAATTACCCCTGGACAATTACCCCCCCCCCCCCCAGGACAATTCCCCCCCGGATAACTACCCCCTGTGTCACAGTGTGAGCTTGTTCCCTCACGCGTTACTCTCTTTACCAGTCTCTTCGTATTTGTCAGACGTTAATAGTACTATATCTAGTCAATAACTAAGTCTATGTCATGTTAAACGCCTGCCTAATTAAATATTTTAATGTTATTGATAGAGTTATGACTTTAGTTAGCCTAAAAAGCAAGGTTAATAGCAACTCCACGAAAATAGGCAAGTTATTTTTAAACTTTCAAGAAAAATACTAAATCAATTTAAATCTAAACACGGTTCTAAGCTAACGTGTGAAAAAGGTTAAAGTTTCAAGAAAACTTCAACGTGTTAAATGCCTGCCTAATAAAATATTTAAATGTTATCGATAGAGTTCTGCCTATTTTCGTACTCATTCGAAACGACACCATAAAATTTTGCTAAATTCTTGTGTTTCTTCTGTTTCATTTCACGTAAATAAAACCTTCGAAACAAAGTTTATCTTTCCCTCTCTCAGATTTAGAAAATTCAATCATGACTAGATATACTATTAACGTCTGACAAATACGAAGAGACTGGTAAAGAGATTAACGCGTGAAGGAACAAGCTGACACTGTGGCGCGGGGGGTAATTGTCCGGGGGGTAATTGGTACGGGGGGTAGTTGTTCGGGGGATAATTGGCACGGGGGGGGGTAGTTGTCCGGGGGGTAATTGTCCTGGGGGGTAATTGTCCAGGGGGTAATTGTCGGGGGGTAATTGTCCGGGGGGTAATTGTCCAGTGGGTAATTGCCCTAGAACCCTCCACCATATCTTCGAGAACTCTGCTGTTCCACCTTAGAAGTTCTGCGTCGATCCACCCTTCGATCGGCGAACCAAATTGAGCTTCTGGTTCCCCGCGCGCGGACTGCTATGCGACAGCGTCGTTCATTCTCAGTTGCTGGTCCTACCACCTGGAATGGTCTTCCTGTTGCATTGCGCTTAATTCCCAGAGGTCACTCCGCTCTGTTCCTTAAGAACCTAAAGACTGTTTTATTTAGCCGTGGTTGGGCCGGGCGCGCTTCAGAGTAGCCTACCTTG
This sequence comes from Lumbricus rubellus, assembly GCA_945859605.1. Taxonomy (NCBI): domain Eukaryota; kingdom Metazoa; phylum Annelida; class Clitellata; order Crassiclitellata; family Lumbricidae; genus Lumbricus; species Lumbricus rubellus. The sequence goes on from OX243818.1 coordinate 5,406,844, forward strand.
AAGAGGCGCTATATAAATTTCCGAAATAAATAAATAAATACTCTATGTAATGTAATAACTTAGCGTCAAATACACGAGCACGGCATGAAAATACATAACACTCCCTGTAGTGGTGGCGTCGTTGCCTTGGAGCCGGAAGGTTCGAGGTTCGATTTCACCTTGGACAAGTCCTTCACTTACAACTGCTCAGCGCTTCGGCGCGAAACTCCGATGCAGTGCGCGCTCTTCATTTGGGAGCGCCTCTGAGTAGTGAGAGATTGAATGGTCGCTATAACAAGTGCACGTATAATTTGTCACTGGACAGTGGACACCGTTCAGAGGCATGTATGGTTGCTCCACCTGAGAAGCTCGTCTGATCAACACCAACTGCAAATCATGGAGGCTTTGGATTTAAATGGATTAGACGGTCACTGGCTGTAGGACATTGTCGCCCCTGGACATTAACCCTCCAGGACAAAAGTCATCGGACAACGTCCGGCATAGTTACATGTATAGTAAGCGGGTCCTTATGTTATAATGAATGACCGCACTAACCCTATATCTAACCTTAACTGACCTTCACGATGCCTAACCTGACCCTAACCGACCCTCACGACCCATAAACCTGAACCTAACCAACACGTCTGTCCCGCTTACTATAACTAAGCCAAAAGTCCCCCACCAGTTTACCAGCCACCTAGACACTGATACAATACCTATGTACGCACAAACTTGACACTAAAGAATTCCAGCGGAAATTGTTAATGTAAGGTTTTGTAAACAACGATAAAATTACGAGTACAAAGTTGCTTAGCATATAATGCATAATGAAGTCATAATAGATCACCCTGGATTCTTCTAATTAATAAATTATTATTATGCATGATGACGTAATTAAAGCGGACATTCTCTTCGTACCTGGGTCTCCAGAGATTGGTAAACTGTAATCATGTTTATCCGAAACTAGTTACCACTGACGCATGGTTCTACATGTACACACTGTGGCAGTGAAACTCATCTCTAGAAACATAGACTTATTATTATACTGGCTGAAAATAATTGACGATTTGACGTCATTATGTGCAATCTGCATCTCTTTAGACGTCACTGAATGATTTGTGAAACTGTTACGTCACCATTTCATGCGTGCATGAATGTTAGACCTGTTACAGTCTGAGCGCAAGTAGCCTACAGCTGCCGAATTATAGTAAGTTATACTCCGCAACAACACTCACAGAACGCTAGCTATTATAATTATTATTCTTCAGTCATGGAAAAGAAATTTTAAAGCGAGAGACGGATTCTAGGTAATGTCCATGACACAAGGACAAGTAGCGAGCACCGTTTCAAAAGATTAGGCCTACTCACACGCGACCTGTCGAATATATTTTACGTAGTGAGTCATGATAAAGTATTTTAATTATCAAAATAACTCTCGAACACCGTTTTTGTCTTCAAATGGCGCTATTATTGTAGCCGCATCGCCGATCTCTCGAAATATAAAAATATTGCTAAAGAATTGTCTAAAATTGTGTCTGGGAAGAATTACCGGCGTGAGACCATAACGCCCACGAAAACACACAGTCTCTCATGGTATAACATACGCATCGAAACTTTGTCCACACCTGTTATCACTGAATCAGTGCAACGGTAAGTTAGACCTCATATCAGACCTGTTAGATGACGTGGATTATGACCATGACCGATGTCGCCACATCATTACATCAGTTTCATCAGACAATTATACCATTTAAGAATTCAAATCCATGTGTATATTAATTAGTATCCGATTTTCGTCACACATTGTGATTAAGAAAACCGATCGGATTACACTAAAATAACTTGGTCAATCTTAAGGCATCCCTTAGAATGTGTCTGAACTCTTTTTTGGGATCGTTGAGAGCGCCACGAGAGCGCTGATATAGTTCGCTGTCTTGTGGATCAGTCTTTTAAACTTGTTTCTGACCATTCGCATTTTCAGTCGTTTCTCCATCCAAGTTCTGATCAGCTAGACACTGTAGCTGAGTTCCATGTGAAGATTAGCGTTGTGGGAGGGTGTACCCAAGAGGATTCCAGATTTGCTGTAGGCAACTGTTGAAAGGTGCTCTGCCATGATAGGGGCCAGCTGTATTTTTGGGGAATCAATAAAGGAGCGGCTTTCGGAATCTGACATTGGAATTTTGCAAGTTCTAGAGTACCATCCAGAAGGCATTTGCGCGTATGGTTCCTAATGGTTCCTTACCGCATTTACCACAACCAATCCGTTGACAGCAGGTGGACGATCTGTCCAGTCTACAGCTTCCTTCTGCAATAATTAATCTCTTTGAATGTTGCACATGGATCGCACTTAACAGCTTGGGCCATAGCGACTCTACAGTCGTTCGCTAATGTCGGTCCATCCTTCAAGGTCCCACCTTGTACTGTCTTCATCCTATTATTGACGGGACTGTCAGACAACCAAGCAGCGCACGATCTAGGCACCGCTTTGCAGCTGCCTTCGACGGGCAAGCTCTTACTCACGGCAGCCTTTCGACCTCGGTCTATGACCTCGTTTCCCTGAGCTGCGTCCTTGCGCTGCGAGGGTGAGTTAGGGTTACAGTTCTTCGAGGATCGATACGTAACCCTAGAAGCATCGAGTGTGTTTCCCCGTTTACGAGAGGAGTCTCTGCTATGCCTGTGCGAATCTGGAGATTTTTCGCGTGTGCTACCTCGTTTACGAGAGGAGTTTCTGCTATGTCTGGACAAATCTGGAGATTGTTTATCGCGTGTTTTTTCTCGTCTACGAGAGGCGCTTCTGTTATGTCTGTGAGAAACTGAAGATTGTTCTTTGCGTGCGGTTCTTCGTCTACGAGATTGGCTTCTGTTATGTCTGGAAAAATCTGGAGATTTTTTGCGTATGTTTCCTCGTCTGGAAGAGGAGTTTCTACTATGTCTGGGCGTTTCTGAAGATTGTTCAGCACCAAATGCCTCAAGCCATTCTCCTGGTACGACAACAGTCTTGCCAACAGTACAGACCACGCCGCACCTCATTGCCCCAGTGGACTTCGGCAACATGGAGGAAGCATTCATCTCTGACGTCGACGGTGATGACGTCTTACGGTCACGTGACTCTGATCGACGGCTTTGTCTTTCACTTCCTTTGTCTTCATGCGAGTGTCGCTGATGCTTTCGAGTCTTCGAGGAATGGCGTGACGACGGATTCCGTGAAGAATCTTCGGATAATAGAGCCTCTGAAGCTCTTATCGATAGAAGTCCCTTATGAAAGCTTTTGCCTGAGACAGTAACTCTTGTCCTTGACGGTTTCATCTTTGATGGGTCAGCTAAAGCCTCTAGAGGACGCGGCTGGACCGGAAGAAGCACCAGAGAAGCAGTATTCGGTCTTACTCCTCCTCCGACGATGTGGTTCGGTTGCGTGGTCATCGCTTTAGCCCCAGCTGCACTACTCGTCATGCGATGTCGTTTTGACGCATTCTGATGTGGATGAACCGAAGGTGACATCGGAGACAGAGCTGTTGGTGGAACTGCACGTGGAATAGGAGAAACTTTCGCATGTTCATTTCCTCCTACTTTGAGGTCATGAACAAAGGCAATTCGTGCCGACGGCTTCTTCTTTGCTTTGCGAAGGGCAGACGCTGCCACATGTTGGTCAGCGGGAGGTGGAATCGAAGTCACAGCAGAACGTGAAACGGGAGATGCTTTAGCCTACTCTTTTCTTTTCCTTTTATCTTGAGCTCGGAAACAAATGCAACTGTTCGCAGTGGTTTCTTCACTGTTGCATGATGTTTAGACGCAGCCACATGTGGATCAACCATAACTGGAATCGATGACGAAATCTGAGGTGCAATCGGAGTTGGAACCGAACGTGGACCATGAGATGCTACGCTTTGTTCTTTTCCTTTTGTTTTCAGGTCGTGAAGTAAGGCAATTGTTCCCGCCTGCTTCTTCTCTGCTTTGCGAAGGGTAGACGCTGCCACATGTGAGTCAGTGGAAGGTGCAATCGGTGTTTCAACCGAACGTGGACCATGAGATGCTACGCTCTGTTCTTTTCCTTTTGTCTTGAGATCGTGAACAAAGGCAATTGTTCCCACCGGCTTCTTCTCTGGTGTGTGATGTTTAGATGCAGTCACATGCGGGTCAGCCGTGAATGGAATCGATGGCGAAATCGGAGGTGCAATCGGAGTTGGAACCGAAATTGGTACAGGGGATGCTTTACTCGGTTCTTTTCCTCCAGTCTTCATGTCGCGAATTAAGTCAAATGCTCCCGACGCTTTCTCCTCCGTGATGCGATGTTTATGTGCAGCCAAATGTGGATCATCTGGAATTGGAGCAGGTGGTGTAGTCACAGGTGGTGTAGTCACAGGTGGTGTAGTTACAGGTGGTGTAGTCACAGGTGGTGTAGTCGGAGGAGGCGGTACTGCATGTGAAGAAGGATGAGCGTTCATCGGTTTCTTTCCTAATTTCATGAAGTTACTTTCTTGAGCAGCTGTAGTCGATTTTGAAGCCAGATTTTCAAAGAGTTGGCGTTTAGACGAAACCGTATTTGCTTCAATTGGCGGTGCAATTCGAGATGCGCTGTTTCTTTCTTGGGCAGTAACTGTTGTTGCTGCTTTCGAAGCCATGTCTTCAAAGAAGTGACGTCTTGACGCAACCGTATGTGGATCACCTGGACGCGGAACCGCAGGTGGAACTGTCGGGGGAATCGGAAGTGGAACCTGAGATGGAATCGGAGGTGGAACTGGAGATGGAACAGGAGGTGGAATCGGAGGTGGAACAGGAGATGGAACTAGAGGAGGAACCAGAGGTAGAATCGGAGGTGGAACCAGAGGAAGAACATAAGGTAGAACCGCAGATGGGACTGGAGGTGGAACCAGAGGTGGAACTTGGGGTGGAACCGCAGGTGGAACCAGAGGTCGAACTTGAGGTGGAACCGCAGGTTGAACTGGAGGTGGAACCAGAGGTGGAACTTGAGGTGGAACCGCAGGTGGAACCGGACGTGGAACTGCCGCTGGAAAATGATAAGCTCTTTTCGGCTTTTTTAGAAAATTCAGAAAGTTTGTTTCTTTGATAAATGATTTTGACGCCATTTATTAAAAAGTTTACCATTGAACGCAACTCCACGTCGATCAATTGACCGAGGAATTTTAGAAGCGAGATTTCTTTCTTGGACAATAATATTGTTGTTTTAGAATCTTTCTAATCAAAGAATTGAATCGAGTCTAGCCACAACCGTATGTGGATCAACTGGAGGTGGAACCGTAGGTGGAACCGTAGGTGGAACCGTAGGTGGAACCATAGGTGGAACCGTAGGTGGAACCGAAGGTGGAACCGAAGGTGGAACTGCACGTGGAACCAAATAAACTTTCGTTTGTTTTCTTTCAACTTACTCGTCGTTCCGACCTGGGACAGTTATTCCTGACTGGTTTTTCTCTTTAGGTAGGGGAACGTTTAGACGCGTACAGCGGTCACATCACCGGACCTTTAACCATAATATAGTTTGACGTCGGTGCTAGTCGTCCTGACTTTCTAAATATGTTTTGATTACCACTGACATTCACTTGCGGACTGTTCGTTGCGATTGTCTTTCGTGGATTAACTGTTGATGATATAAATTATTCGCTTACAAACTGGACGATGCTTTTCTCGCTATAGAGACATCGTTCCTCGAATTGACCTTGTGACCCGTGGTATCGTGGTGCTTCTGGTGTCTTTTCGCTTCGCGGCAAAAACCAAGACAGTTCAGCATTAGACTATGGTTGCAACGGACCGTACTACGGTCGGTGCGATTTTCCATTCGTTAAACCCTGAAGCGGACTTTGCCTGTGGATCCTCGCTGATCAGAGGCATATTCGGAACTGGACAGAAAACGCCAACACAATTATTTTATTATAATGTTGTACATACTATAATAATGTTCAGTAAAGTTAGGCTTTCGTAGCGAAAAACGCATCGCTCTCAAAAGATCAGCCGTAATCCCACAATTCTTAGATTAATTTATAGGTTCAACGTTTTTTTTCGTTTTGATAACCATTGTATGTTAAGATCACATCTTGCAAGTGAACCCACATCAAAGCTTTTTTTTATTATTATTAACTTCAAACGACCATTTAGACCAGCGGTTCCCAACCCGTGGCCCGCGGGCCAAAAGTGGCCCGCGAGGCCAAAAAAAATGGCCCGCCAGGCCCAAAACAAGGCCCTCATTCCTCACAGAATTAACAAAAATCTATGAAAAATTCACAGTTTAGGCAGGATAGAATATATAATTATTTTCTATTAAAAATAATTTTATTTTGACGTCTATAAATAACATCAAACATTCTATTTTGAATCAATTATAACAATTTTATATGCTTTTTGTTAATTAAATTTTAGCATTGTGGCCCCCTGATGTTCTTTAACTAAGAAAAAGTGGCCCTCATGTCATCCAACTTAGAAAAAGTGGCCCTAAAGTCAAAAAAGGTTGGGAACCACTGATTTAGACTGTTTCAAAATTATAGGTAAATCAGAGGTCATTGATCAGGGTCAGGGTGGGTAATTGGGTATATCTGAAAATCTGATTTAATCCACACAAATTCCACTTCTCGTGATTCTGAACTTGATGAGACCAGAACAGAGCTGCAGCTCATGTACCAGCTACGTGAACACAATCATGATAATAATTCATGCTCCCTCTAGATAAACTTCTCTGGAATCCGAGCTGCAAAAATTATGGCGATACTTTTGGAACAATTAAATTAAAGTCAGGTTTGCTTGTTGAATAAGTAGTTAGCCTACTAACTTCATTCACTTGATTATGCGTGATGCCATAATAAAAGTCGACATCCTCTGCTTACCTTAGTAGGCTATCCAAGGATTGGCAAATTGTAGGCATAATCATTTTCAACCGAAATAAAATTTACCTTTGACGCCTGATTTTTCATACTGTGACCGTGAGCTTCATCTCCATAAACGTAGACTTATTTACGATTTGAATAAACTGAATAACGTCATAATTTAAATCATGCATCGTTGTTAAACGTCATTGGTTCACGTGTGTGGCTATTTACGTCACCATTTAATGCGCGCATGATTGTAGGATCTTTAGTCCGAATGGCAGTTTCGCCAATCCCTGGAGTTTGACCATAACCTGTAGCTGTAGGCTTAAACCCTATATATCATCGGAATAAACATGGTATCATTGTTAGACACTTCACTGTTGTGAATTATTATATATATGTTCGCCCATAATTGGTAATTTTTAAAAGAAAGTGGATTATTATACACGTAGACAATTTTTTTATATTAAAACCAATTAGACATCGTCCGCTAAGCGGGGTATCCAGAGATTGGCATATTGTAATCATTTTCATCCGAAATTAGTTGCTTTAGACGCCTGATTTTATATGGTGCCTAAACGGCCTGCCTCAGGGATCGGTTCTCTCGCCCTGCCTGTTCAATGTCTACATCAATGACATGCCTGACACCCAGTCCCGAAGATTTGTCTATGCGGATGACGTCGCCCTGGGTGCCCAGGGGAGGACCTTTGAGGAGGTAGAGGAGATCCTCAATGCGGACGTCGAGTTGCTGGCAGGATATTTCGCGGAATGGAGACTCAAACCAAGCGTCACAAAAACAGTGTCCAGCTCATTTCATCTCCACAATGCTCAAGCGGTGCGGGAGCTGGATATTTTGATGAATGGTCAGCGCCTCCGACATGACAAAAATCCGATTTACCTGGGCGTGACCTTGGATAGGTCGCTAACATTCCACGAGCACCTAAGAAGGACCGCTGCGAAGGTGGGCGCAAGGAACAATCTCCTCAGCAAACTTGCTGGCTCAACATGGGGTGCTAAAGCTACGACCCTGCGAACCTCAGCGCTGGCCCTGTGCTACTCCACTGCGGAATACTGCGCTCCTGTCTGGGCCCGTTCGGCCCACATCGGATATGTGGACGTCAAGTTACACGAGACTATGCGTCTAGTGTCGGGTACGCTCAGAGCGACTCCACTCCCTTGGTTGCCGGTGCTCAGCAACATCCCTCCGCCCTACCTCCGTCGAGCTGAGGTTTGCGCCAAGATGCTGACCAAGATCCGAAATGACGAAAGACTGCCTTTGCACGCGGACATTGCGCTCCACCCAGGAGTGCGTCTCCCGTCTAGACATCCTATCTGGAGAAATCCTCCGGAGGAGGGATTGACAGCTATCTCGGCCTGGTGCGAAGAATGGCCCACTATGGAAGTGGTGAATCGTTCGCTCGTGGCCGTGCCATCTGTCTGGCCTCCGGGTGGTGATCTCCCTCGCCATCTGTGGAAAACTTTAAATCGCTTCCGCACGGATCAAGGCCGCTGCGCAGCGAATCTGGTGAGATGGGGACAGGCTGATGATCCACTGTGCTGCTGTGGAGAAAAACAGACGATGTCGCACATTGTGAATGAGTGCCGCCTTCTTCGTTTTCCGGGAGGACTCCAGGCTCTACATCTTGCCGAGGGTCCCGCCGCGGTGGCATGGCTTGGTGCGAACTGCATTCGCTAAAGAATATGGTGCAGCAGTGAAATTCATCTCTAGAAACGTGGACTTATATTCCCGGCTGAATAACTTAATTACGTCATAATTTAATATGTGCATTGGTGCTATACGTCATTGATTCATCTGCGAAACTATTTACGTCATACCGTGTATTCGTGCATCATTGTTAGTCCTCTAGCCGGGATGAGTGTACAATTTTGCACATTGCAAAACTATAAAGTGAATAATTCAATTTAAAAATATTGCTTATTAAGTGCTGTAATATGCCAAGCAAATTTCTTTAAAGGGTAACGACCTCTGTTGTCATAGATCCTGGTCAAATCGGATCCATCCATCCATATGCCGAGTTAAATCTCACAAGATACAAGATTCCATTTGTTTACCGTTAAACTTTATTACTATAGGCTTAAGGGCGAGAATTTTATCCTAAGAGATATTATTCCAGGGAGCCACTATCAAAACTCCGTCTACATGTACCACCATTTTGAGATATATATTGTCCTTAAATGTCGACTTAATTCCATCGTTTGACTAAAAAAATTGAAAAATTCCTTAGATGTTTCCCCAAAAATGACTGATAATGTCTGGTAGGAGGAAACAGATAATACATGTATGAAGACAATGTTGATGAAGGCGTAAAACCTTTATTTATAGAATATACACCATCGAAATAACAATATGGTCCACGCGAGTTTCTCGCTCACACAACTTTACACGCTGACTCGAGAGCACACATTTGACACGAACTAAGAACGTAAACGACATAATTATTAGGTACATTAGTACCGCATGTTCATCAGACATTGCTTCATAAGAATGCATGATAGTAACCGTTGACGTTGCAATGTTTGGTCTATCAAACGGTAGATAACCATTCGACTCGGAAACACTTGTTTCTCTTTGTATGTGTGAGAAGACTGATTACTTTCATTGATTCATTGTGAATCTTCAGATGCGTTGGTAGAGTTCGGTTGTCTTGCAAATCAGCGTCTTCAGCTGGGCTTTAAGCGTTCGCAATCTACATCCAAGTTGCGGTCAGGGAGACAGACTTCCCAAGTTTTCCCTGCGAGCGAGGGATTGGCGGGAGTAGAGCGAGCACACACTGGACCACTCGCTATCGACTTCTGAGAATGAGTTCTTAGCCGAAGAGGTGAACAGGGTTCGGCGGTTACGCAGCACATAGTTCGATCAACAGATCGATCTGGATTGAAGCACTTCGCCGCTTCGGGTGTTGATTTGTTTAAGTGACAAACGGAAGGGAAGAGCATACGACTGTCCACTGCACACAAAGAGTCTTGAGTAGGGCAGGGTGGACACACTGGCCCGCTCGCCCTCGCAGTTTCTAAACGGGTTCTTTGAAGAAGGGGTGGACTGAATTTCTCAGTAGCCTTTGAGCTATCGAGTTGCTTGCATTCGGAAAAAGATCTGAAGGCGCTGTGCTTCGGCGTTTCAAAAGAGGAAGCGTTGGAATGAGTGAAGGAATTTCTCTTGGAATGGAGTGCTCCTGCTTTGTCTTGTCCATGGTGTCCACGATCAGGAGTCGACTGGATATGTTGACCACGGTCTGAAGTGTCCCTGGGTTTGGAGGACGAGTGGTGGGTGCGGTTCTTTCTCGTTTGACTCTTAACCTCGACCGACTGCAACGGATCTTTCTTGATGGTGTCGTGTTTGGTTCGCCGCCGCTTTCCGCGAGTGCTTCTCCCATGTCTTGACAGGTCTGTAGGTTCTTTCGTCCTCAACACGTCCAGCCGTGCTTCCGAGACGCCGACGAGTGCTCTGTTGAGAGCAGCTGCCTCTCCTGCGGCCTCAGAGGACATCCTGCACACACCACCAGCCATGAGGTCATCCACAACGGACTCTAACGCCGGTCTGGACTTCTTCCTGCGATGTGACCGTGATCGACGTTTCCCTCTCGCACCGTCAAGCTCCTTAATTGAGCTTCGTACATGTTTACAATTCTCAGTGGAATGAGTTAGTGGTGCGACCGGCCGTGAATCGATTGGACAGGGAAGAGGACAAACCGTCGTCTGGTATAACCCTCCTCTACATGTAAATTCGGGGTTATCATCAGCGGTGGTGATAGTTTCCTTCGTCCTCAACGATTTCTTTGCTAAGGAGTGACGACGTTTAGACTCGACTTGATGTGGATCGCCAGGTGGTAGAACTGGATGTAATGTTTTCGGATCTAATATTCCTTCTTCAAGGTTTCTGACTGGGCAAGCTGCTTCTTTCCGTGAGGACTTCTTCTTTGAAGAGTGATGTTTACACTCGACCTTAAGTGGATCACTGGTGCAGAAACCTTGATGAACTGTTTTCGGAGTTTTTCCTCCATTTTTCTCGATCCTTCGGTCTGAAGTCGTTTTTATTCTCTTTGACTGTTTTTCCTGTTTTTCCTGTAAGTAGCGATGTAGCGAGAAAGACGTATCTGCATCGTTTTGTAAAACGTTCGAATTAAAATTTCTTCTCTGATCTGGATCTCCTTTTCCTTTTCTTCTTCCTCCTCCTCCCTCTTCGGGGTTTCGGTCTTTACCTGCTGCTCCTGTCCCTGACCGCTTCACTTTTGAAGAGTGACGCTTACGCTCAACCGGATGAGGGACGACCGGGGGAGGAAGTGGAGGTGGACGTGGAGTTGGAACCGGGTGGGAATGATGAGGTGGAACGGTAGCAGGATCCGGAAGGGCTGATTTCTGATCTGGACCTTTTTCTTCGAGGTTTCGGGCTGAGCTTTTTGCTTCTGTTCGTGAAAGCTTCTGCTTTGAACCGTGATGTTTATGCTGAACCGGATCCGGAACATGCGGAACGACTGGAACCGGGTGGGAATGCTGAGGTGGAAGCGAAGGTGGAAGCGAAGGTGGCTGCTGAGGTGGATGCGAAGGTGGATGCGAAGGTGGATTCGAAGGCGGATGCGAAGGTGGATGCGAAGGTGGATGCGAAGGTGGATGCGAAGGTGGAAGCGAAGGTGGAAGCGAAGGTGGATGCGAAGGTGGATGCGAAGGTGGATGCGAAGGTGGAAGCGAAGGTGGCTGCTGAGGTGGATGCGAAGGTGGATGCGAAGGTGGAAGCGAAGGTGGATGCGAAGGTGGATGCGAAGGTGGATGCGAAGGTGGATGCGAAGGTGGATGCGAAGGTGGATGCGAAGGTGGATGCAAAGGTGGATGCGAAGGTGGAAGCGAAGGTGGAAGCGAAGGTGGATGCGAAGGTGGATGCGAAGGTGGAAGCGGAGGTGGATGTGGATGAGGGACTGACTTCGGATCTGGACCTCCTCCTACTTCGAGGTTTCGTTCTAAAGCTGTTGTTTTCTTCGACGGTTTCTTCCCTGTAGATGTTGTATCGTGGTCTGGACGCTTAGAACCGACCAGCTTTTGATGCACCGGAACTATATCCATAGTCGATTCTAACACTACTTTTCCCGTCATCTGTCGTTCTGAGGTAGTTGTTCTCGTTCGTGGCGGTTTCTTTTCTGCGGAGTGATGCTCACCACCACCAGCATCACCACCACCGACACCAACACCACCACCACCAACCGAGACCGGGTGGGAATGCTGGGTGGAAGCGGAGGTGGAAGCGGAGGTGGAAGCGAAGGTAGAAGCGAAGGTGGATGAGCCACCAACACGACCACCACCACCACCACCGGCACCAACACCACTAACGCCACCAACACCACCAACACCACCACCACCAATGCCACCAACACCACCGGCACCCACGACGGTAACTCCAGTTGCTGGACTCTTCGCGAGCGTGTGTTCGTCCGGCATGGCGCTTGGATAGACAGTACGTATCTCGTATTCGCCGAGAATCACAGTCTTCGCATTACCACGTCCTGCCTTCTTGTTCAGCTCTCCCGTCCTCGCCGTCTGATCCACGAGGTTCTGCTGGCTCTTCGTTCGTTTCGTGGAGGTACAGAAGCAGGCGATGCTGACACAGATGGCGACTGCGATGCATGTGATGCCGAGCGTCAGTCCACCGACCAGAAAGACTTTCTCTGTGACTGATAGCCCAGCGTCGGGCTTTGTCTGTGGCGCTACTTTTGCCTTAGTCATAGTCGTCAGAACTGAAATCAAGAAGAAGGATGTCACCAAGTAATGACTTCATTTCCTGCACCTTTTCTCGCGTCTGGTGTTTCAATCTGAGGTGCGCAAAATCATGCATGGGCGCCTGTACACCGGGCTGACGAGAGAACTTCGGGGTCACGGGCATCGCAGCAGTCACGGGCCCCTCAACTATCTAAGGGCTTTATTTGGAAATGTTTTTTGAAACACATCGAAACAATAAATGTGCACGTCAGACTTACAATTTTATATTTATGTAATATGTAATATGTTATGCAAAATGACTTATTGAGTTGTTAATTTGAAGTTTAAGCTGATTGCTGGTAATTCTCTGTGATATTATTTTTAAAAGCACAAATCATAAATTTCTGTAATATGTATATATTATAACTACCCAGACCGGGTCCCTAAAGGTCGCCGGGCCCCTGGGCAATTGCGGTGATCCCTGGGCACTAATTGGCGAAGTGACACAGAAAGCACATTCCAAGTGGCAGTGCCAAGCGACCGAGAAAGCACTGAGTTGCATTGTGGCGGTCCTCGAGCGAGGAACAAAAAGTTCCGCCTGAACCAATAAATAAACAAAAGAAACCTACGTAGCATTTCTATCATCGAAAGAGAGCAAACTTGAAGGACACGATCAGAGGCAAGCAGGATACACCTGATCAAATCTGATCAAAACAAATATTTTTCAGGTTCGTCGCTTTAGACTCAGTGGGTTTATAACACAGATCTACAAGGCACGCCAAGTTTCGATGCACGCTCGGACTTGCCTTGTGTCGAATTATTATTCTCATAGCATTAACCCTCAGGCTACCCCGCTATTTTTGTAACACTGACTACCAAGGGGAGGGTGGTTACCACCCCCCCTGGATTTTGGGTTTGGTTTGAGATATCATAACTTGTAATACACCTATGGATTCAGCATTCATTTCTGCACAAAATGGTATATTTAGGTTTAAAATAGATGAAAGCATCCCGAAGTTATGAATTTTTTACCGTAGGCACCCGTCGATTCCACAAAATGTATACTTTCGCATAAGCAAAATATTAGATTCTGTGTGTTTTTAACATAATTTATTTAATTAAAAATAGTTTACATATAATAAAGTCCAATATTCAACTATAAAAACTAGTAATAAGTTAGTTTCTGTTACACAAAAAAGAGAAAAAACATGTAAAACATGCTGAAAAACGTTTACGCAGACTTATCGGTTTGCGTTGTAAAAAAACCCAACATTTTCACACATTTAAATTTATTTTTAGCACTTCCGGTCATCAAATGTCAAATTAATTGGTATCAAAAAATAGCCCTAAATGCCCTCTATAGAATGACATAATTTATTTCTCTTAAAAAAAAATTATGAATAATTTTTAATCGAAAAAACATGAAAATTTTATGAAAATAAAACACCTTTATCTATATTTTAATTTATTTAGAGCACTTCCGGTTGTCCAAAGACAACTCACTGAGCATGGAAATGTAGCCCCACATTCCCTCTACAGAATGGTGTAATTGGTGTCTCTTCATGTCAAAGGACGGATAAGATACAGCCGATAATCTAAGGGGGGTGGTATCCACCCCCCCCTGGTGCCTCAGGTATATCGGGTATAACTTTTGAATGGTATAGTATATCATCACACATTTTAGCTCAAAATGTGTGCAAATGAATCCTCTACAGCTACCTAAAACGTCAAAATTTTATTCCAAACGAAAAAAGTTTTATTTGGGAAAAACCTAGGAGGGGTGGATACCACCCCCCCCCCTTGGTAGCCCGAGGGTTAATAGGCCTATACGACGTGGGCCTATAAACTTATAAATACTCTTCATAACGACTAAGTGAAATTTATGAATTAACTTCCGGACTTTATTCGCAAATGATCTTCTTTATCAGTCTTCAAGAGAAAATCTGAGGAATTATGTGTTTGAAATTTATTATTTGTTAGCACTCTTTCCTATTACGCGCGTTTATTCAAGATTCCTTTTTTGTTTAGGCTCGTGACAAATTAATGACAGTTTATTAATAATAATAATTATGTCTAATACTAATGATTTGTTCGCTACACAGAAGTCATAATAAATCATGCTTCTTGTTAGCTTTATTTGGCTTACATTTACCTGACTGTTCATTGTGTTCAACCGTGAGCTTACCTGAGTAGCTAAAGATTTTCTAAATGTAATCATTTCCCACCGAACTATTCCGTCACCTTGTCCTCCTTCTTTTACATATTTTATCGATCAACATCTTATCTATATTCGCAGACCTATAATAATTATATGCTGACAGAGATACTGAATCTACGATAGTATTTAACGTATCCATCTTTGTTATACGTCATTGGTTCATGTAGGAAACTATTGACGTCATCACTTCATGCGTGCATGAATGTTAAACCTCAGCATGGATATGGCATGGTAACAACATCTCTAAAAGATAATTCTAAATTCTAATAAAGACTCGGTGACATCTTATCCACTTAAAAATTACCGTCATCGTCGCCATCAATATCGACATCGAATCTACGGTAAGTTTGCAGCATATTGCAGATATGCTTTCGTTGCTATTTGCAACAATGTCCTTGGTCCCAACCCAGGCATTCTTATCGAAGTGGGTAGGTAATCTTCATACATGTTTGTATCTGATTTTTAAATGTACGATAATTAAGATTCGTGTTACAAGATTTGACATTGTTTGATTAGTTGGCATTGTTCATGCAACCTATTTAAGTTAACTGACCAATGGGGCGAGGATTGAATACATGCAGGCCTAACGGAATCCTAAAACTGAGAGAAAATCTCTTGCTGCCTAAACTAGGTGAGAGAGCGGTAAGGCCTACACTGCGCTTTCATGTGGCGAACGCGGTTTTGTTCACCCTCCGCCGTTATGACTAAGAATTTAATACATTTAATACATGACTTATTCCGGGTGAGTTGGAATATGCAAGGTAGATTTTATTGTGTAGTCCTTACAAAACCTAGAAGGGGTTGAGCCTTTCCTATCTTTGCAATTCTTAATTCTTACCCTTATAATACACCCTATAGGCCTACCAATTTCTATGCCTTATAAGACTCTTTCGAAGTTCCATTTTATTAATATATTTAGCCTTCGGATGAAAACTTTAATAATATTATGAGAAGGATTGAAGCACGTCATGACAACAGAACATAAATTATATAGCATCAGTCGTAAAGCTTTAGACACACGCGCAATTATCAACATTACCTCACATCGGCGCTACAAAAATATCCAACAGTTGTCGAACTACTTAATTTTTAGCAAACAATGACCGATTGCTGTGAGACCAGATCGGGTTTGAGGACACATTCGCAATGCCTTTTTGGTCATCAAAAATGAAACACCGACTAGTCTTGTCGTAAGGCACATCGGTTGCAAATGGAAATGACTGGTATCCGATGTAGCCACATTACTGTTCGACTGCTGTCAGACACTGCAATTCAAAAATAATGAAGACCAAGCGCTCATCATCATACGATCAGTCGGTCGATGCAATATATTCCATGCTAAATGAATGGACAATACAATAGTTGAGCTGATCATCCATCCACATGGCTTATTGTAAGAGCATCACAGAGGCGCTGCGGGTAAAGTCCCGTTGTTTTGCGAATCAGATTTTATACCTGAGCTAGAGGAACCCTTTGTGTCTTCGGGTGTTTCAGTCCCCAAGTTGTGACCGGCTGGTGCGAGTGCCTGCGATTCCCCCCGAGACGTGGAGCTTACGGGGCAAGGCGATGGGCAAACGGACTCGTTCCCTATGGACGTCTGTGGGTGATTGGGTCTTGGTCGCAGAGGTGAACTGGACTTAACGACGGGGCAAGGAGTGGCGTTTGAACTCTGATGATGTGGTTCTGTTCGCGATGGAGCAGGTCGGAAGGTGCTGTGCGTTGAAATCCGTTCGGTCGACATCGGAAATGACGAAGGCGAGTGGGGATAAGTGAACGAATTATTGTTCGAATGGAAAGTTCCTTCTTGGCTGCGTCCGTCGGGACCCGGACTAGGTCTGAGAAACGACTGGATGTGTAGAGCGTGATCTGAACTGTTCCGAGTGGAACTTCCCACGTGGGGTTGAGTTCGAGAACAAGAAGGGTTTTTAGCAATACCATTGTAATAGGGATCGTTGTTTTTTGAGGCATCGTCCTGTCGCCGTCTGAGTTTCTCTGAGTCTGTCTGGCGAGGGTGACCGCAGTCAACGGTGACGGTCATGACTACTCCAGATCCATCCACGAAGGTCGATCCGTTCTTCAAGGTCGAAGGGTTCAATGTCGATGATCCATCCTTCAAGGTCGGACCTTCTACTTTCTCCTTCCGCTGTTCTACGGTTACATCAGTCGATGCTCTACAGCTTGAATCGGGAACTGTGTCGTAGCTGCCTTCAACGGGTGGTCGCAGACCCACGACCTTGACCCTGTGACCCCGGGGCCCTGTGACCTCATCACCCTGGGTCGTGGTCCTCGGACGTGAGGAGGAACGGCGGGTGCGAGTCTTCCGGGTTCGATCCCTATCCTCAATCGATTGCAACGGAATCTTCTCAGAGGCGTCGCGTTTAGGTTTTGATTTGCGAGACGTGCTACCCTTCAACTTCGTCTGATCTGGAGATACCCCAGCACCACCCCAGGGACCAGGGCCCGTGTCGACGGTCACGGCCACCACACCACCCCCAGTGACCTCATTCTGCCGCGCCAGCATAAGCAGATCCTCCTCGAACGTCGACGTCGGCGGCGGCGGCTTCCGGTCACGTGACTTTGATCGACGTGCGTGTCTAACCCCGCCCTCCTCAATCTTATGGCGCGAATGTCGCCGACGTTTTCCAGGCTTCGAAGATGAATGACGCAAGGACGCGACCGGATGCGAATCCACCGGAAGTGGAACCAGGGGAGCTGTTGTCGGTTCAAGTCCTCCACCGATGTTTCGTTCAGAGGTAACACCTCTCGTTCTCGACCGCTTCTTCCCGGAGGATATGCGCTCGCGTCCCTCACCCAAGTATGGACTGCTCGTCGCAAGGAACTTTGAAGCAGTGATATCGTTCGATCCGGTGGTAGTACTCGGGTAGACGCGGACCACCTCGAGTCCCCCACCACCGCCACCGGGTACGTCGATCCTGGGTACTTCGTCGTATTCCAGTTCCTTTGTTTTCGTGACGTCGTCGAAGGCTACCGTGTGACCCTTCGTGTTCAGTCGTCTCTTGCGTCTCTTCGCACGGTTGGCGCCAACATCGCAGCAGACGATAGCGATGGCGATGGCGATGACAGCGACGCACAACGACACACCTACGATGATCATGGCGCTCTTCCAGACAGGGATCTTCGAGGAGGAGGATGTCGACTGTGAACTTCCGTCGACCAGAGATGAATTACGAGCTGGATAAGAAACGAACCATGATTTAATTTCAGTATCTTTCATTTTAGGCGCATAATTATCATACATAATAATTATTGGGGACGAAAAATCCAAATTATCCGAGCAACGCCTGGTACCCCAACTAGTACTTAATAATATGGATTTAGGATTATGTGAGTTATTTTAAAATGTTTGAAATTTGATCGGCTCTATTGCTTGATGTACGTTTATTATACCATTCTGTACACCGAAATACGGGTAGCAATTGGTCCATTCAATAATATTCTTATCTTATCAAGGGAGGGAGGGAGGGAGGGAGGGAGGGAGGGAGGGAGGGAGGGAGGGAGGGAGGGAGGGAGGGAGGGACGGAGGGAGGGAGGGAGGGAGGGAGGGAGGGACGGAGGGAGGGAGGGAGGGAGGGAGGGAGGGAGGGAGGGAGGGAGGGAGGGAGGGAGGGAGGGAGGGAGGGAGGGAGGGAGGGAGGGAGGGAGGGAGGGAGGGAGGGAGGGAGGGAGGGAGGGAGGGAGGGAGGGAGGGAGGGAGGGAGGGAGGGAGGGAGGGAGGGAGGGAGGGAGGGAGGGAGGGAGGGAGGGAGGGAGGGAGGGAGGGAGGGAGGGAGGGAGGGAGGGAGGGAGGGAGGGAGGGAGGGAGGGAGGGAGGGAGGGAGGGAGGGAGGGAGGGAGGGAGGGAGGGAGGGAGGGAGGGAGGGAGGGAGGGAGGGAGGGAGGGAGGGAGGGGTGTGAGTGAGTGAGTGAGGGAGGGAGTGAGTGAGTGAGTGAGTGAATGAATGAATGAATGAATGAATGAATGAATGAATGAATGAATGAATGAATGAAACCCTCCGGAATTTTTCCCTTGAATAAATCTCTGACCTTGAGCGGAATATCTGGCAACGAATCCTCCGCTAGAGTTGACCGCAGCCCTGAACTCAACCGTCATCACGGAACCAGTGCTGACGACGTCCGTCGGGGAACCAGCGCCTCCGTAGCTGTTCAGCAGCAAATTCGACATGGCCGACTCGCCGTCACGCACCCTGACGCTGCTGCCAAGTCCGCCGTCCTCAAGGTCAAACACTTGGAAGGTCAGACGGATTGTCAGTCCATCCTTGACCGCAATGACCCACAGGGCGACGCTCGGACATCCTGGAACGGCCACCACTCTGCCCTCTGGTGCATTCAACCGACATCCGCATTCACAACTGGAGTTTTTAGACGAAAAGAAGTGGAAATCAGGCGTTGTCGGCGGCGATAACTCTGAAAGAAGATCTTTAGAGTTTCAGCTTTTTGTAGCCTCTGTTTAGATCCATGTTTATGGACCGCATAGAAATGCAAGATTACACACCCTTTAAACGCTAGATACTACTCATGTATTATATATCACCCGCGTTAAACCTGCGTATCTAATCGCCTTGATGCTTGTCAACGTAAGCGGTATAGGGGCAACTGCCAGCTACCATAGTTGCCAATACAAAACTAAATTACAATACGCACATTACGACCGATTGCATGACGTAGTAACTAGTAGGCCTAATAGCATCGACGTCTTTATATAGCCATGGCGGTCCTACATTGCAGGACGGAAGATCGTGCCAATCAAAGGAGAGGGGCAGACGTAGATAAGTGGTCGAGGTCAGAAGATGGATTTGGGTCACATAGAAACTTTGGAGCTCGGTATTATGTAAGACCGGTAAATTAATGAGACGAACTTTTGGAAGGCCATGCAGCCAATAGAAAGTTACAATAATCAATTCGGGAACGGACGAAGACAATAGCAATTTAGTTAAAGGCAGAAGAGGAGACGCTTCAAACGAAAGTAGAATGATCGTGTGAAATTGAAAATGTGCTCAGAAAGGGTAAGCGACTAAGCTTGTTGTCAAGGACTACGTGAATCTACTATTATACGCCTACTCGTGTACAGATTAAACATATAATTTTTATGGACCATGCACATTTTTCTACAGCGACTGTATGAATTCCACTCTGTGTAATTTTCAACAAATTACTCTTTCACCGCCCCTATACGCGTTTGATTGGGTCCAACGACTTTGGATCCTAGCACACGACCGCATAAAAATGCAATATTACACACCTTTTAAACACTACCCACTACTTATATATTTTTTCTCAGCCGCGACAAAACAGCAGATTATCCGATGACTATTAGGGGGAAATGGGGTAATACCGGCCACGGGGTAAATTCGGCCAGGGTGATTTCAAGAGAACCAGAGGGCAAGGAAAGATTTCAATGCTACCATTACAGTTCACAATGTCATATTACGTAAGTTTATCGAGATAGTTTTGTTTTCATATGAGTATAATTCGCTAAAAGCGATAAAAAAGAATTCGAGCCAAATCGACTTTTCTATGCTGTCTCCAATAACAGCTAAGAAATGAAGGTAATCTGGTTCAAATGTCGATTATTTGCCTAAGTAATTGAGTTATTTAGCAAGTTGGTAAGTAAGTTAAGTGAGAAGCAGTTACTCTTATGGATCACTATGTAAGAAGCTGCTAGTATCAGTAGTTCGAAATAGGCCTAGCTACTTTTGAAAATATTGATAACTATGAAAAAGTGGTTAGGCCTACGTTGCTCATTTTAAGAACAGCATACCTATAACACATTATAGGCTACTTTCTTTAGACACATTCATTTACTCAATCGTTCACTAGTCCATTCAATGAATAATTAAAGTTAAACGAATAATTAACAATTAACCACTTCATTCACTTATTGAGTCAATTAATTAACTAATTAATTAATTAATAACTATTATCCTGATTGATTCAAAAGAGAAGCTCAGAGCAACACATGACGTCATTCTTGCATCATTCAGCCATCATTTGCTCGTCAATTACCCGGACATATGACGTCACACTGGCGCGAATCCGTCATTGGTCCGCCGCAGAACGCTCCGCCATTGGCCGGAGTCGGATTGTCACATGACCGGAAACGGACCTGGGTTCCTGAGAGGCAGGTGGCGCTGCAGGAACTCCACTCAGACCACGTGCTCCACTGGCCATTCGTTGGATCTGTTTAACATAATCAAATCAAACCATTGGTAAACATTAGATATTATTATTATTAGACAACAGATATGTCAGCAGGGCTTTTTAACGTGCAGTTGTACACAAAATGTGCAGCTATAAATGGATTTGTGCAGTTGTAGAAGCACTTCTGCACAGTTAAAAACCAGCAAAAAGGTCATTCTCCTCCGATTGGAAGTAATTTACCATGGAGGATTGGAAAGAAAAGAAGGAGCTGTGCAGTTTTAAAAATTCCTTAAAAACAGCCCTGTATGTGAGAACAGTCCAAATCTGCATCGGACAAAATCGCATTGTCCCCCATGTCCAGAAAAGAAGACTCCAGATCCACAGGAAAGGCCGGGGACGCTATCAGTGATACATTGAGTGGAGGCCGGTGCTTAAAGGAGTTTCGGTGCTTCAAAGGGGCTTCCTTGGAGGGAGATAACAGGCGATGATTAGCCGCCTTCTTCGTCTTTCTATTGTCTGCGGCCGTTATCGCAGATTGCTCTGCAAGAGTGTGAACTGTCGGGACGCTGTTGAAAGCGACTGAAATCCTCGACTATATTATGTACAGAGACGAAGAACAACAACAATTTCAAAATGGAGCGTTTCCTTCCAAAGCCCTCGAAACGATATTTATCTGGACACGGCGACACACACTTGACTTTCTCTGACGAAGAAAGCCCAGCAGCTGATAACGAAACAGTTTATCATGCAAGTCCCACATCTGTATAAATATCCAAGAGTAATGACCAACCGCAGGTTACTGATATTACCAAGTGTGTCATTGACAGCTCCTCTACTTGTTAACTTAATAGATATACGCCAATCTGTTGCGCCTTTGCTCGGTCTACACAGTTCTGAGCGCTGCGCCAAAGCTAGCACGTCTCTCTGAGGTGCATCTCCAGTTCAACTCGAGTCGAAATAAATGCTCTCTTAATCGGACATGTTGACAGTAATCGCGTTCAAATGTATCTTCATGCCATGAGATTATCTCTGCGTCATGTCGCTAAAGTTCACGTTTCAGGTGATGTGGGTCACCTAGAGGACGGTTAATGACTCTGCAGATACTTTACAATACATCGTCAGGTACATTGGTACAAGGTAGAAATAATAATATTATGAGTATTCCACACCGCCGAAGATTGAAGATTGCAATGGTCATAGCACTAGAATAGTATGATATAGAATATAATGGAATAGCATGATTATGATAGAATAGAGTAAACCCATAATAGAGGGCATGAGAAGAGAGGGTAAGAGAAGAGAAGATTTCAGAATAGAACACAACAGAATATTTACGAAGAGAAAGTGGAGTGATGATAAGAGAAGAGAAAAGAAGAGACGAGAAGAGAAGAAAACAAACAAGAAGATGAAAGAACAGATATCATCATATCAAACAGACGAAAAGAAGTGCACTATACGCATACGTGCCAGAATGAATTCACTGAATTGAACGTACTGTCCTTGGTCGTTGCTGGTAGGCAGAGGGTTGTGTGCTCGTAGGTGGCACCACTTCGTGCAGTGCTGACGTACTTCCAGCAATACGACGGAGCCAATTCCTCCTCGAATTCACTGCACGCAAACGACACGTGGTCTGAGGACTTCCTAATTCGACGCTCAGCAACGTACGACTGGTTTCAACAAAACGATTTCACACGAGTAAGAGATGTCCAAACGCACACAGACAAACTCACAAAGACGCAGGCACACATAGATATCACTAATCTTGACGAGAATACTATTATAGGTTAGAACCGTTAGATCATACATTAGCGAAGACAGACAATCTTTTCCATTTTAGTCTATTCCGTTCTAGCCTGTTTCATTCTAGTCTATTCCTTTCTATTTGAGTCTATTCCATTCTTGTCTCTTCCACTCTAGTGTATACTCCATTATAGTCTATTCCGTTTTAGTCTATTTCATTCAAGTCTGTTTCATTCGTCTATTCAATAATAGCAACTAGTCTATTCTATTCTAAATGTAGGTAATTCAAATTATGACACTTGAAGGGAATATACATTTATTGGGGTACGCTGACATTGTGGTATCCAACGACAGAATGAGGCTAATTGATAGAATGAAGCGATATATTAGCCACTCTAGCGTGATCTTGGTTCTCCATGGTAATCAACAATCAGCTTAATCTGCCATAGTATTTGTTCTCTACTAATCTATAATTGTAGGCAACTCTCACTATTCTCACCTGTAGACTACTGGGTCACAACAGATGAACCTTTACTCAAGTTTCTGATCGACAAAATACCAAAGAATAAAAGATACTGAACTGAACTAGACTAGACTGGGATAGAATTAAATAGAATGTGAGAGACATCCATCTAATTTCTCCAGCGCCAGAATACTCACAAGAGTCGATGTTGACGCAAGAGTGACGTTCTCCTGACGTAATTGTCTGTACAGCCGAACCTTGTCGTCATTGGCTGCGCATCTGGGTCGGGTGACGCTAACAATGACGTCATCGGAACACGGGAAGATGGCGGCCAGGGTGGAACGCAGCTCGTAGGACTCGGAGTTCCAGTGAACCTCGAGGTACTCGCTGATGGCAATCGTCAAGGACTTTGGAGATCGAAGAACGACGAGGTAGTCACCGGCCTGATCAACGAAACGGCAATGGAAGGAGAACGAGTGTTGTTTCCGGTCGAAGAACTTTGTGATGTTGATTCTGTGTGTTGAGCGTGGACCAGGCGCATCTGGGGAACTCCTCCAATCGCTCGATCCGTAGTAGTCGAGCGAGACCGAGTACTCGGTAACGGAGTCGTTCCGGGGACAAATTAATCGGTCCCAGTCATCAATGATGACGTCGATGGGTATGTTGTCCGTCAGAGCAGTGAACGAGTGGCTTCCGGTACTCGTTCGGACTGTCACAGTCGGCCATCTTGCGTCAACTATCTCTGAAACAGCAACGACGACATCGGAGTCCTTGAGGGACAGAGCGAAGAACATCCTTCCGGTTGAACTGACTGCCCCGCAAGCGACTACCAACTGGCCCTCGGAAGTGTTCGAAGGTAGATGGAGCAAGGCGATCTGGGTGCCTTCGACGTGGTTGATGAGTTGAACTTCGACATCATCCGAGGATACGGCGTCTCCGAGAGTGTAGTTAACAGCGAGGTCTCCGGTGAATAGGACATAGTCCGGACTGTCCACTGTCAGTATGGACGGAGAATGTACTGTGCAAAAATACGTGCATACATGCAAACATGCGTGCATATACACTGTGTCCGGATAAATTCCAAGGCTCTAATATATGAATGAAAAAACTATAGTAGATAATAATCAATAATTATTAGAAAATTTTAAAACCTTTTTGATCCGTACATAATTACCAACAAAATTCTTTGTAATTTATTAGTAATGCAGGAAAAAGTATACAAGACAAAGGTCAGAAACATCGAAGAACTCCGCGAGCGAATTGTTAATGCTTGGGATGAACTTGATCAACTGCATGGTCGTCGATGCTGCTGTTAGTCAGTGGCGTGTACGTCTCGAAGCATGCGTGGAAGCCAATGGCGGACATTTCGAACATAAATTATAGTTCCAAAATATTTCAGGATTAAACAGTTTCTGGAATTTTAAAAATCTATCAATGTTTACTAAGTATTTTTATATTTTCCGTAGAGCCTTGGAATTTATCCGGACACAGTGTAGATACGTAGGTCTACAGTCATGCATATAATATACACAAGGTAGGAGAGTAAAATAATCGTTCGTTACAAGAGCGATGTATCGTGCTTTTAAATTATTCATGACATCTAGTTTTTACCCACACCCCTCACCAAGTCTAAAATATTGCAATTTGTCCCTTCATCCCAAAATCATGCAGAATGTCGACCATCCATTGTATAGTGTTTGTGTTCACTGCTGTTTTGAAATAGGTTGGGCATTCCGATCTTAGATTGTGCTCATGCACTGCTTCTTAGACGCTCCATGTTTTGCGACCAATTGCTATCTTTCAGACGGACGGATGTCCATTCCATGCATATACCACGCTGCAGTGTATTAGTATTAGTGGTTGAAGAATGGACGATTAACCATTTAAACAGAGGTCAATGGCTACTACAGAAGTAGACCTCAACTGCAGATGGCGCGACAGTCGCCCAGGCATTTAGAGAAATCACTGGTCATTGGTCAACATTTGCACAGATCTAAATATCACCTTCTCGTATAGAGCAATATTATTATTATTATTGCAAATGGACTTTGCACGGTTAATATAGCAATTGAATCGCCGACAGGAAACCTATAGGTTGTCAGATTTGCGCATGCTTTGCTGAATAACTCATAAATAAAAACACCGAAGAGAAGATTTATCTGGGTTTGTTTCTTTTCTAATTAAACGAAGATTATTATAAGAAGAGTTTTTCTTTAGGCTAGTCTTGAGGCAGCCATGGTAAGAAATGCTAGTGATGTCATCTTCATAGCCTCGGGAGGGTAATGGAAAACACCATGGCACGAATCGCCTACGAATGCAATACATCGTTTCCCGCTATCCTCCCGAAAAATCCACTCAACCTTCCATTCGGCAGTAAGCTTCATGATAAACCTAGTAGGATATTGACAGCGCCTTGCATGGCTGCCAGTTAAATACGACTCTAGTAATAGTCTTGAACAAATGAATGAATGAATGAACGAACGAATCAGGGACGTAACTAGGATTTTTCGTTTGGGGGGGGCTTAAGCCTTAAGTATGACCAATGCTTAAAGTGTAAAAGAAGAAGTGCCAGGACGCTGTATTGTAGGCTAATTGGTCGTGAGTGGCGGCGCCGAAGGCGCGAAGTTGCGAGTGCCGAAGGCACGAAGCCCGTCCCGATTAGGGGGTCTGGGGGAGCGTCGTAAGCTCCCCCAGCGGGGTCTGGGGCGGAGCCCCAGCGACCAGCGCATTTTTGGCTGTGTCGACCTCAAATGGAGCCATTTTAAGGCTCTTGTTTGCCAGCTATTTGTGAACGGAAAAGTCGCGAAAACTGTAAGAATAAGTCGTTTTTCAGTGTCGCAAGGCTCAAGCTACCAGGATAACAATAAAACTAAAACTGCTACTGTAAAAGAGAAGGGTTTTGTATTTACCGTTATAGCTCCCCAGCGGGGTCTGGGGCGGAGCCCCAGCGACCAGCGCATTTTTGGCTGTGTCGACCTCAAATGGAGCCATTTTAAGGCTCTTGTTTGCCAGCTATTTGTGAACGGAAAAGTTGCGAAAATTGTAAGAATAAGTCGTTTTGCAGTGTCGCAAGACTCAAGCTACCAGGATAACAATAAAAATAAAACTGCTACTGTAAAAGAGAAAGGTTTGGCTTTACCGTAAGTTCCCCATCGGGGTCTGGGGCGGAGCCCCAGCGACCAGCGCATTTTTGGCTGTGTCGACCTCAAATGGAGCCATTTTTAGGCAGTCATGGCCGGTCGTCCGTAACTGCATGTACGCCGTCCATGCAGTATAGTCTATTTAAATTAGCCGGAAGCATACAACGGCTTGATTTCATTTGGGGGGGCTTCAGCTTCGTTTGGGGGGGCTTAAGCCCCCCCAAGCCCAACGCTAGTTACGTCACTGGAACGAATTATATAATTAAATAAATAAATAAATAATTAAAAGTAAGCATTATAGGTCTATGTGGGTCAGATGACGTCATGGTTGTAGAAGGCGGGGAACTGAGCACCCTGGAGGGCTCGTCCAGACACGACGCATGGACAAAGACACTCGACAGCGGACCAACAGTACTGTGTGCGGCACTGAAGTGGTCATCCTTGCGGAGAAGGGCCTGCACGGTCATCGATGCGCTTCCCCCTCTCTGCCCTGCGTCACCGTCTGCCCCCCCACCCCATCCCCCCTTCGCCCTTCAGTCGGATGTACTACGCTGACCAACCATATCAGCAGCTGCACTTACAAGACCATGATGATGAATGGTGATCGTGAAGAGAATGATAATAATGTAGTGACTACGACAACGACACGATGATGACGTCAACGACGATGATGATGACGACGATGATGATGATGATGACGATGATGATGATCATGATGATGATCATGATGATGGTGGTGGTGGTGGTGGTGGTGGTGGTGGTGGTGGTGGTGGTGGTGGTGGTGGTGGTGGTGGTGTCGATGACGACGACGATGATGATGATGATGATGGTGGTGGTGGTGGTGTCGATGACGACGATGATGATGATGATGATGATGATGGTGGTGGTGGTGGTGGTGTCGATGACGACGATGATGATGATGATGATGATGGTGGTGGTGGTGGTGGTGGTGTCGATGACGACGATGATGATGATGATGGTGGTGGTGGTGGTGGTGGTGTGATGACGACGACGATGATGATGATGGTGGTGGTGGTGGTGGTGGTGGTGTCGATGACGACGATGATGATGATGATGATGATGATGGTGGTGGTGGTGGTGGTGGTGGTGGTGGTGGTGGTGGTGGTGGTGGTGTCGATGACGACGACGATGATGATGATGATGATGGTGGTGGTGGTGTCGATGATGATGATGATGATGATGATGATGATGATGATGATGATGATGATGATGATGATGATGATGACGACGACGGTGATGATGACGACAACGACCACGACGACGATGATGATGATATTATGTACAACTTTTCTTATACTCCTTATTATGTACAACTCTTACCCGTGTCCATTGCATTCAGTGGTTCAGTTCCACAAAGGAGCAGCAGGAAAGAGAGGAGGAGGAGGAATCGAAACAGGAGATGGAAGAGGAGGAGGAGATGTGAGGAGGGCAATCCGCAATTATGTATCATCCTCTCGCCGCTCCACCATCTTCACCGACCGACGATCACTCCTGGATTCAGAGCCTGGATGATTCCACCGAATACACCATCAGACTAGTCACGTGACTTAAAGTCATCGTGATGTTTTCCAGGACCAATGCGTTCCCAATGCTTGCAATCATTTCCAGCTGTCCCCCAATATTTGCAATCATTTCCTGATGTTCCATGCGTGCAATCGTGTTTGAAATGTTCCAAGAGTTCGCAATCATTTACGAATGAAATGTTTATCCTAATGTCACCAAATTACGGCACTCTTGAATTGTAATGCAACTATAAACGTAATGTAATGTAAATGAGCATCGATTATCTAGCTCCTTTAAAATCACTTTCTTGTTCACCTTGAGTTGGTGATAGCCTAATCATGTACCCACTGCGTAGGCGAATTACAAGTTCCTATTTAAGCGTAGGTCATACATTATAGTCTATGCATCAACTACTCACTGCTACTGCTAGTCCGTAACTCCGCCATTTCCCGCATTCCAATAGCGCCAGTCCCAAGCATGAGTAAAGGAGGAGGGCGACTTCAATCATCGTCGTAATGACTCAACGTCGTAAAACACGAACAAACCAAACGGTTCACCTGCGGTATTATCGTCCAGCGTTTTTAGGTACTACTTTCGTGTCTCACTGCGCCTATGACTAAAATAGTCCACTATATAATTATCGCCCAATTTTACTAATGTCCTTGTTAAAGCGTCGCTAAGAACCTCAAAATCCGTCACGCTACGCAATCGTTTCTTAGTGGCATAGAAGTAGCTAAGCTTACAAAGTGCTAAGTCATCGCAGCTCTTGACTAACTTGTAGAGAATGTCGTCAACTTTATCGCCACACGATAAGTTTACAAATTGCAAGTATCAAATCAACGGCCGTCAAGAACAGCTGCGATATCGGCACGCACAATTAATAGAGATAATAATTAGCCCAATAATAGCCTGTAAAAAATCCGGCATAAAGTTCGTCCGTCTCTCTGTCTGTTTGTCTGTCTCTATCGTAGCATTTTCGTCGTGTACAGAATTGTTGCATCCATCTTGGCGCATGCGCACTGTGGACGGTTTGTATCGTTAACGGTCGCCGCCGGGTGACTCTGATATTGATCCTCAGCCTATTCGGGGGATCAGAAAAAGTCTGGGCAAACACGGACGCCGGGCCCCGGCGTGCTGCGCGTCGGCCGCCAGGCTCAAAGCGCCTGCGACCGCCAGCCTGTCTACGTTTCAAAGAGCAGAAAGTTGTCCGCTGAATTATTCTTGAGAGGTTGTTGAGGGTGTATAGGCTGTGCTGAAGGAGAGCCAAGCATGTAGGTCAGATATCGAGTTGGCTGTATGAGTGAGTTTTCGGTGTATGGAAAATTAATCTATGTCTGATCTAGTCCGCACTTTGACCTCCTCGCTTCGCACCTCTCCCCCCTCTTGTTTCAATAATAATTATGTATACCTAGATGCAAAATGCAAACAAACTGCTTTTGGCTGGCAGTGCCAAAGGTGATGTTTACATAGGGAGATGATGAGGGTGATTGTTAAGGTAAATGAGGTGAGGAAAGTTAAGAGTTAAAGAGCTAATGTAAGAGTTAAGATATAGGCCTAGGTCTAGGGTAAGAGTTAAGGTAAGACGTATAGTAAGGTAAGAGTTAGAGGTAAAATGAGGTGCCGGTGAGATAAGAGTTAATTAAGAGGTAAGGTAAGAGTTTAGATGAAAGGTAAGAGTTGAGAGGTAAGAGTTACGAGAAAAAATTTAAAAGGCAAGGTAAGAGTTTTGGTTAGTTTAGTTAGTTTAGTTTAATTTAGTTTGGTTAGAGTTTAGTTAAACTGAGACCTGGTGGGAGCTAAGGTAAACTGAGACAAGGTAAGAGTTAATAGATAGTGTATGGGTTGGGTAAGAACAAAGAA
The DNA here is from genome assembly GCA_945859605.1 of Lumbricus rubellus. Taxonomy (NCBI): domain Eukaryota; kingdom Metazoa; phylum Annelida; class Clitellata; order Crassiclitellata; family Lumbricidae; genus Lumbricus; species Lumbricus rubellus. The sequence continues at coordinate 5,436,445 of OX243818.1, forward strand.
ATAGGTAAGAGCTAAGTTAGGATGAGGCACGATTAAAGTCAAGGGGTAATGGTAGGAGCTTTAAACATTTAGGTGAGACATAGGCCTAGGAGATAAGGTGAGAGTTAGATTAAGGTAAGGGAAGAAATTGTAAGATGAAGTAAGAGTCAAGATGTAAGTTAAGAAAAAAACAGGTAAATTTCTTGCAATTTCTGTTTAATACGCACGAAAACTCTGGGGCCTATGAGTCGAGAAAACACAATATAAATTACGTAGTGTATTACACTATACATGTACACAACTAGGATTATTACACCAACTTCCATTCCAGGCCGTAGATTCCTTCGCTCTGCAACGCATGGTGACCTGGTTGTTCCTATGGCTCGATCTTCCACAGTGCTGCATAGAAGTTTTGCTATGGTCGGTCCGTCTTTCTGGAATAAGTTACCTATTAGTCTCCGTAATGAACTTCTTTGTCTTTCTTTGCCCCTTTTCCGCAAGCGTTTGAAAACCATTCTCTTTGATTATGGTTTGGTGTCAGGTCGGGAGCACCTCTGAGGAGTTCTCTTGAAGTGGCGCTATATAAATGTTCGATTACAATTACAATTACAAACTCCTACATAACATAATACACGGCGGAGATAGGCAGGAGTTGGTTCTCAAGCGTGGTTGCCACAACAAGAAAGTGAAGACACAAGCTGCTAAAAAATTAATTGTTTATAACTAATTAGCATACTAATGAGTTTCATCTTAGGCCACCGAATTTAGCTTAGACCTACTTACTACCTGTGTGACCTGGACCCACAAACCAAACAATCTTAAAGTGTTTAGTATACATAATTTTACATACACATAAATACTTGCATTATATGCACAAAGACATAAACACATGCGTGTATTATACAGTGTACGTGCATACATAGGTACAATGTACATACGTACAACGTCGTACATGCATGCATATGTAAATACATACATACATACATACATACATACATACATACATACATACATACATACATACATACATACATACATACATACATACATACATACATACATACATACATACATACATACATACATACATACCTGCATACATACATACATACATACATACATACATACATACATACATACATACATACATACATACATACATACATACATACATACATACATACATACATACATACATACATACATACATACATACATACATACATACATACATACATACATACATACATACATACATACGTACGTACGTACGTACGTACGTACGTACGTACTTACATGTAGGTCCTACACACACATACAAACGTGCATACAAAAACAAAACACATTCGAGTGACATTGTGCGTATGCCACACAGTTACATAAGATTGATGTAAGAGCTGTCGAAAGCCAAAAAGCGTTCATTAATTCAATTTGAATTGGATCACTAGTCTTGATCGGCCAGGTCTCGCTACTAGGCGACGGTTGTAATACACAATTCGATCCTTCCTGGTTACGCTGGCTACATGGACTTTAAATCAATTTCTTGTACTTGTCTACATGTATATGCATCTAAAAACGCAGTTGCGAAATTGATAATCGGATCAACATTAATTCTCGTTACATAATCATTTGAAGCAACGGATTCAAGTTTTTCGACGCTTTTCAGCCGAAGCTTTTTCAGCAATCGTTAAAGGTTGGTGGTCTAATTATTAAGAAGGAAAATATAAATGAAAGGCTTTTTGTTGCGCAGTTCTGCACAAAATTTAATTTGCTGCTCTCAGTGGATTCGTGCAATTGTACAAGCACTTCTGTACAGTTAAAATTAGTAAAAAAAAGTTATTGATTTCAGATTGGGAGTAACATATTTTACCGAGGAAATTGGCAGTGGAAGGAAGCGGTTGTGCAGTACTGTTAAAAAATTCATTTAAAGGACCCATTGGCACATTGTAAACCATGAATGTCTTAAGCCTACGTTGTTGATGTGTGCCCGTAAGCTCGTTTCAAATGGTGGACTACTAGTTTGGGATACTTTTAAGCTTTAACTATAGTTAGGAATGAGCTGCATACGCAGAAATAATTCATTCACTTAATTATTCCGTGATTAAGTTCATTTATATAGCGCTAACGAATACAACGACACAAGAGCGATATAATATTAGGCCTATACACTCACACTCATAAAATATGGCAAACAATTCGTAGCGTTGATGTTTCGATACAGATCTCTGATTTAGTAGGCCTATCAGTTCTCAAAGCGGCAACTTCCCATTGCTTCACTAAACGCAGAACACTTCTGTATCTTTCAGGGGAAGGGAAAATCTACAACACTGAAACGAATATCGAGGAAATATTGAGCTGGTTATAAGAATCTAATCGGAACTCAAATGTTCAGATCATTCAGAAGCATGGCCACAGAACAGCACACTATCAACGCAGATAATGGAACCCAAGAAGTCGAACCGACATCCGACATGAGCAAAACAATGTACGAGGCTTTCAGGCTGGCTGCGAACACAGCCATTAACGTCGACGAGATAACAACTGCATCGAAACCAGCTTCTGAGCTGAGCGAATCAATGTTTGGAGCCTTCAAATCGGCCGCCGATACAGCAATAAATTTGGATCTGATGACAGGACCTTCGGAAACCAAGTCTGAGGTGAGCGAGTCAATAACTGGCGCTTTCAAACTGGTCGCAAACTCTGCCGTTAATTTCGACACACCGACAACATCAATTTCAAAACCGGAGATGAGTGAAACGATGATCAATGCTTTCAGAACCGCTGCCGACACCGCGATAAACTTAGATAAAATGCCTTCAAGTTCCGAAACAAAGTCTGATGTCAGCGAGTCGGTTATGACAGCTTTTAGACTGGTTGCAAACTCAGCAATCAACGTGGACCAATCTCTAACAGCAACAAGCGATCAGAAATCCGGCGGATCAATGCTAGACGCCTTCAGAGCGGTTACGGATACAGTGATCAATCTGGATCATCAGGCACACGACGATTTCAAGACATCCACATATGAAGTGGAACTAAGTTCCGCCTTGAATTCAGTTGAACCAGAGGAGGCAGCCGGTGATTCTACACCTGATGTCAGTGAGGCGATCCTTGGCGCTTTCAGATTAGCCGCCAACACAGCTGTCGACGTTAATCTCCTCCCAGCTGCAAAGGAGACGAGACCTGACCCTCATCCGTCGCTTCTCGAGACCTTCAGAGCGACTGCAAACGCAATGCTCATCCCGGACCATCTCCCAACAGTCAGAGATCCGGAGGCTGGTATGGACGAGTCCGTCAAGATGGCGTTCCAGATGGCTGCGGATACGGCACTCAGCGGAGCGAAGCTTCCGGTGATCAGCGGCGATGAGTCACCATCCGATGTTGGAGCTTCAACGTTTGGTGCTTTCCAGGCAGTTGCCAATACGGCCTTGAACCCGGATAAACTGTTGGCTAATGACATACAGGACATCGATGAATCGATCAAGGATGCATTCATGTTGGTCACAACAACAGCAACACAGCTGACGAATGCTGAGGAACGGAACACCGAAGCGAAGGAATCCGCTCTGAGTGTATTCTGATCAACTGCGAGCCTCACCTTGAAAATGCTTTAGATGGCTGGCGGCTTGAAGCTACAATGAACTTACAATAAACTTACAATGACGTTATAATGACGTTACAGTGAATTTACGACGAATTTACAACGTGCTTACAATAAAATTACAATGAAGTCACAATTAAGTTACACTAAATTTGCCACGAGGTTACAATGACATTACAATGAAGTCATAATGAAGTTACATTGAATTTACACTGAAGTTACTACGAAGTTAAAATGAAGTTACTATGAAGTCATAATAGAGTCAGTATTATGATTCATGTATTGTGATTGTTAAAATGAAGTTACCATCAAGCTAATAGGTCCCACAGAAGTTACTATGAAGTCACAATGGAGCTTAGGTTTTTGCGAAGCTAAAACGAAGCAACAATAAAGTCCCTGTGAAGTTTATGAAGGCACTATACAGTCAAAAACGGAGTTTGTTTTTAGTTACAGTGAAGTTGCAATAAAGTGACGATGCCTAAAAGTTTTGTCCAGGCCCTGGTTGATGACCAGGGGATTAACTCAATAGACTCAAAGACACATGCTTTTGTTTTGATTTTAGTTGTGAATATTTACTAGGGGTTAGCTTTTTCTGATTCCTTTTGCACTCTGTAAATAGTAAGTCATGTTTTTTTCTGTTTGACTGTCTAGTGTGTGTGCAATAAACAAACAAATCAATAGGCTATATAATTTATCGCATGACAGTCAGTGAGATATTTCATTCATAAATAATTATAACTGATTATGAAGAGGACTGATAATTATTATTTCCATGCATTTATTGTTGTTTTTGTCGAGATAATTGGATAATTGGATGGTTTAATATCAATCTGAAAACTTAATCGGAATATGCATACATATTGTTAATCAATAGGCCTATCTATATTGGATTCGAAGAGTTGATGGCATTGAAGATGCTGTTGTCTTGAATGTGCTCGTTCCATGATATATTTTACTCTACGCCTTCGCGCGCAAGTTTAAATGCGCTTAATTAAGAGCCAAGCCGTAACTCGGTAAATGCTAGATGAGCAGCCTACTAAGACAGAGATACACACGAAGTTTGATAGGCAATCTGACAAAAGTAAATCTTGAAAACAAAATTACTTTAGCGACTTTGATGAACGGAAAGATTCCAGGAAGAATTTAAAAAACTAGCAACCGTAAAGTTCCCTTCACACAGAATAGCGACGTAACTATAAAGTGACAATGAAATAACAACGAAGTTACAACGAAATTACAGCGAGGTTACACTGAAATTACAGCGAGGTTACACTGAAATTACAGCGAAGTTACACTGAAATTACAGCGAAGTTACAATGAAATCACAGCGAAGTTACAATGAAATTACAACGAAGTGACAATGAAATTACAACGACGTGACAATGAGATTACAACGACGTGGCAATGAGATTACAACGGATCATTCTCTGTTGTTAGAGATACCCTAGATGTATTCAAAGACTGGGGATTACCCGACCTCCTCCTCCCACCGTCAGATTACATTCCAAAGATCAAGTTCTGCAGCAAGTCACTTGAGATAAAATCATCGCAACAGCCAAGGAACGCATATATATCAGAAATAATTATTAAGGATATTTACATTATATACACACGTCTGCCTGTCTGCCTGTCTGTCTGTCTCTGTCTCTGTCTGTCTCTCTCTCTCTTTCTCTCTCCCTCTCTCTCTCTCCCTTTCTCTTTCTCTGTCTCTGTCTCTGTCTGTCTGTCTCTGTATGTCTCTGTCTCTGTCTGTCTCTGTCTGTCTCTCTCTCACACGCACACACAGCCACATGCACACGCATAGAGAGATAGACAGAGAAAAATGCACACGTGCGCGCACTCAAGCACCGCATTCCTGCGCACTAACCGACACACAAATACATGTGTTTCTGTATCGGTCCAATCATGTTCACAGTCTATTGTACACTTCGTCAAGCAAGTCATTATTAAGTGTCTTTGCAAATACGTAGGCCTACATGCAGTCAAACTTAGTTTAAATAAGGCTTAAAATGTGACTGGACGGTCATGAACGGCGTGCAGGCACTTATTTTTAAACCTGAACACCGTCCTGCCAGTTATAAGGCGAGGCCTTCATGGAAAGGTAATGGGCATCCATGGCACTTCGTTTTCTACATTTTAAGCAATGAGTTCCATACATGCATAATAAATTATACTAGCCTTGGCCTACTCATTATGACATTCGTAGTTAAAACAGTCAACATTTCTTCAATGCAAACATATACATTATAAACATTAAGATGAGTCGTTTTTACCAAAATATTTGCGTGACAAAAAAATTAATGCTTAATACTTCTTAGGCATTCTCTCACATCAAAGGACAGTTGCATTTTGCCGTGCTGGGTTGGAAGAACCTCTGAGTAATACACAGAGTGAGAATTGCCGGGGAGTTGGAGTTTCAACCCCCAGCCTTTCTTAGAGCCTATAGTAAAGTCTGTTTTTCATACCCCAATTCAAAGTGTACAATGGTCCAAAACTCCAAACCCCACCCCAGTTATATTTACATAATTCTTACACTGGTAATACACTGGCAGAAGCGCTATGCAATTTCTTTTAATAAATGAAGGAATGAAACGCATGCTGGTGATTTCGTTCTAAAGAACAACTCTGCGATCAATAATCATAAAGGGAATTCATATTTTATGAAATTCAGCTTTACTCAAGCTTTACTCAACAAGTACGCAAGCTTTACTCAACAAGTACGCATACAAACAAACAAACTCCATCTTCAGTTGAAAGCTTGGTCCTTACAGGGGCGGATCCAGGATTTCTGGTTAGGGGGGGCGTAAATACTACCAATACAATCTCGTAATTATGTAGGCTATATATATATATATATATATATATATATATATATATATATATATATATATATATATATATATATATATATATACATATAGAGTGCTTAAAGTGTAAAAAAAGTGCCAGGACGCTGTATTGTAGGCCTGATTGGTCGTCAGTGGCGGCGCCGAATGCGGGAAGTTGCGAGTGCCGAAGGCTCGAAGCCCATCCCGACTAGGGGGTCTGGGGGAGCGTCGTAAGCTCCCCAGCGGGGTCTGGGGCGGAGCCCCAGCGACCAGCGCATTTTTGGCTGTGTCGACCTCAAATGGAGCCATTTTAGGCTCTTGTTTGCCAGCAATTTGTGAACGATAAAGTCGCGAAAACTTCAAGAATAAGTCGTTTTTCAGTGTCGCAAGCTACCAGGATAACAATAAAAATCAAAATGTTATTGTAAAAGAGAAAGGTTTTGTTTTTTCTTTACCGTAAGCTGCCCCAGTGGGGTCTGGGGCGGAGCCCCAGCGACCAGCGCATATTTGGCTGTGTCGACCTCAAATGGAGCCATTTTTAGGCAGTCATGGCCGGTGTCGTCCGTAACTGCATGGACGGCGTCCATGCAGTCATGGACGACCGTGCTGGCCAAATAAGTCATAGGACGGCGTCCTGCCTCGAAAATAAATGCCAGGACGCCGTCCATGGCCGTCCTGCCACACTTTAAGCCCTGGAGTAGGCCTAGTTCTATATACTTGATTTGCTTTTGTCCATAAGATCGGCAGCTGAACGCTTTCGGCAGCTATGATCAGCACGACGAATTTCAAAATTATAATGATAATCATATGCCATCTTTTGAGATTTAGGCCTAAGATAGTCTTATGTCTTACCAACGGCAGTCGGCTTATTCGCGAATGATAAAACTGCTTGTTTAAGCCGTTTTGACGGCGGACCACTCGACATATTTTTTAATTGACCAAATTCTATTTATACGTAAATTTTGTCTGTACATGAACTTCGTGAATGACGTCACGGCAAAAGTCATTGGTCACGTGGGTAACGTCTGCTAGCAACTCAGGTAAGTAGGTAAGAGAGCTCCGGTAAGAGAGCTCCATTCTGCCGGTCCAGCTACTTCTTCAAGCATCCTATTCCCAGATTGCAATTATATTAGTTTTAGGTCAGTTCGGCAGGTTTAGGGGGGGCGTACGCCGGCTCCGCCCCCCCCTGAATCCGCGCCTGCCTTAATCCTTAATAAGATTAGTGTTTGTCGAACGCAGCATACGTGCTTCCCCTACCGAATAATAAGATAACAATACTGCTTTGTCTTGCCACCAAAGTCTAAAGGAATCATTCCACTGTTCAGGAACGTTACTGACGATGGGGCTTTTTAGGAGAGAGTCCTCAAACGAAGATCCCTCAAAATATGCCGAAGTGCCTCAACCTGAAATACTCATGCATGGGCTGAGGGCTCCCGCACATAGGAGCAAGTGCCCCTGGGCAATTGATTTTCCATGTTTTAGATACTACTTTCTTGATCTTAACAAATATCTTCACACAAAAGCACTAATTGGTATAGTTATTGATCTTAACAAATATCTTCACATAAAAGCACTAATTGATAATTATGGTTAATAATAGGCATATGAAATTAGTCTGGTCTAATAAAATTTCTTGACACTAATTAATAATTAAGAAAACCTCTCCTGGCCAATAAATTACTACTCCAAAAATGTCGATAAATTTTATCAACTCCTAATTAAATCAGATCACGTTGACTTTCTCTCGTCATGTCCATTAGCGATTTTTTCTTCTCTAGGACGAAATTACTTCACCTCCCTCACAATAATTATTATCGCGATGATGGCTTCTCGGTACGACGGTTAAAATGTTAAGTGCTGGTCGTTGTGAACAGACTCGTGTTACGGTATAGCCTAATGCTGTTGATATTATTGTCGGCGTTCTAATTTATCATCCCTACTCTGTTTAGTAATTGCTGTTTTATGACACGTAAGCTTACACAGGAAACTCGATATAAAACTTTGCTTTGTAGCCTTACCACGAAGTCTGCATACATTTTCTCTAATTATGTCTTCCTGCTTTCAACGGAGACCGCATATATTAGGACAACATTTGAGTGGGGCGCGGTGGTCTAGTGGTGGCGTCGTTGCCTTGGAGCCGGAAGGTCCGAGGTTCGAATCCACCTCCCCGCGTAAGGACATTGGGCAAGTCCTTCACTTACAATTGCTCAGCGCTTAGGCGTGAAACTCCGATGCAGTGTCCGCTCTGCATCGGGAGCGCCTCTGAGTAGAGAGAGCTTGAAGGGGCGCTATAGCAAGTGCACATACATACATACATACATACATACATACATACATACATACATACATACATACATACATACATACATACATACATGCATACTAGGGTGGTCGTTAGAAATGAAAGTTGGAATCTACTGTTCTCCAAGTTTGCATTTGGTGCCATTCCATCCAGAAACATCACACAAAAAGTTGTGAGATAAAATATTAATATTTAGGACTTGCGCAACACCATCAAAGTTTCACCATGTACCAAAGAAGCGAAAACTTGAATTGCAAGCATATTAAACCATGCATCCTCAAATCAGAATTCAGTACAATGTGACTATATTATTGCATACATAATTACCAATGATTACACTGTTTGTTGATCAAGATTGCAATTATTATTATTGCTGCTTAGGTATTTAATCAATGTCAATGTGACCTTGAAGACTCTGCGGCACTCTCTTTTGTTTGTACTGAGAACGAGTTGCGATGTTCTTCTACAACTTCTGATATAAATTTTTTGGTTCATTCCTTATACTTGAGGCATTGAAATGCTGAATAAGGGTGACATCTCGCTCAGCTAGATCACTGATAACCTTTATGGATCTCCAGCTTGTCGAGCTCTTCATGCAGTCTTCATGCTTTATCCGACCGCTTAACTGGATCGTGTTCCAGAAGTGCATCTAGTAGTTTAACTCAAGATGCAAAACAGGTCATGGGTTGAATTTATCACGAAATGATGTCGATCTAGCCTTTTTGCGAATTGTTGGGAGAAGAGTTGTTGTATACGTTTGTGGATCTCAGAACCTTCTTTGTCCACTAGAACTGCTATGATTAATTTCTTCTCTCCCAATGACATGTCATTGTGAAAGAAACCTAAGCTTGCCAACATCTTGAATAAATACCAGAGATTTCGGCCAAAGGGTGTCACTTCGGCATCAGCAATGACCTTCCGTGGATATAAAGAGAGATAAAACAGCAGTACTAAATCGTTCCTAGGATCAGTGGTTGCTGAATGCTGGTGGGGTTTGAAACTAATGGCGGCCATGTAGATTGTAAATGCATGTCCCAAATAGACTAATAAGCTTAATTAATTATTTCCGGATGCTCCCACACATATTCGTCATAAGATGAGCCGACTCTTTGACTATAATCGTTGCTGTAGCGGCCCTAGAGGATACTTGTCTTGAAATAGCAACATCCTCAAGCAGTAAATTGCTCTCGTCGTCCATTTAGGCTACTGTTATTGAGGGGTTTGCAGCCGATGCTAGCTTCTTTAAACCTTGCCGGTCTGCAGCTTCCAGATATGCTCAGTCTCCTGAGTTGGAACTTTGTCAAAGAAGCTGCTTAGTAGTCTGAGTGATACTGTCCCTGATGCCAAGTTTTTCACGCTTATGATGATGGAGCAGTACTTTGAGCAGTTCTCTGCTAGAACGTCTCTTCAAGATGGAAGCTTGGAACCTTTGAAGCTCTCCTCTGTCCTCTAGCATGCGATATTACCGCTAACGCTATTGTTATCGGCATCGCCTTCTCACTATTAGATGCAGACATTTAAATAAAACCCCAATAATGCTGTATATGTTAACAATAATTATGCATGGCGTTGTTGGAAACAGTTCAGCAATGAACAAGCAAAGCATGTTCAAGTGGTGAAGAAAAAAACATGTCTGTAAGCCGATACAACAGGTCGAACAGGAAGGGAGAGCAAGGATATCGTTGTTTGGAACACAAACACTTACATAGAACCTTTGCATCATAACACTGTAAGCTTAAAGGGTCTAATACATGATAAATTCTACAATGCATGAGATACTATACAGCCTAAGTCATAATAATAGGCCTAATGTATGTAAGACTATGTGTATTGTGTACGGTAGTGCATTGATGACTTGGGATGTAACCAATAAAAGATCATAACATTGGACAGAATAGATCATTTTTCGCAGGAATTCCCTCACTTGTCAATTAGGCCCTACCGCTAAAATGCTCATAAAACAGATAATTAGCAATCACTGATGACAAAAACATTGTAGAATATACCTTTCAGCTGTGCCTAAGTAAAAATCATAAAGTATTTCTATCAGAAAACTATAATTGTAAGACTTTGAAATAAATAATACGTATGCTCAAAATTACGACAATTATTTGTAAAATACTAAACTTCAACGACGTTGCGCAAGTCCTAAATATTTTTTAAGTCCGATAATTTTTGGGCTACATAGGTTTTAGACCAAGTGGCACGGAATGGCGGGTTGGAGAAATATGAGATCTTAAGTTGAAAATTTTCTATTAGAGATGCAACCACCCTAATACATACATACATACATACATACATACAAAAACATTGTAGAATAAATCAAAATAAACCCTTGGCACGTATGGAGCCGGAGGGTTCTAGGTTCGAATCCACCTCACTTCATTGCTTCTCTTTACCTTTCCTTCCTTCATTTCTACCTTCCTTCAACCTTCCACTACTGCTTCCTTTCCTCCTTCTTTGCTTCATTTCTTCATTATATTCCCTCCTAGCGTTCTTTCTTTGTTTGAAAATTAATTGACTTGTCAGCGAATTTGTTTAATTCGAATTCCCAGACACAACTTAAATCTATTGGTGGCGGGCTGGTCACATTACACGTGCGAGTTGATAGACACCTACTCGAACCATACACATATATTGAACTGAGTAGGCTAATGAGCTAGACACTTAAGACGGTAGGCCTATAATGTGAATTTTAAAGTGGATGCCTATGAAACACGAAATGCATGAACACGCCGATCCAAGAACATTCGAGAGACCCTTGTCAACAGAGGACAGAATTTTGTTAAAGGTCTCGCATTAATTACTAGCTGGCTTATTGAATAAAGATTGACAAGTGTATTTACGACAGCCTAAGGCCACACCCCTAATCGTTCTAGATGTCTGTGTGTGCGTGCATGCGTGCGTGCGTGTATCCATGTATGCATAATTACATATGTATGTATGTATGTATGTATGTATGTATGTATGTATGTATGTATGTATGTATGTATGTATGTATGTATGTATGTATGTATGTATGTATGTTAGGGTGGTCGTTAGAAATGAAAGTTGGAATCTACTGTTCTCCAAGTTTGCATTTGGTGCCATTCCATCCAGAAACATCACACAAAAAGTTGTGAGATAAAATATTAATATTTAGGACTTGCGCAACACCATCAAAGTTTCACCATGTACCAAAGAAGCGAAAACTTGAATTGCAAGCATATTAAACCATGCATCCTCAAATCAGAATTCAGTACAATGTGACTATATTATTGCATACATAATTACCAATGATTACACTGTTTGTTGATCAAGATTGCAATTATTATTATTGCTGCTTAGGTATTTAATCAATGTCAATGTGACCTTGAAGACTCTGCGGCACTCTCTTTTGTTTGTACTGAGAACGAGTTGCGATGTTCTTCTACAACTTCTGATATAAATTTTTTGGTTCATTCCTTATACTTGAGGCATTGAAATGCTGAATAAGGGTGACATCTCGCTCAGCTAGATCACTGATAACCTTTATGGATCTCCAGCTTGTCGAGCTCTTCATGCAGTCTTCATGCTTTATCCGACCGCTTAACTGGATCGTGTTCCAGAAGTGCATCTAGTAGTTTAACTCAAGATGCAAAACAGGTCATGGGTTGAATTTATCACGAAATGATGTCGATCTAGCCTTTTTGCGAATTGTTGGGAGAAGAGTTGTTGTATACGTTTGTGGATCTCAGAACCTTCTTTGTCCACTAGAACTGCTATGATTAATTTCTTCTCTCCCAATGACATGTCATTGTGAAAGAAACCTAAGCTTGCCAACATCTTGAATAAATACCAGAGATTTCGGCCAAAGGGTGTCACTTCGGCATCAGCAATGACCTTCCGTGGATATAAAGAGAGATAAAACAGCAGTACTAAATCGTTCCTAGGATCAGTGGTTGCTGAATGCTGGTGGGGTTTGAAACTAATGGCGGCCATGTAGATTGTAAATGCATGTCCCAAATAGACTAATAAGCTTAATTAATTATTTCCGGATGCTCCCACACATATTCGTCATAAGATGAGCCGACTCTTTGACTATAATCGTTGCTGTAGCGGCCCTAGAGGATACTTGTCTTGAAATAGCAACATCCTCAAGCAGTAAATTGCTCTCGTCGTCCATTTAGGCTACTGTTATTGAGGGGTTTGCAGCCGATGCTAGCTTCTTTAAACCTTGCCGGTCTGCAGCTTCCAGATATGCTCAGTCTCCTGAGTTGGAACTTTGTCAAAGAAGCTGCTTAGTAGTCTGAGTGATACTGTCCCTGATGCCAAGTTTTTCACGCTTATGATGATGGAGCAGTACTTTGAGCAGTTCTCTGCTAGAACGTCTCTTCAAGATGGAAGCTTGGAACCTTTGAAGCTCTCCTCTGTCCTCTAGCATGCGATATTACCGCTAACGCTATTGTTATCGGCATCGCCTTCTCACTATTAGATGCAGACATTTAAATAAAACCCCAATAATGCTGTATATGTTAACAATAATTATGCATGGCGTTGTTGGAAACAGTTCAGCAATGAACAAGCAAAGCATGTTCAAGTGGTGAAGAAAAAAACATGTCTGTAAGCCGATACAACAGGTCGAACAGGAAGGGAGAGCAAGGATATCGTTGTTTGGAACACAAACACTTACATAGAACCTTTGCATCATAACACTGTAAGCTTAAAGGGTCTAATACATGATAAATTCTACAATGCATGAGATACTATACAGCCTAAGTCATAATAATAGGCCTAATGTATGTAAGACTATGTGTATTGTGTACGGTAGTGCATTGATGACTTGGGATGTAACCAATAAAAGATCATAACATTGGACAGAATAGATCATTTTTCGCAGGAATTCCCTCACTTGTCAATTAGGCCCTACCGCTAAAATGCTCATAAAACAGATAATTAGCAATCACTGATGACAAAAACATTGTAGAATATACCTTTCAGCTGTGCCTAAGTAAAAATCATAAAGTATTTCTATCAGAAAACTATAATTGTAAGACTTTGAAATAAATAATACGTATGCTCAAAATTACGACAATTATTTGTAAAATACTAAACTTCAACGACGTTGCGCAAGTCCTAAATATTTTTTAATTCCGATAATTTTTGGGCTACATAGGTTTTAGACCAAGTGGCACGGAATGGCGGGTTGGAGAAATATGAGATCTTAAGTTGAAAATTTTCTATTAGAGATGCAACCACCCTAATGTATGTATGTATGTATGTATGTATGTATGTATGTATGTATGTATGTATGTATGTATGTATGTATGTATGTATGTATGTATGTATGTATGTATGTATGTATGTATGTATGTATGTATGTATGTATGTATGTATGTATGTATGTATGTTAGCATGCATGCATGCATGCATGCATGCATGCATGCATGCATGCATGTATGTATGTATGTATGTATGTATGTAGGTATGTATGTATGTATGTATGTATGTATGTATGTATGTATGTATGTATGTATGTATGTATGTATGTATGTATGTATGTACGTATGTATGTTTGTACGTATGCATTCATTTGTGCATGCACATAATTATGCATGTATGTATGCAGGCTATGTACTGTATACAATGTTTTTCACTGTTTTTCTGCTACTAGTTGTCCATTTGTTAAAGTTCACAATGTCTGTGCTTCAGCGTTCTATCTGTCGGCTTAGCCAATGTCTTGACTTCAGTGCATGTAGTCCAACATGTGAGTCTAAACTTGTCGATGTGAGACGACATGTATCAACACAATGTAAAACTAATTATGAGCCACGTAGAGAGACCTACGCTGAGATTTAAAAATATTCTTTCCGTTCTGATGTTAATTTAATCTGCTCGGTCTAAGATCGTGTTTGTTGTCAAACAAATTTCCGTTTGCATGGGTCATGCCTGAGCGTGGTTTTCTACTATGACGTCTAAATGGAAATGATGTTGATGTAGGCCTATATAAATTACTTGTTCAACTGCTTCGAGAAATGCAGTTCCTGGCCAACACAGGTAAGGAGATAGGCCAATTGTAAAATGGTTGAATACTGCAAACATCTGGTTGCGTCATGTATGACTATGTATGCATGTAGGTCATTTGCGTGTACTTACTTATTTGCCAATGCATGTATATATAAATATATTTGTGTTGCTTTCCATCCATCCATTCTTGCATCCATCTATCCGGCCGTCCATCCGTCCGTCCGTCTGTCCGTTCATCCATCCATCCATGCATTCATTCATATCCATATTCATTTCCATATAATATTATGTGTACATGCGTACATATAAGGTATGTGTTCAAGTATGCTTGTAAAATGTAAGCTTATGCATTTTAAAATTTCTTTCCCATGCTTATAAACTCCAGCAGGCACTAACTAAATAAGCCGTGTAATGTTCGTGTGCAATATTAATTTTGCGTGGGGGAGTGCAATGGCTCCTCAGCAACGAACACAAAGTCTCGCTGGTCTCAGTGTGACTCAAAGATAAACTCAAGTGATCCACTCTGCTTTGCGTTGATCCATAGAAACCTCGGCGAAACCACTTGTGATTTGAAGATTGATCGGGCTTCTAATGATCCTTTAAAAGCTTGCAAGACAAAGTGGGCTACATGTTTAGTCTAGACCTAGAAATTACTATAAATCCTCCAATAGATCCATATTGTAGTAGCAATCTATGGGGGATCATTTCTGTGAGTAATCTTCAATATTACTAAATAAATGACCAACTTATTTATTTAACCCAATACGGTAATAACTTAGGTTAACATCAATCTTAGCTAGTAACTGAACAGACAGCATGCAATACAAGCGGCCTGAATGCATCTAAAGCGACACCATTAAAACACTGTGTTAGTCAATCGAGATCACATTAAACCTGCCTGTCAATGGTCGTCAAAATGAGATAGTTCAGAAATACTGTGCTCTGGTAAATGTTGCAGGCATTGTTCTTACAGAAATAGAACACACGTAAATATTCGTCCGCTGCTAGTCAACGATTACTGTACAGTACCAGTAAGAAATTGAACAACTGACCTGGACAGCCGAGAGATGTCGAGACATTCACCGCCGGACAAATCCAGCGAGATTCCTTCTTCTTCTATAACCTCAAAACCGCTGCACTCCATCATATCCGACGAAGTGTTGAGATCTGAAAGCGAAGATTCAGGACTTAGTTCAAGTCTTGTCTCCAGTTTACGAGATGGAGAGTTGCTAAGCGGACATAACACTTTAGGGATAGTAGAGGATCCTTCGCACGATGGAAAGACCGGAAGTTGTGACACCGTGGTTTCCGGTCCGGCGGCACAGGCGTACCATCCTTCCGATGACCACGTCATCACACAGGATGCTGACATGAAGGAGGTTCAAGCGTCTTCGGGCAATCAGAATAATGATGACAGATCGTTTTCCGAAGATTTAAACGATTGGGGGTCGGTTGAGGTTGGAATGAAGCGCTACCACAGTTGCCAGGTGCTGAATTCCGCGTGGGAGCCAGGACCCGAACTTGCTAGACGATCGACGGAATCGAACTTGGGAAATCTTCGTTATCTTAGGCTGAAGAAATCTCTGTCGCTGTCGATGTCGGAGCTGCGTCTTGTCGGTAAAGGTCTTCCAGTATTTTGCGAGGCGAGGGAAGGCGATTCGGTGGGAGAGGGAGACGCTGGAGAATTCACCACTGTCCACTTCAAGTCTCCGGAAATCGCCGTCAGAGCATCCAGACACCATCGGAGAGAATCTGGCCGGAGAGTGAACAAGAACAGCGTAGTTGGGGCAAAGTCCACAGGTGAAGGCAACGATGAAGGAATCTGGAAGGCTCTGCCAAAACCTCCGGACAGTACTGCAGCACAGGATCCAGGAGAGTACGAAAATTCCCCGCAAGTAAAAGGATGGGATGCTGAAGACGAAGACCACATTGGCACCGCGACTGCAGCTGAAAAGACTGAAGGAAGTTATGGAGATGAATACCATGCTAATGTGAAAGATGCTGCTGCTGTTGGCGATGAAGATGAAAACAAAACAGTTAAGAGCTCTACTGAACAGGAAGCAACACGTCAAACCATCAGACTGAACGACGAAGTGGAAGACAGTACAGGAGCTCGAAATGAGGTCGCGACTACATCAGCTGCCCTCAGCCTAGATGAACAGGTGCAGGCCATTGCTTTGAAGGTCAGTGCACGCACTGCACAGCCTGATTCTGGTGTCTCTCCGAAACCACCTGATTACTACAGCGACACGGAAGTGATTTCCATGGATGTCATAAACCCCCAAACAATGTTAGCGCCAAGAACAACGAGCGTCATTGTCGAAAGTTACTTGACGCTAAGTGGCGGCACAGGCCTAATAGTGAAGAACGTGCAGCAAATAGGTCTGCAGCCATCAAAAAACTTTCCGGTCCCCACTGATGGTTCCAGGTTAGTGGAGTTCGATGGAACGGAACCACAGTTCTCGAACTTCGAATGCACATCAACTGATATCGAGATAGCGACAGGAGCGATTCGAATGGATGAAAGGTCAGTTCGAAGTTCTGACGAGCAGACTGAATCCATACATAATCTCAACTTTGATGGTGCTCAAAGTGATTTAAAAGAGACCGATGGACGAAACGACTCAACCCCTGAACTTAAAGAAATTACTGAGCAACATGACCGAATCCTTAACTTTGAAGAAACAGCTGAGCAAAATAATTTAATCCCAGGTGCTATAGATATTGCAAGGCAAAGTGATTCAATCCCAGACTTTAAGGGCACTGATGAACAAAATGAATCAATCTTTAGCATGAATAAAACTACAAAGCAAAATGGCAGACATAGCATAAAAACTGCAGAGGAAAATGCATCCTTTCTTGAATCAAAAGAATACTCAGAGCAAAATAACTCAATCTTTGACGTAAAAGAATCTGCAAAGGAACATGACTCAATCTCGGAAGTAAAGAAAAATGCAGAGCAAAATGTCCTAATTCCTGACTTTAAAGAATCAGCAGAGAAAAATGAATCAATCCAGGAAGTAAAAGAATCAGTAGATCAAAATTATTCAATTCCGAAAGCAAAAGAAGCCACTGGACAAAATGACTCACTTCCAGAAATCAAAGAAACTTCTCAGCAAAATTGTCAAATTCATGACTTTATCAAAACAGCGGACCATAATGACACCGATCTAGAAATAAAAGAATATGCAAATCAAAATGATTCAATTTTGAAGGTGAAAGAAGCCAATGGGCAAACTGATGCACATCCGGAAGTCAAAGAATCTTCTGAGCAGGATTTCACAATCACGGACCTCAAAAAAGTATCACCGTCAAATGACTCATTCTCGGAAGTAAAAGAAACTGCAGATCAAAATGATTCAATTCCGAAAGCAATAGAAGTGACTGGACAAAATGACGCAATTCCGGAAGTCAAAGTAACTTCTCAGCAAGACTCTACAATCGCCGACCGTAAGGAAGAAGCAGAGCCAAATGACTCAAACTTGGATGTAAAAGAATCTGCAAATCAAAATGATTTAATCCCGAAAGTAAAAGATGTAACTGGACAAAATGACGTACTTCCAGGAGATAAAGAAACTTCTGAGCAAGATTACACAATCCCGGAACGTAAAGGAACCGCAGAGGCAAATGTCTCAATCCTGAAAGTAAAAGAATTTGCAGATCAAAATGATTCAATTCCGAAAGTAATGGATATCACTGGACAAAATGACGCACTTTCGGGAGCTAAAGAAACTTCTGAACAAGATTACACAATCCCGGAGCGTAAAGAATCAGCAGAGCTAAATGACTCAATAGGGGAAGAACAGGAAACTGCAGTTCACAATGATTCAACTCCGAAAGTAAAAGAAGGCGCTGGACAAAATGTCGCATTTCCGGAAGTAATAGAAATTTCTGAGCAATATTATGCAATCGAGGAGAGGAAAGAAACAGCAGAGGCAAATGACTCAATCCTACAAGTAAAAGAATCTGCGGATCAAAATCATTCAATTCCGAAAGTAAAAGAAGCCACTGGACAAAATTACGCACTTCCGGAAGTTAAAGAAACTTCTGAGCAAGATTACACAATCCCGGACGGTAAAGAAACAGCAAAGCCAAATGACTCAATCCTGGAAGTAAAAGAATCTACTGAGCAATATAATTCAAATCCGAATGTAAAAGAAGCCTTAGGACAAAATGACACACTTCCGAAAGCAAAAGAAACCCATGAACAAAGTAATCCAATCTCTGACATTAAACAAAAGGCTGAGCCAAATGTTTCAATCCGGGAAGCTGAGGAGACTCCTGAGCTAAATTATCCAAAATCTGAATTTTCTGGGGTTGCGGTGCAAATTGATTCAATCTCTGACATTAAAGAAAGTGCCGAACAAAAAGACTCAATCCTGGATGTAAAAGAAACTATCGATCAAAATTGTTCAACAATAATTATTAAGAAAGTAAAAGAAGCCGCTGTGCAAAATTCCGCATATCGGGAAGTTAAAGAAACTCCTGAGCAAAATGACCCAAAACCTGACGTTGATGAGGCTGCAGAGAAAAATGACCCGATATCTTACATAAAAGAACAAAGTGACTCAATCCTGGATGCAAAAGAAGCTTCTTTACAAAATGACTCAGTACCTAATTCTAAGGACGATGCAAATGAAACTGACTCAATATCTGATTTTAAAGAAACTGCTAAAGAAACTACAGAGGAAAATGACTCAATATCTGATTTTAAAGAAATTGCAGAGGAAAAAGACTCAATATTTGAGTTTAAAGAAACTGAAAAGAAAAATGACTCGATGCCTGATTTTAACGAAACTGCAGAGGAAAGTTACCCAGTGTGTGATGTTAAAGAAACTGCAAAAGAATATGACTCAATATCTGATTTTAAAGAAACAGCAAATGAAAATGACTCAGTATCTGATTTTAAAAACACTGCAGAGGAAAATGACTCAATATCTTATTTTAAAGAAACTGGAGAGGAAACAGACTCAATTTCTGATTTTAGGCAAACTGCAAAAGAAAATGATTCCGTGTCCGATTTTATAGACACTGCAGAGGAAAATGAGCCGATCCCTGGTTTTAAGGAAACTTGCAACATTCAGAGGGACACGACCGGAGACAGCACAGTCTCAATTCCAACGAAGGATGCTTCATCACAGACGTCCAAATCTCTGGAGGATATATTCGTAGCGATGCGTCTGGCAGCAAAGGCCACTGAAATTCAAGGGTCAAGCACAAGCCGCGTCCTTGGAGAGCGAAATACTCCAAACGATGGGACGCCCAGCAAATCTCAGCAGATGGACCAGGACTCGGGTGAAGAGAACAGTGACGCCAAATTGCTCATAGAGGCGACACTGGCGTTTGTCAGAAGAGCACTAATACCCAGCTCCGATGTGGCAACGTCATCCCCACTGGACAACAGACACTGGACTTCCGAAGTACAACATTCACTGAAAGACGACGAAGAGCTTACTCGTGCATCGCACCAGACATCCAACACGCCAGTTCAGAACCTTGTGAATGCTGAAGAAAAGCCACATGCGGTCATCGACACGAATTTCCAAGAATTTGAAAAAGAGTTACTGAACGAAACAAACGAGAAATCGACTTCCGTTAACACCAACCTCAAGATTTCTGGTAATAATCAAGAAGCACATGATGAAAGTGACACTGATGAACAGGATGTATTGCAAGATGATGAAGAAGAGAAAGCGATTCCATCAGGCTCCAAATCGGAAGCTCCAGGCAGAGTTTCTTTGAACGCTGCCGAAAGAGTCGAGGCATCCGAAACAAGTAAAAGTCCAAAAGCAAATGTCAATGAGTTCGCAAATGAGGCTGATTTAGAACGAGAAAGACCAGAAACTCTTGGATTGGACGAAGCAATATCTGAAAAATCAGACGATCCGATTGAACTGCTCAATGTACATGTAGTTAGAGCGCCAGTGTATGTCGACACTGGACTAGATATCAATGAGAGTCCAAAAGCTGATCATTCTGAGTTATCTTTGGCTTTGAGAGATAACTGCGCCATCAACAATAATATAGACGAATTTTCTGAATATTCTTCCCTAGAACCTGGAACAGCTAAACAAACAGAGATATCACCAGAAAATCCAAGGAAAATTGAAAGAGCACCTCTCATACTTGCACCGGAGGATTCTTGTGAGCAGGACAAGAGATTCAGAAAAATCTCCGAGAAAGCCGGACAGACCCCTCGAACCCAGGAATCAACTGAACAGCCGAACAAAGAGTTAATCGTATCTACAAAGTACTCTGTGAAAAGATCAGATAGTGTCGACCAATCGACAACTGAATTGAAAATGCCTGAGAGTTTTTCACAACAACTGAATCTGAGATATGACGCGGACTGTCTTGAGAACAAAGTGAGTAGTACACTTGAAAACAACTCTGTTAAGATTAAGATAAAAGTCCTTAACGATGACCTGACCTTAGGATCCGATGTGAGAACCGCTCACATCACGAATGAGGAAAGGTCACAGAACGTGCTAGAAACCTCGAATGTATCGCAGCAACTGCAAGAAGACGCAGCAGTCAAACAAGACTCGCTTGAAGCAAGTCAGGACAGGAACTCAGTTTCTCTGCATCCCGAGTCCTCTTTTGCAAAGAATCGAGGCACTTTCGAAAGCGATGTTCCGATTGATATTTCGACTAAATCATTATATGCGGACATCCAGAGCACTCCCATTCGAGAGAACTTGTTGCATAAAACAGGTGAGAGCTGCTCTAAGTCTCCACTGATTCTGAACACACCAACTGACCGACAAGTCAGCCTTCACGACGCCACGAACTCCAAAGAATCATTTCCGGACTCCGAGGAGGCTCTTTTATTGTCTGAGAAATCTTTATCGGACTTCAAGACGACTATCCTAGACACAGAGGAAACTCTTCCATTGTCAGAGAAATCTAGTTCGGACTCAAAGACGACTACCATAGGATCAGAGGAAACTCTTTCATTGTCAGAGAAATCTAGTTCGGACTCAAAGACGACTACCATAGGATCAGAGGAGGAAACTCTTCCATTGTCAGATAAATTTAGTTCGGACTCAAAGAGGACTACCATAGGATCAGAGGAAGAAATTCTTCCATTGTCAGAGAAATCTAGTTCGGACTCAAAGACGACTACCACGGGATCAGAGGAAACTCTTCCATTGTCAGAGAAATCTATTTTGGACTCAAAGACGACTACCACGGGATCAGAGGAAACTCTTCCATTGTCAGAGAAATCTATTTTGGACTCAAAGACGACTACCACAGGATCAGAGGAAACTCTTCCATTGTCAGAGAAATCTATTTTGGACTCAAAGACGACTACCACAGAATCAGAGGAAACTCTTCCATTGTCAGAAAAATCTATTTCGGACTCAAAGAAGACTACCACAGGATCAGAGGAAACTCTTCCATTGTCAGAGAAATCTATTTCGGACTCAAAGACGACTACCATGGGATCAGAGGAAACTCTTCTATTGTCAGAGACGACTACCACAGGATCAGAAGAAACTCTTCCATTGTCAGAGAAATCTATTTCGGACTCAAAGACGACTACCACAGGATCAGAGGAAACTCTTCCATTGTCAGAGAAATCTATTTCGGACTTCAAGACGACTACCCTAGGATCAGAGGAAACTCTTCCATTGTCAGAGAAATCTACTCCGGACCTCAAGACGACTAAACTAGTGCCAGAGGAAACTCTTCCAATGACGGAGAAATCTACTTCGGACTCAAAGACGGCCCTAGGACTAGAGGAAACTCTTCCAATGTCAGAGAAATTTACTTCGGACTTCAAGACAACCACTTTAGGATCAGAGAAAGCTCATCCAGTGTCGGATAAATCTACTTGGGACTCAAAGACGACTATCCTCGGACCAGAGGAAACTCTTACAATGTCAGAGAAATCTACTTCGGACTTCAAGACGACTACTATAGGATCAGAGGAAACTCTTCCAATGTCGGAGAAATCTACTCCGGACTTCATGACGACTACCATAACATCAGAGGAAACTCTTCCATTGTCAGATAAATCTATTTCGGACTCACAGACGACTACCACAGAATCAGAGGAAACTCTTCCATTGTCAGAGAAATCTATTTTGGACTCAAAAACGACTATCCCAGAATCAGAGGAGACTCTTCCATTGTCAGAGAAATCTATTTCGGACTCACAGTCGAGTACCACAGGCTCAGAAGAAACTCGTACAATGTCAGATAAATCTATTTCGGACTCACAGACGACTACCACAGAATCAGAGGAAACTCTTCCATTGTCAGAGAAATCTATTTTGGACTCAAAGACGACTACCACAGAATCAGAGGAAACTCTTCCATTGTCAGAGAAATCTATTTTGGACTCAAAGACGACTACCACAGAATCAGAGGAAACTCTTCCATTGTCAGAGAAATCTATTTTGGACTCAAAAACGACTTCCACACGATCAGAAGAAACTCTTCCATTGTCAGAGAAATCTACTTCGGACTCTAAGACGACTATCCCAGAATCAGAGGAGACTCTTCCATTGTCAGAGAAATCTATTTCGGACTCACAGTCGAGTACCACAGGCTCAGAAGAAACTCGTACAATGTCAGATAAATCTATTTTGGACTCTACTACGACTACCATAGGATCAGAGGAAACTCTTCCATTGTCAGAGAAATCTATTTCGGACTCAAAGACGACTACCATCGAATCAAAGGAAACTCTTCCATTGCAAGAGAAATCTATTTCGGACTCAAAGACGACTACCATAGGGTCAGAGGAAACTCTTCCATTGTCAGAAAAATCTGTTTCGGATTCAAATGCGACTACCATAGGATCGGAGGAAACTCTTCCATTTTCAGAGAAATCTAGCTCGGACTCAAAGACGACTACCATAGGATCAGAGGAAACTCTTCCATTGTCGGATAAATCTAGTTCGGACTCAAAGACGACTACCATAGGATCAGAGGAAACTCTTCCATTGTCGGATAAATCTATTTCGGATTCAAAGACGACTACCATAGGATCAGAGGAAACTCTTCCATTGTCAGAGAAATCTATTTCGGACTCAAAGACGACTACCATCAAATCAGAGGAAACTCTTCCATTGTCAGAGAAATCTATTTCGGACTCAAAGACGACTACCATAGGATCAGAAGAAACTCTTCCATTGTCAAAGAAATCTATTTTGGACTCAATGTCGACTACCACAGGATCAGAAGAAACTCTTCCATTGTCAGAGAAATCTATTTTGGACTCAAAGACGACTACCACAGGATCAGAGGAAACTCTTCCATTGTCAGAGAAATTTCTTTCGGACTCAAAGACGACTACCATAGGATCAGAAGAAACTCTTCCATTGTCAAAGAAATTTATTTTGGACTCAATGTCGACTACCATAGGATCAGAAGAAACTCTTCCATTGTCAAAGAAATCTAGTTCGGACTCAAAGACGACTACCACAGTATCAGAAGAAACTCTTCCATTGTCAGATAGATCTATTTTGGACTCAAAGACGACTACCACAGGATTCGAAGGAACTCTTCCATTGTCAGATAAATCTAATTTGGACTCAAAGACGACTACCACAGGATCAGAGGAAACTCTTCCATTGACAGAGAAATCTATTTTGGACTCAAAGACGACTACCACAGCTTCAGAGGAAACTCTTGCATTGTCAGTGAAATCTATTTTGGACTCAAAGACGACTACCACAGGATCAGAGGAAACTTTTCCATTGTCAGAGAAATTTATTTTGGACTCAAGGACGACTACCACAGGATCAGAGGAAACTCTTCCATTGTCAGAGAAATCTATTTTGGACTCAAAGACGACTACCACAAGATCAGAAGAAACTCTTCCATTGTCAGAGAAATCTATTTCGGACTCAAAGACGACTACCACAGGATCAGAGGAAACTCTTCCATTGTCAGATAAATCTATTTCGGACTCAAAGACGACTATCATGGGATCAGAGGAAACTCTTCCATTGTCAGAGACGACTACCACAGGATCAGAAGAAACTCTTCCATTGTCAGAGAATTCTATTTCGGACACAAAGACGAATACCACAGGATCAGAGGAAACTCTTCCATTGTCAGAGACGACTACCACAGGATCAGAAGAAACTCTTCCATTGTCAGAGAAATCTATTTCGGACACAAAGACGACTACCACAGGATCAGAGGAAACTCTTCCATTGTCAGAGAAATCTATTTCGGACTTCAAGACGACTACTATAGGGTCAGAGGAAACTCTTCCATTGTCAGATAAATCTGTTTCGGACTCACAGACGACTACCACAGAATCAGAGGAAACTCTTCCATTGTCAGAGAAATCTATTTTGGACTCAAAGACGACTACCACAGAATCAGAGGAAACTCTTCCATTGTCAGAGAAATCTATTTTGGACTCAAAAACGACTACCACACGATCAGAGGAAACTCTTCCATTGTCAGAGAAATCTATTTCGGACTCAAAGACGACTACCATAGGATCAGAGGAAACTCTTTCATTGTCAGAGAAATCTATTTCGGACTTCAAGACGACTACCCTAGGATCAGAGGAAACTCTTCCATTGTCAGAGAAATCTACTCCGGACCTCAAGACGACTAAACTAGTGCCAGAGGAAACTCTTCCAATGACGGAGAAATCTACTTCGGACTCAAAGACGGCCCTAGGACTAGAGGAAACTCTTCTAATGTCAGAGAAATTTACTTCGGACTTCAAGACAACCACTTTAGGATCAGAGAAAGCTCATCCAGTGTCGGATAAATCTACTTGCGACTCAACGACGACTATACTCGGACCAGAGGAAACTCTTACAATGTCAGAGAAATCTACTTCGGACTTCAAGACGACTACTATAGGATCAGAGGAAACTCTTCCAATGTCGGAGAAATCTACTCCGGACTTCAAGACGACTACCACAGAATCAGAGGAAACTCTTCCATTGTCAGAGAAATCTATTTTGGACTCAAAGACGACTACCACAGAATCAGAGGAAACTCTTCCATTGTCAGAGAAATTTATTTTGGACTCAAAGACGACTACCACGGGATCAGAGGAAACTCTTCCATTGTCAGAGAAATCTATTTTGGACTCAAAGACGACTACCACGGGATCAGAGGAAACTCTTCCATTGTCAGAGAAATCTATTTTGGACTCAAAGACGACTACCACAGGATCAGAGGAAACTCTTCCATTGTCAGAGAAATCTATTTTGGACTCAAAGACGGCTACCACAGGATCAGAGGAAACTCTTCCATTGTCAGAGAAATCTAATTTGGACTCAAATACGACTACCACGGGATCAGAGGAAACTCTTCCATTGTCAGAGAAATCTTTTTTGGACTCAAAAACGACTACCACAGGATCAGAAGAAACTCTTCCATTGTCAGAGAAATCTTCTTCGGACTCTAAGACGACTATCCCAGAATCAGAGGAGACTCTTCCATTGTCAGAGAAATCTATTTCGGACTCACAGTCGAGTACCACAGGATCAGAAGAAACTCGTACAATGTCAGAGAAATCTATTTTGGACTCTAATACGACTACCCTAGGATCAGAAGAAACTCTTCCATTGTCGGAGAAATCTTCTTCGGACTTCAAGACGACTACCACAGGATCAGAGGAGACTCTTCCATTGTCAGAGAAATCTATTTCGGACTCACAGTCGACTACCACAGAATCAGAAGAAACTCTTCCATTGTCAGAGAAATCTACTTGGGACTCAAAGACGACTATCACAGGATCAGAAGAAACTCTTCCATTGTCAAAGAAATCTATTTCGGACTCACAGTCGACTACCACAGAATCAGAAGAAACTCTTCCATTGTCAGAGAAATCTACTTGGGACTCAAAGACGACTACCACAGGATCAGAAGAAACTCTTCCATTGTCAGAGAAATCTATTTTGGACACAAAGACGACTACCACAGGATCAGAAGAAACTCTTCCATTGTCAGAGAAATCTATTTTGGACTCAAAGACGACTACCACAGGATCAGAAGAAACTCTTCCATTGTCAGAGAAATCTACTTCGGACTCTAAGACGACTATCCCAGAATCAGAGGAGACTCTTCCATTGTCAGAGAAATCTATTTTGGACTCTAATACGACTACCCTAGGATCAGAGGAAACTCGTGCATTGTCAGAGAAATCTTTTTCGGACTTCAAGACGACCACCCTAGGCTCAAAGGAAATTCCTGCAGATTATTACTCTCATTTCGATACACATAGTCCGCAGTTCAAGCATCAGTCCAACAGTTCCCTCGAGTTGGGTGATTTAGACAATTCGTGCTCTTTGCAACAGACGGAGGAACTCCAAGCGTCGGACGATATTGATGCTTCCTGTTCTTTGCATACACATAAGGCGCCCACTAGTGCGAGTTATTTATCTCAAGAGTTTTCAGAATTCATCGAACAGTCAAATGAAGGTATAGACGATGTAATTGCCGACAGGGATTCGTTAGACGTCCCTATCGGAAACAGTAGAGTTGACGAGGAGATGAACGCACGAGACTCCCAAGAGTTGACTGGACCACATCCTGACATACGGTCAAGTCCTTCGAAACTTCTGGAAGTCGAGGACTTTGTTTTGTGCCCGAGCGAGGAGCAGAGAAAACGAAGTTTCGAGGCTAGTTCCGACCAGGACTACAATCTGACCCAGACCATCCAGAATGTCGAAGAGATTGTCGATGACAATCGAAGTATATCAGAGAACTATGACGTCGTCGACGACGTCATCTCAGACAAAGGCGATGATGTGGTTGGGGACGTCATAATTGAAGACAATATCGACGATGACAACATCCCTAAAGGATATCCAGTCAACGATGGCTTCACTATTACGGATGATGCAGGATATACATATGACGTCAACTTAGAAAGTGACGTCATCACTGGATTGCACCAAACGGACCAAACATTCAAACTTGAAGCAATTGTAGAAGACTCTGTCACAGATGACGTCACAATCGGCGACGATTATGTAGCAAACAGCAGCCTAAGTGATTTTCGTTACTATAACACCGGGAAGATATCAGAAGACATCTACGGCTTAGGCAAAGCTACCCCTGCTGTGTACGATGATGAAATTTCTATCCATCCAGCCGCATCTCGGCATCAAGACCATCAGCGCAAACACATCGGTACAGTTTCCTCAGAGCAGGAAGCCAGTGCAGATACCAATCTTGACAGTAGGTGGCCGGATGAATCTAGACGTACACTAGAAGCTTCCAATGCCTCGCTGGACACTTCTCTGGATCCTCTGCTCGATGAGCGCCACCGCATCTACTCGACTCTTCTGCGGCGGCTCCAGTATCCCTCGCAGGAGTGGACGGATCTCATCGAAGGCCACCTCGACCTTGGTCTCCACAACACCGATCAACAGCTGCTCGAACTGATGGAGAGACAGCCAAGTGGATCGCAGGTTGAAAGGTTAAGAGATTATACCTCGTATTACCCGACAGGGTTCAGCTCTGCTGGGGTGCCACGAATTGGGGATATGTCAGCAAGAACCGATGACCATGGGTCCTATCATTCAATGACGGCATCAGACTCATATCAGCCACTTTATGGTGAGTCCGAGTTTGATCGCACACCGGATATGGAGTCTGAGAGCCGTCGAATGACGTCTGATGGTTATAACTTAGGAGGAGTGATGATCCGTGACCGTTTTCAATCTCTGGGGACAACTGCAGAGGAGGCTTATGAGTTCCTGCGGACTGATCAACCACGTTCTCGTATGGAAGAGACTTATCACTTAACAGAAACAACCAGGGATTCTCATCATCCACCGTCACATGTCGCAAATGCATATCACTCGCAGCTGTTATCACCCTTGTCTTATCAATACCAAGATGTTGTCAGAGCTACTGAACTTTCAAGAAGTAACGATGGAGAAGCTGATGAGTACAGACCAAGGTCTCGAATCCTTGCACTGGAACACTCGAGACCAGACCGACGTTCAAACTTAGAGAGGAATATCTGGATTGCAACGAGGAGGGAAATCGGAAGCGTTGCGCGCAACAGAGCAGATTGGAACTTCGGTAGAACTGAAAAAGAGAGCGTCACACATGATGGGACGAAATGGAGCCGCAGAAATAATGGAAGGGAACACGTTCCAAGTAGACACGAATCCGAAAGGGAATTTCATAGAACCATACCTTGGTCCGTGCACGATAGCAGGGGATGCGCTCTCTGCTTGATGGAAGACGTTGTACCTCGATCCCACTACGACTTCGGGAGGCAAAGTGCAGCTGGGACTTCACCCAGATCTCGAAGATGCAATCTGTGCATGAGGGATTATAGGACGATCTTCAAGGATATCCAGAAGGATATGACTCAGAGACGTCGACCCAGGTGGATGCTTCTGAGCCCTTCTTACACAAGAAAAAGCATCAGATAAGAAGGAGATCAGGATAAACAATTAAACATCTGAAGTCGTTAAACCGTTTAAACTCCATGGAGCGAACTCCTGGCCGCTGGTTTCAAGAAACTGCAGATATAATTTTGTGATCAAAACGGTTGCCACGACTAATCTGGTTCCAAGTCTATGATTTTTGGTCGCTGATCATTTATCCATAAATTACAGAAATTCTGGCGAATTAACCCGCTAATTCTGTTTTATATGAATACTTTGACTGCAGGCTGCACTGCACAGAAATTTGCCCATCGGCTGATGTCTCGCACATTAGACACCAGCTCCCTAAAAGTCTCAAATCACTCATGATGTTGTTGTTGTTGTTGATGATGATGATGATGATGATGATGATGATGATGATGATGTTGATGATGATGATGATGATGATGATGATGATGATGATGATGTTGATGATGATGATGATGATGATGATGATGATGATGATGATGATGATGATGATGATGATGATGATGATGATGATGATGATGATGATGATGATGATGATGATGATGATGATGATGATGATGATGATGATGATGATGATGATGATGATGATGATGATGATGATGATGATGATGACGATAAGTACAGTAATAGTGCCTAATAATAAAAACCCTACCGGTGCATTATCTACGAGTTGGCACTTGAGACCTACGCCCTCTATGCACTTCGGCAACCAACCCTTCTGCTATTCACTTAATTTTGCTTTTGTTGGTAATTCTTTGTTTTCGTGTTGATCACCAAACTTATTTAAATGTATTCCGAATCAAGATTAACTCCGCGTGATCAGATGACAATGATATATATTGTTAAATGTACTTACCTTATACGGATTTTGAATACCTGCAGGTAAATATTTAGCCGATAACAGTATTACATCTGTATAATTTGAAGCCCCAGGCAAACTTCAATTCAGCGCATTATTTTGTTGCTTTCTGAACTTGTGGTTTAATTAAATTAAATGTGGGTCAGGTGACACCAACAATACGGTTGAATTTATTGTATGTGCTACTTCTATTACTACTACTGCTACTGCCACTGCCACTACTACTACTACTACTGATACTACTAGGCTACTACTGCTGGTATGCAAATACCACTACATCTACTAGTTCCACTACTACCACTGCTACTACCATTACCTACTACTACAACTAGGTCTTCTTCTTCTTCTTCTTCTTCTTCTTCTATACTACCACTACTACTACTACTACTACTACTACCACTACTACTACTACTACTACTACTACTACTACTACTACTACTTCTACTACTACTACTACTACTACTACCACTACTACTACTACTACTACTATTACCAAAAATACTACAACTACTAATACCATTAATACTACTACTGCTACTACTACTTCTAGATACTACCACTACTACTACTGCTAACATGGTGGAATGACACGTTCTATAATAGGCCTACATTGCGCAAGTCTACATAATATCCAAAGACGTTAGGACTCTTCTAAGGGAATCGCTTAAGTCACTTAAAATAAGATTGTGCCAGTCACGACCGTGTGGGTGCTCATGGGTCTGTGTACGTTCGTGTGTTTTATGACGCCTTTTGCAATGCTCTTAACGGTGCAATCAACCCGTTTTATCAGAACTGGAGTTTCAGCTGTACCATCATTTCTTAACGTCTACACAGTCATCTAGACGTGCATTTAAGTGTGCGCAATTTCCAGATTTTGTCCTCTAATGGACTCTATTCATCAATTAAGCGAGCATGATATTATTAGTGCTTCTATTTTACGTGAAACTCCTTTCCGTCTGATATGGCAAGAAGGAAGGGAAGGAAGTATTAAGCAAACGAGGAAGCATTAAAAGGTTAGATGAAGCAAAGTATGACTATGGAAGGCAAAGAGGGCGCGATGTGAACGCCCGAATGAAGAATTCATGTGCAAACTGTGAAGTCAAGTCTTTCTGACGCACGCTTATTACTGTAAATGAACATTAAATAAAGTTAGCGTGCAATTGCTTCTTTCGTGTCGTAGGAGTAGGAATATGTTGTGCCGAACATTTTCACTGCACAAGACCAGCAAGGCCATAAAGAAGAACTCCAATACGGCCTGTTTAGCCAAAAGTCATGCCTGGTCAGTCATGTATGCATGAATTAACAACAAGAAGAGAGTCGAGCCCACATGAAAAGGCCTATTTTAAAACATGGCCAATACCCCTTCCTTGAGAATACTGTTGGATGCAAAGTCTGGCGTCTAGGACTATAAGCAGTGTTTCTTTGTTGACAAGACTTTCAATTCTATTGACATTTGAAAAGAGTTCGACCAAGTTGAACAGTCTAGCATAGGCGTACTATAATAGAAAGCTGCTTGTATTCACTGTGATCACTCTGCACTTGTCTGCATGCCATTTCTGTTTCGGTTGAGTTGGTCGCCATCTAAGAAGGAAGAAATCTCAAATGCCTTGTTTGGTGGGATACAATGCTTTGTAATTATTTGGTGGATCAGCACTAATCCTTTACGTCTACTCGTCGGGCAATTTGTATGAACTACCAAATATAATAGCACACCTCCTGAAACGAATGGCAAAATTCTACCTGTCATAATGTCATATTCTATTCAACGCTATCTCAATGCATTGCAGTGCAATTATAAGTATAGCTACCCTGCGCCCACTATCACAATGTATCCTACCCAATCCTACAATATCTCCCAGTTCTATACTATACACTTCACTAAATCTATGCTATCCTACTGTAGGCGACTCTACCATGTCTATATAGGCTACACTCCTAACTTCACTATTTGCTACCACAACTTTACATTTGCCATCGTCTTATAGGCCCTACTCTACCTGACATTACCCTGACTAAATCAGACCAATCAAGGAAGTTCTGTGGGTGACTGTCTCCATGGGCGCCCGCACATAGGGGCAAGGGGGGGCACTTGCTCCCCCCCCTGGAAAATGGAAAATTAATTTTTTTAACCACCACTTTTGGGTTTTTAACATATTTCTTCACATTAAAGCACTAATGATACGAATGATACACACAGTGAAAGCCAGAAACCTATGTTTAGAAATCTCTGTAGATATAAACATGCTCTTAATTTTCTGCCTTGCATAATCAACATCTTGTTAAAAGCTGGAACAGTGACCATTGGCTGTTAACCCTTTGGCAGGCGCCCTTGCAAATAGTATTTTTCTATCGATTATGGCCTACTTGATTGGAATCTCGCTGTCATGCAACCTTTCACAACTGCACAAAATTAAGTAGGCTATCAATAGAAGTAGCTAGAGGAACTCTTGCACCTTGAAAACTTACACCTATTTTTTGTTCACTTATTCATTCATTCAATGGACTTATAATATTACAGTGCCACTTCAGGAACCCACATTTAACATCTACTTGTAAAAAAAATTTCTTCGCACTAAAGAAATTATTCATATTAAAGCTGATACACAAAATGAAACTGAAAAATCTTGCATTAGGAAACCTCATTAAAAAATACTCGTACTCTTAATTTCCAGCTTTGCATTTTTCACACTCTTGTTACTAAGACATTTACGGTAACTGTCACCATCTAAAAAATTTTGCCCCCCCCTGAAAAAATTTCTGCGGGCGCCCATGACTGTCTCGTATCGCAATGTGATCACCGCTGAAATATTGGTTGTTTCCCTAACTTTCTTTTCTGTTGTCAAACTTTTTAAAAACCGAATTCAACTATCAATAGACTTACATGTACATACATGCATAATGGCACATACACAGACATTTTTATCCAAATTTTATTATAAAAATGCATACTTAACCAAGTAGGCTATAAACACAATCGTTATTCATGCACGTGTGCGTGTGTTTGTAGGTGTGTTTCTGTGTGAATCATGTGCATGAATGTATTAAAAATTGTATAAATTATGTCTATTATATTAGCTTTCCTCACTACCATAACCAATATCCAATACTCCCAGCCTGCTGTGCCTCATTGCAACACCATATGCACGGTGAATGACTGATTAAAATATGCGCTGCTCTTCAAACCGGCAAACGCCCGTGTCATCCTATCTTTTCATTCCATTGTCCTCATATTATCCAGATGCATGCAATACAACGTCATATTTTGAGATTAGCATCCTGGTTAGACAGAGCTATAGGAGACGAATGAGGACATACATGCAGCCGGACAAATGCATAGAAAGATGCAACAGAAACACAGACAGAGACAAGATACAGAGACAGAGGCAGAGACTAAGACACAAGCAGGCAGACAGAGGCAGAGAGACATTTCCTTAACCCCATGTCCCGTCATTTACTTATCTATGCATCATCGTGACAGATCACAGTAAGTCATCTTGACATACTAGTACTCTACGATCCAGTGCAGGCAAGACATTTGGGTCCGTGAGTTTGTGCGATTGTCCGTGAATCTATGCGTCCCTCTATCCATGTGTAATTGTATAATAATAATGTATATATGCATATCGATGTACCAATATGAACAAGCTTCTCATGAATGAATATTAATGTGGACAAACGAAAATATAGCTAATGGCATGATCTGCCACTGTTACGAATAAATTAGAAATGGAAACGCCCATCGTGCTCTACTTTGAAAAGGACTTTGTGGACTATGGAGTTGGTAAAGAAACGGCTCTGTCCTTTCTGTCAGACATCTTAGAATTATGTTTGGGTCAACGCCTCAGACGTCTATCAACGACAAACAGAATTTCCCTTTTCATAGGATCCACTCAACCGCGTGACAGCAGCGCTCATGTATGCCTACACAAAGACGCTGTTCAACGCTATTATCATATGAAACTCAAAAGCTTTTGTGTCGAGGGTTCTTTTGCTGCTGGTCGCTTTTTCCTTAGAAAGTCTGCTGACACTTCCGTGTAGAGCTACGTGGTGTGCATAGGTTTGGTTGAACTCTCAGTATTTGAAATCGGTAGGCTACGGTACCGAAATGGGAAGCAAGCAAGTGGGTTTCTTGCTAGCGGTGGTAACGCTGGTGTTGGTTTTCGACTGCGGAAACTGCAATTATCAGCAGTTCCGGTTCGTGAAGTCCATCCGAACTGACATCGCTACCCGCCTGGAAGATGCTGAGTCCGTCCTTCATCGTGACTCCAGGTCCATCCATCGACGTCGAAGGTCTGCTGTCCTTAACTCGACTGAGCAGCCGCAAGCCCTCGACGATCACAACAGGCTACGGAGATTGGAAGGAGCCTCCAATATGGAGCTGATGGTAAGACCTCGGCTTCAAGTGCATATTATAATTTATGTTGCTGCAAATTCGCACAGAATTTATGTTCAAAATACGCGAATGCGCATTGCAATTTTAGAGCTTATACTCGAGGAGTTTATTATTTTGTAAGCTTATAAAAGACGGATGCCAACAGAAAAGATTAGAAGGAGAAGGCAAAGCAAAAAGTTTGACGACATTTATTCGGACGTTAATGCAACAACAGTAAGCTACTGTTTTTAGCTACACAATGCATCGTGTTTTTCGTTATTGCTGTTCTATTGTTGCTATTTTTAATCGTAATGCTGTTGCCGTTTTGCTCTGGCTGTTGTTGTCCCTGCAGCTTTTGTTGCTATAGGTCTTCCTGTTGCTGTTCTTTCTATATGGATATGCTAACTGCTATTTGTTGTCTTTCTTGCTAATGTTTCTGTCGTTTTGGATGACGTTTGCAAATCATCTCTACCACCTACGGGTTTGATCTTGCTCACGTTACTTTAATTTTAATCTTTAATTTTAATCTTTAATTTTAATCTTTAATTGTAATTTTTAATTTTCACGTGTAGAGAGAGGTTAGCAGTATAGGTAAGTTCATTTTCAAGCTGAGTTCCATGAACACGAATCAAGTTAAAGGTATGAACAATCATGAATACATTTAATGAATCTCAAAGACATCGGCTACTCAAAATATTCATGCACCATCTATAAATAGGGCCTGTGTCCTGTGTAGATCTGGGACAACGATCTTGCGAATGCCGCTGAGCGTTCGGCTATGAATTGCATGTGGAGTCACTCCAACTATGGACAGAATCTGTATGCAACTACCGATCCAAAGCCCATCAACATAACCGCTGCAATAGAACAATGGTACGCCGAGAAGTCAAACTACAGCACTTACTTAAGTACTGGAAAATGCAATCCACCAGATCAACCGTGTCTCCACTATTCGCAGGTGAGATTATTATTTCATTAGTGAGTAACCCAGATTGAAGAAATTAATTGCAATGTCATATCCGAGTTAGGCCTACCGTGTCTGTCGCGAACAAGACAACTTGGCCTTGATGTGATACTGGTAGAAGGTACATTGTAACTGCAGGTGGCACCGTGGCAGGCTTGTTTAGATAGCCTACGCCTGTCATGTTGCTTTGATTTCTAGGTTGTCTGGGGACCTAGTCGAAAGTTTGGATGTGTTTGTATACAAGTAAAAGGTATAGCTGTTTAGATACGCCTGCCGTATTGCTTCCTTTTCCAGGTTGTCTGGGGACCTAGTCGAAAGCTTGGATGTGCTTATACACGATGCTCATCGTTGTCCTTGACGAATTTGACAAATGCACTACTCCTGGTCTGCAACTACGATCCAGCGTAAGTTCGTCTTTGATCATAGAAATATCTGGCTGACTTTATGCTTCGACCTCACTCAGCTTCCTCCCACCGTTCACTTCGTTCATCCAGCGGACTTGACCTCTTGGTTCCTCGCTCTAGCATCCATGGGCGGAAACCTGGGCGGAGACTTGGGGGGGGGGGGGGGTGGGGCGAACGAGTGGCCGAAGGAAAGACGCGAGATTTGTTTTTAGTCATCTGGCTAAAAAGTCAAGAAAATTTCCTATTTTCACCGCCCAAAAAGTTGATGACCTTTCTTTTTTAGTCATTTTTTCACCGAAGAAAACCGGAAAAGCAAAGAAGATTTTCTATTTTCACCGCCAAAAAAGTTCATGACCTTTTTTTAGTTTTGACCCTCAACGATTGGGGGGACAAATGCATGGGCCGTCCCCCCAACACCTCCGTTGGGGGGACCATTCCCTCTGTCCCCCTAGGTTTTCGCCCATGCGCTCTAGGACTGTTATGACTCAGTTTCGATCATTTTCCTCAATTGATCCTTCTTTTTAGAATGTACTTTGTCCGTATGTCTGGTAGTCTCTCCTCTGCTTTGTCTTTTCTTAAAAACTGCTTCTTCTCGTGGGGCCTTGAGCACTGGGAGCGCTTCTGAACAGTTCACCCTACTAGAGGTGCTTCATAGATGCTTATATATGCAATGCAATACAACACATAGACTTTAACATTTGTTATTTTATCAGCTTGACCATCTTTGATCCTACGGATAGCATGCTTTTTGTGACTTCATATGCCTATTATACTCTTGGTCATTTTTTATCAACTGCGACTATCACAAACATAATAATTATTTAATCTTGATAAACTGATATTTGTAAAACCAGATCATTTTCATCTTAGATCTTTATGATAATCAGAGAGTGGGGCGTGTTTGCTTTTGCAGTGGAAATGTCGACGGAGTGAAACCGTACAAGGACGGTGTTCCTTGTAGCCAATGCGCCAGTGGGTCCTGGTTTTGCAACAACGGACTTTGCGACGGTAAGAGAATTATCTTGTCTATACTGCACGCAGCGCTCCTGAATAAACCGGTGCCCTGCGCTTGGCTTTCGAGTGGCGCTTTAGAAATTTGAAGCTTGCGATTAGATCTGATTTCCAAGAGAAACCAGCGATCTCCGCTGTCAAGCAAAATCTGTGTGCTGATCAAAGATAAGTTCGTTAAAAAAAGTTGTCAAGATCTGTGTAACACAGAGTCTATAAGCTGAACCTCCGAAATATCCACTCGCTTTCTTAGCAGTCATCCATAAAATCACACTGGTAAACAGTTTTTAATTAGCTAGTTTTTTAAAGATTGAATTCACTCTGTATTTCACTATTCATGACTTAAAGGCCTGTAGCCTACAGTCAATGCAAACTAAGGCTTCAGTTTGCGGTCGTTTCAAGAGAAACTTTAATAAAAATCGTGATCCATAATAAAAACCATACAGGTCAAAAGCCTGATGCAAAACACACTTATAATTAATCTATGTACATGTAAACACAGTTTGCAAATGCATCTGTTTCAGACTGTTTGTTGTACATTCACTGCTACTATAATAATAGGCTAACAACTTCTCTAGCCTAAGTTTCGTTGGAAAAAAAGAAAGTTACTGTTAAGCTTAGGCTACTATAATAGTCTTGACCTGCTTCTAGCGCAAAAGATCCTGCGTGGCCGAGTGGGTTGTAGCCCGCTCGCCGCGCCGGTGTCACGAAATAGAGTATCCCCCGTATTAATCGTATCCCCCCAAAAGAGGAAAAGTCAAAAAGCCACTTCCGCGTGAATTTATTTTTTGCAAATTAATTTTCATCTGCTTTGTTTTGACCAAGGACACTAACGGGTATGTTTATTTTTTTTATTTTGATATTTTTTGCTTTGGTTTTAGAGCACTTAAAACTTTTAAAACACTTAAAGACACTTAGAGTCACTAAATAATTTCGAGTTGCCTTTCTCTGAACATTGCTTAGGACACTTAAAACAATTAGAGTCACTTTAAATTTTGATTAGAGAATAAATATTTCAATTATACGCATTTTTCAAAAAATGGGATAGAATGGTTTATCCCCCCGGATAGTCTAGACCGGTTAATTCCATCCGGGGGGATAGATTAATTCATCCCCCCGGATAGCTTTCTGGGGGGATAATCCTTTTCGCGACACCGGCGGCCCGGGTTCGATTCCCGGTCAGAGATTAATTTCTCGGATCTTTACTGCGGGTGGCTCGGTCACTATATAAACGTGGAGTGTGAGGTTGACAAGGTTGTACTCTGCCTCCGACACTAATCATCTTCGATATGAAACAGTGTCGTTAAGCCCGAAGTACTGCTTCTAGCACAGATTGAACGTTTGAAGTCAAGTGCTCGAGGATTGTGCAAGTAAAAGCATAATATTATAAGTAAACTTACAACTAGAATACTCTAATATTGTATTGGTTAATAACATGTCGTATTTCAGGAAGATGCAACGCCACTGGACCGTCATGCGGTAAGATCAATGTTCAATTATTGCTCTGTTTAACCCTTTAATGCCGGAGGGTATAGGATTTTCCATACCATTCACTACCATCTCGGCATTAAAGGGTACCTAGACAGTTAGGCCTATATTGTGACTCGCATTGCAACCTATAATAGTAACTAGTAAGGATGGACAGGGTCATGTTCAGAGGTGCACAGGCAAAATTAGAGGTGAGAACACGCTTCAGTTGCTTAAGCCCATCTGCAGGTCATTTTCCACGTATATCACCCACGAATATTTGTGAGGTGAGTACACGCTGCATACACGCGCGTCGTCTCGCGTATTGTAGCCTCGACTAATAGCACTGGCCATCTTCTGTCGTACGCTTATTCTCAAATGGAGTTGCTTACACTGACATATTCTGATATTCACGTGACAAGAAAGATAAATCAACGGGTCTCAATTATAGGAGTCGACGAGCTGTCTGTTAATTATGCTGTGGTCGCACGTACAGTAGAAAAATATTTTTAAATATCGGAAATAAATTATGATTAGGCCTATGGGTCATTTGACCGTTAAAGGAATTCAGAAACATCCACGGTCTTGCATACAAAGCATCTCTGACTAAATTCGGTCTAATTGGCGCTACATAATCTTCAATAAACATAATTGCAATTACACCGTACCATCACTAGAGCATCTATAGATAAAGTTAGAGTGTTATTCAATTTGCAGATTGTACGCTCATGTGTAAGAACTACGGAAACATAACTGGCAACACCTGTGCCTGTTCCTGTGCTCCTGGATGGTATGGACCGGACTGTGGTATGTATAGATCTGCAGCGGCGCCGTCAGGATTTTTTTCTGTATGCACAACTTGTACAAAAGGATTTTTTCTGTACGCACAATACAACTTGCACAAAATAATATGAAGCGAACAGCGATCGATACGAGCTTATATATATATATATATATATATATTATATATGTATGTATGTATGTATGTATGTATGTATGTATGTATGTATGTATGTATGTATGTATGTATGTATGTATGTATGTATGTATGTATGTATGTATGTATGTATGTATGTATGTATGTATGTATGTATGTATGTGTATATATATATACCGTATATGCCTACTGGCGATTATGAGGTATCACCAGCATAAGCTTTTTGCTCCATTTTGGGTATACGCATAGAAGTAATTTTGGATGTTAAAAGTGGTGACGCTTTTTTGCCTTTCCGCGCTGTACGAACTTGCGTAAGTGCGTACGCCTAACGGCGCCCCTGATAATATTGTAAGTTATAATTATGCTGAACATCAGCTGAGCACTAAAGACGCGCTACATAAAGACTCGAATACAGTTCTACCAACAACGTAATTTCTTCAAACTGCACCTTTCCCAACCGAAGACTCCTGCTATTAATGTTATACATTAGTCAAATATTGGTTTTTGCAATAATATTGACATGCAGGCATGACCATTTGATAAATGTTGTTATTTGTAGCTGTCAGCAGCTCCTCTGCACTGTTGCGGAATATGATGTTGGTCTGGTTGTCGTGGTTACTTCCCTACAGTCTCCGCAGCATCTAGCGCACGGGCAGCACTCCAAACGTTGCTCAAATGTCATCTCGGATGGTCATTTCTTTAGTTTATATTGGAGATCAGTTATACATAGCCTAACTCTTATGACTGGTCTGCGCGATTCACATGGGCGGAGTTTGGTTTCCGTTCTTGGGGGAGCTAACTCTGAATCTGGGCCTTATTGGGAGGGCTAACCCAGAAAAAGGATACCATTTTCATGGTAAAAAAGTAGAATTTGGGCCTTCTTGGAGGGGCTAAGTCCCCCCCCCCTTGCCTCTGATAAACTCCGCCCATGGCGATTCAGATCCTGAGGAAAGGTTTCAGGGATACAATAATAATTATTGTGGAAATTTACTACACACGAAATGTGCAACCTGTAGGCCTAAGATTAATATTATTCTGTTGCCTACGAAAATTGATTCTTCATCTGTAGAAATCATGGAACGTTTGACGAAAATAGCACACGTTTCTTGCAGACTTTTTGTGAGACTCAAAAGACGATGCCAAAAAATTTCGTTCATGTGAATCTAAGCCAA
>OX243818.1:5481688-5539904 GCA_945859605.1 Lumbricus rubellus
AAACAGATGTCGCTGGTGTTGCATAGAGATACTTAAGTTGAGACAGACAAACAGACAAACAGACAGACAAGAAGACAGACGGACAAACAGACAGACAAAAAATAGACAGACAGGAAATTGCTGCAGGGCTGTTTTTAAGGAATTTTTAGAACTGCACAACGGTACAACCCCCTTCTTTCCTGTCTTACCTCCATGGTAAATTACTCTCAATCGGAGAAAAATGGCCTTTTCAACTAGTTTTAACTGCACAGAAGTGCTTCTACAACTGCACTAATCAATATAGAACTGTGCTTTTTGTGTACAACTGCACGTTAAAAAAGCCCTGAATTGTTGAACAGAAGACATCGATAAAAATAGACCTTGGAATAATTGGTATGCGAGAATTGATCGCCGACCGCAAATAGCCGAGCATCAGCCGAGACCGAGACGGCGAGGTCGTCAGTACTGAAATAGAGATTCCCAATGGAAACAATGACGTCCATCCATTCGTCGGTCTTACTGTCTCTCTGTGTGTCTGGCTGGAAGTATTTGGGTGAGACTCACTCACTCATTCACTCACTCACTCACATTCTATTTCTGTCTCTGTCTCCTCGTCTGTCTGTCTGTCTGTGTCTCTGTCTGTCTGTCTGTCTGTCTGTCTGTCTGTCTGTCTGTCTGTCTGTCTGTCTGTCTGTCTGTCTGTCTGTCTGTCTGTCTGTCTGTCTGTCTGTCTGTCTGTCTGTCTGTCTGTCTGTCTGTCTGTCTGTCTGTCTGTTTGCCTGACTGCCTCTCTCTGTATATACATGTAGGCCTATATAAATATTATATGCAACTTACATTTATATATGTGGCGTGCCGCGTGCGCGTTATATAGGTCTATGTATACAACCGCACGCACACGCACAGATATAATTATATTTAAATATATACATATAAATGTATAGAATATTTAAATATATAATATTTCAAATAAATAAATATATCTATCCGGATGAGGTCGAGGAGAATTAGAAGAGTCTTTCTTCCGTTAATCCCGTCTTTAGTCGTTCGGCTATTTTGGCGCGAATAGTCTGGCGGGCATGCGCACTGAGCACATCCGCCGGAAGTCCGTCGGTTCCGTGCGTGCCATTATGCGGGTGGAACGTCTCGTTCCGACGACGACCGTGGAACATCGAGATCGGTGAACACGCGACAACGCGATGGAACTATAGGCAGTTGCATACAACGATAGACAACGATGGGCAACGATAGACAACGATAGACAACGATGGACAACGATAGACAAAGGTTGATGCAACGATGCAACTGAAGAAAACGGAGAAATTTTGAAGACAACGCAGAAACTGAGGAATTATAAGAATGCGATGTTCTTAACCCTTTAATGCCGGAGGGTATAGGATTTCCCATACCATTTATTACCATCTCGGCATTAAAGGGTTAACAGAGTCTTTGGATAATCAACTCACTTAGCAAATGACTGGCTGGCTGACTGACTGAGTGACTGATTGATTGACTGATTGACTGGTCGACTAAACTGACTGGCTGATTGATTTATTGATTGACTGACTGACTGACTGACTGATTGATTGACTGATTGACTGACTGACTGACTGACTGACTGACTGACTGACTGACTGACTGACTGACTGACTGACTGACTGACTGACTGACTGACTGACTGACTGACTGACTGACTGACTGACTGACTGACCGATTGACTGGATGACTCAATGACTCAAACACTGGACAGACTTACTCACTGCATTGCTGATTGACTAGTTTTGTCTGACTGGCCGCATGGATTTACTGTTTGACTGGTCAATGCACGAACCTTCTGACTGACTGTCTGACTGGCTGTCCAATCAACAGGCTGACATCATTTTCCACTGACTAGCTGGATAAATGGCTAACCGCGTAACTATCTGACCGGCCAATATCCATATGAAGAACTGCTGTATGCCTATGGTCGGAATCTGACTTCTTCAATATCGCACATCGTTGAGCATAATTTCATTCTGTCGTCTTCCGTTGTGTGTGGAATTATTAGGCTACGTCTCTAAGAAAATCGGAAAGAAAAAGAATTAGGTATGATGATAGGCTACTTGTATGGATAATGGAGTGGCGTCTTTTGAATCGTCTTCATCATCAGAAGATTCATTGCGAAGAATTATTATGTTGAAAACTCGACGATTCAGTTCAGGAGCAACGCGTTGGTATGTGACCGATTGTGTTTTTGCTCTTCCGACGACTCCATAAAAGCGAATTGGTTGTAAATGTAGTGGTTTTTGTTGTAGTAGTAGTCGAAGTTGGAGTAGTAGCTACAGTAGTATAGTCCTAA
The DNA here is from genome assembly GCA_945859605.1 of Lumbricus rubellus. NCBI lineage: Eukaryota > Metazoa > Annelida > Clitellata > Crassiclitellata > Lumbricidae > Lumbricus > Lumbricus rubellus. Next base: position 5,484,006 of record OX243818.1, read on the forward strand.
AAAATGAAGTGGGGGAGCGCTCTTTATAATAATAATATTAGTAGAAGTAGTAGTATTAATATTCCATTATCCATGGAAAAAAGTAGGGGAACGGCTTTCCTCCGCGTCCCCCCCCCACTACACCACTGAGTAGCTATAATAATATTATTATTGTAGTAGCAGCTTAATAGAGAAATGGAAAATCAAACTGCTTTGATCAAATATTAACCACATTGACCACCATAAATAATTTTATTACCTGAACTTACCATAAATTATCACAATATGCTATTTATTATAATCGTTCATGAAGTTTTATATTGGGTCTCTTCAAAGTAGGCTACCCAGAAGCGCTCACGGCCCAACCACGGCTAAATTGGACAGTTCTGAGTTTCTTCAGGCTTAGAGTGGAGTGACCCCTTGCCACTATATATACGTAGTTTAACAGGGAGGTCGTTCCAGGCTATAGGACCAGCGACCGAGAATGAACGACGCTGTCCAATAGAAGAAGTCCAAGATTTGGGACCCTATGTGTTTATTCCATTCAATTTCGTTTCCGTTAGTGGACATAATAATATGAAGCGCCCTTCACAGTGTATGACTGTTACACAGACTAATCAGTGCGCAGAACCTATTGAAAATCAAATAAGTCTCAAGACAACAGGCAGAAACATGGGTGTCCAATAATTATAAGATCTGAACATGAGTTATAACCATTACATGCAGGAAGGTCATTCCACAGCAGCATGGTCAACAGAGGCATGGTTACGAGACCGTGGTACTGAAACGTCATGTCGGTGCGCAGAGCGATCCGGAGCTGAGATAGGCCTTGTGATAAGAGTATGGGATACTGTAGACTCGAATCATACAGAAAGCTTTTGTTAAGAAAAGAATAATCCAGTTGCCCAATCCCAGCCTGGATAAAAGAGGATGGTGACGCTATAATTGATCTTTGCTATCACACAGACAGCCTGCAATACACGGCGCTAGTAGCATCCTACAAAGCACATCAGATCTATCCTATGGGATCGAGTTTCGGGAATCAAACTAAGTAAAGACGCCCTGGTCTCAATCTTATATAACATACATAGATCGCTTCGAAGGTGTCTAATGACGTTGCTCTTGTCAAATTTCAAGCAATCATTAGGCCTACCTCCGTATAAAGTGTAAGCATACTCTCTGTTTAATATGATTTACGACGCCCGCCTTCGATCATGACGATTTCGGGCTGCCATTGTCTGAAATCATTGCAGTGCATTATTTCCCCAATGTAACTCTACGACTGTTATAGTTAGTGACCTCTGTTTTGTCGTTGTATAACTATAATGCATGAGGCTTCAATCGATGGCAAACCAAACCGTAATTTGCGATCTATCCAGTCGGTCGTCTATAGTCGCATTTGTCGTTGTCATGTTCCACTTTAACCCTGCCATTGTAAGTGACATGAGTGGTGTGAAATACAGAGGCAGTAGTTAGTATAGTGTTAATGCAAATCAAGTTTTAAAGATTACCATTTTGCTAATTACTTGTACACCTGTTTTAAGCGTGACCTTCGCTTTATAAGTTGTGGTAGACGCGTACATTTATGTCTTATTCTAGTGGTATTAAATTGTGTTGTCTGTTCCATTTACTAAAGATACTCATTGATTAATTCATACAAGTATATATATAGCACTTCGTCACCGAAACTACTCAGATGTGCTCCCGACTCCAGCACAGCCAAATTAATTCGTCTTCAAATGTCTATAGAGAATAATGCCAGTGACCAATGGAACAGGAACAGGTCAAGAGGGGGGTCATAAAACCAGGCCAACCACAATGTGTGGGGTGCGGTGGTGTAGTAGGCATGTTCGTTGCATTGCACCCGGATGGTTGCAGGTTCGAATCAACCCTAAAGCCGCCGCATAGGGAGCTTGGGCAAGTCCTTCACTCGCAATAATTGCTCAGCGCTTCGACGTGAAACTCCGATTCAGTGTCCGCGCTGTAGTCGGGAGCACTTCTGAGTAGTAATCTTGAAGGGGCGCTATAGCAAGTTCACATACATAGGATGATAGGCCTACATTAACAAACACGGCATGACATGAGAAGGCGCGAGCAAACGAGACGGAGAGCACTTTTTCAGCTGATTGTAGGCTAAGGAGTGACTATAGTCCTAGTACCGTGTGCTACTCAACACAGGTCGACCAAGGTCAAGTAGGTTAAGTTGTAACGCGGCGCTGCTGGCATCGTCATACCAAGGAAACGAATCCGTATTCAACACGCTGACGGACCAGTGCATCATTATCATCATCATCATCATCATCATCATTACTATTGTTAGTGTTGTCATCATCATTATAATTATTATTAACAACTAAATAAAGAAAACGATTAATCTCTTAGAGCCTGAGAGATTTTTTCTTCCTCTGAAGTTAGAAAATAATAGAACATGAAATAAATAACAACAAAAACAATATCTTAAAATAACATGACTGCATTTGAGTGTGGGTACATAATTATTATTCTGTCTGTTCAAGAATCTAAAATATACAAAGATGGATCAGGAAGGCAGTTTGAAAGAAATTCCAGATCTCAATATCCATGACTCCGACTCCACTTTCGACCTGGATCACTCCATTTCCTCGACGGTGGACTCCGGATCTATTTCCGTCCCAACACCAAAACAGTCCCTCATCGCACCTGGACCTCCAACGATCCAGGTATGTGGTGAGGAAACTGGGAAATCCGGACTGCTGGACATTCCCTTTCGAAATCCCCGACTGCGTAGTCCGTCCGTGTCCGATCTACCTCGTCCACGCAGTCCGTCCATCTCTGATGAAGTCATCCATCACCAGGAGCGCAGGCTCAGCTACCAGCTCCAGACGTCTGGAGCGTTCGAGGTGGAGGAGGACCACGAGTCAGAAGGACGAGGAGGAGGCAGACTGGTTCAACATCATCGCGGTGGTCTGTCACCCGGGTTGTTCCGTCCGACGAGATCCCGGGTTGCGGAACCCTACGTCTTCTCGATGTCTCAGACCCCTAGCGGTGGAGGCGGTGGGGGCGGTGGTCGGATGACCTGGGACCGTAGAGGGTCCGCTCCAGTGGAAAGACATCCACAGACATCGGATCCACCTAATATGGAATCAGCAACGTCGAAGATCAAGAAGTCCTCGTCACCGGAAAGGTTCCAACTTCCGGTCCGCGCCAGCGTCCCAGCGTCCAAGGAAGTGGCGCAGATGAAAACGACCATGGAGAAGAAATCCCAGGGGGCGCTGCTGCAGGCGACATCTTCCATCGACAGATGGAGCCAGGCAGCAGCGACCCATTCGCGTTGGGCCACTCGCGCCCTCTCCCTCCCAGTCCCCGGATGTCTTGTCGCGGTGCACTCTGGGCCACCGGAAGCGTGTAGTTACGCGGCAGAGGCGTCGTCAGAGGGCGCCGTGGCTTCCGGAAGTCGATGCCTCAGCGAACAGACCCGGTCGCTGTTGCTCTGTCCGCCTGAGCTGCCGTGCAGGCGACGAAGCGTGTCGACAGAATGGTGCTCGCATCTAGAGTCGATTGCCGAGGAGAGTGCATCTCTGCAGAAGTCCAACCGTCGCTATTCCATTCCATCACTGCCGGCGACCGACATGTGATACGGTTGACCGACATGTGAAATGGTTGACCGACATGTGAAAATGGTTGAAAGACATGTGATACGGTTGACCTACATGTGACACGATTGATCAACATATTGTGATACGGTTGACACCGACATGTGAAATGGTTGACCGATATGTAATACGGTTGACCTACATGTGAAAAGGCTGACCAATATGTGAAACGGTTGACCGATATGTGACATATCGACACTGCATACGGTTGATCAACATGTGATACGTTTGGGCGCTATGTGAACCGGTTGATTGATATTTCATACGGTTGACCAACATGTGACACGATTGATCAACATTATGATACGGTTGACCAACATGTGGCGTTGTTTGACTGATTTCGATAAGGATGCCTCATATATGACACTATTTATTGGCATATGACACGGTTGACCGAAAAATGCTGCGGTTGACCGGCAATGTACATTTTACCGACTTGTGACACGGTTGACCGACATGTGATACGGTTGACCTACATGTGAAACGGCTGACCAATATTTATGTGACACGATTGATCAACATATTGTGATGCGGTTGACCAACATAATTATGGTATTCTTGACCGACTTCGATACGGATGACTGATATATGACGCGTTGATCGACGAATGACACAGCTGACCGACATTTGACAATTTTACCAACTTAATTGTAACACCGTTGACCGATACACGACACGGTTGACCGGACTTGTAGCACGATTGACCGAAATGTGACCGGGTTTAGTGACTACGGTTCAGTTCAGTTTATTTGGTTGGGAGCATCATCATGTAAGATATTATTTTCTTACAATATCATCATGGTTGGCATAATCGCTTGTGCGTGATAATACACGAAAAGGTTAATTGAGTATTTACCTCTTTTTATGTAGTTCTTGATTTCTACTGTTATGTTAAGAAATGCGAAATTCACATTCATCTGCACCAAGTCAAATTTATCCACCATCACACTATTATTTTATTCTTCTCGACAGTTATATAACTAAAGTAGCCTAATACCATCATAATTGTTTGCTTACTTGTCAGGGTTCCCTCCTCTGCACGAAGTCAAATTTATCCAACATCACACCATTATTTTATTGTTCTCGGTAGTTATATTACTAAAGTAGCCTAATACCATCATAATTATGTGTCTGCTTTGAGAGTCCCCTCCACGCTGTTCTTTTCAGTAAGGCATAGGGCCTACACGTACGATCTTTGAGTTGTGCCATAAATAAATTTCAAATTTTTCAATTTGTTATTTATTTTATTTATTGTGTACTTCACCAAGTAGAAACTACGCGATCGTGTTTGTTTTTAGTCCTTGCCTAATCCTCGGTTCAAAGACTATGGAGAAATTTAGGCTCTTTAGGCCTAATCGTTTACCCCAGTTTAGAGACTCGCTTCTTTTCGCCATTTTTCTCTGGGCTGTGACGCAGCGTGGCATGAAGAAGAGCGCGAATGGTAACGATAAAGAGCGAAGTGAACGGAGATGCTCGTATATACACGGAAGACGTTATGTAAAGTCGATAGATTACACTCGAACTGTCAAACAAGAGGAAGCGCGTGACCGATACAAACGAACAGCCATGGATCTGAAGAAGAAAGCTTCCTCAACAGTGAGTCGGTCGTGGTGCGCAGGAATACGTCTGGACTACTTTCACATAATTCGGCGAAATTCGCTAATGGTGGCGGCTTTCTTGCAACTGTCAGCGCCGCATTTCGTGTGTTTTTAACGGTTGTTCTCTAAGTGCTGCCGGTTTAAGAATGTTCTTCTTCCGACATAAGACTGATAGTCAAGAGTTGAATGCCAAATTCTTGAACACCCAAGATGGATGCCGGTAAACAATGGCGCGCACAGATTTTTTGGCTGAAGGGGCAAACACAACACAATGATTATGGTTAAATGCCTAGGCCTAGAAGCTTGAAACAGAAAGCTAAGAACATGTGTATTTTTCATGGAGATTCCAAAGAGCAAACTTCATTTCACTTTGTGTATCATTAGTGCAAATAAATGCGTGGAAACTGTAAAGTAATAGCCTAAATAGGTCAAGTTGTAAAACAGGTCAATTTTCCAGCGGTCAAGTGCCCTCTTGCACCCATCATCCATGTGCAGGCGCCCATGGGAGTAAATGTGAATTTTAGGTTAGTAAATTGTTCGCCATTGCCTGGCTTAAAATAGTAAATTGAAGTCAGATTGACAAAAATATTTTTGCTTGAATGGAAGTGAGAATGTTGATTAAAAAAAACTTCCTTAAATGGTAGATGTCTTCCTGACAAAATAACCCTTAATTAAATGGAAGTTTTTGTTGATGAAAAGAATTCCTTGCAACTCAAGCTAAAGAATAACTGAAGGTTAGAAAAGAACTTTTATTAGCAATATTTAATGATATATGTCGAGCACCTATCATCGGTGAGCTTAGATCAGTTTACACCGAACACAAAATAGCTGGAATGGTTATTAGTGCCTAAGCACATCTTGAAGTCATCATTTATCAAGAATAATTAGGACTACTGTAATTAAGACCACCATTATTACCGATATAACCTAGTGCATAGTTGACCTCCAATAGAATAGAAATGAAATAAAGAAGTCAACATTCCTGCAATACAAGCTCAGCTTGGTCCGATGAATACCAGTCACTTCGCCAGGGGGCTACAGTAAGGGGCAGATGATGGAGGGCAGAAGGGTAGGGATGGATGGGGAAGCTGGACTGATGGGTACTAAGATGGATGGGAGGGTTGCATGTATGGTTGGGTTGGAGGGATTGAGGGAGAGAGGTACAGGAGAAAAGTACAGGAGAAAGCCTACGTAAAATGTTCAAATTTCATCTGCACGGTCTACGTCGCTCTTAAGAAAGGCAATCTGGTATGATCAAAAATTCTAAATCCAATTATCATCATCTTCATCATCACATTTTACAGCGCAATGAAACATCCCAATAGGCAGAAAGGGGACATCACAGGAGTCAAAGTAGAAAAACTTGAATTATATTTCACCTGATTTAAAAGCCATTGGGCCTAGTGCAGCAGATTGTCAAACAAATGCCTAATGAGCACAAAAAATACAGATAAGTGAGCACATTTACAGACAACACATTGACAATGCGTGCAAGCGCTGTATGTATACGTAAACAACAACGCAAACAACACGGGCTAAGTCGAAATACAAAACGTTTAGTCAAGCGTGAAAATCCTTGAAGCGATGTCGTCGATAAGCCAGTCGACACCAGTCAACAGATTGTCGCCTGTGACTGCGCTACATCCGAAGACCATGCAGTGATGCGTCTTCAAGTTGTCCAGGTCCAACGCCTGAAATAGCAAAACTCACAATTTTCATACTTCATATAGTTTCTACTTCCCTACACACTCAACATAGTTTGTATGAGCAGTTGCTATAGCGCCTCTTCAAGGTACCTATTCAGAGGCGCCCCCCGACTACAGTGCGGACACTGCATCGGAGTTTCACACCGAAGTGAATGAGCAATTGCGAGTGAAGGACTTGCCCAAGGTCCCTACGCGGCGACTTGAGGTGAATTTGAACCTGCAACACTCCGGCTACAAGGCAGCGAACATACCCACTACACCACCAGGCACTACAAATTAGTGTCGTACAAAATACCTCATAGTAGAGTCGGTGACCGAAACTCATGTCACTGGGAAGAGCAGACACTGGTCCCTAAGCAATCCTTAGGTTTGGGGGGGGGCCCGGTAGCGCAATGGATAACACTCTGGTGTAGAGTGCGAGAGGTAGCAGGTTCGAGCCCCCGTTGAGCGGATTTGATTTTTAGGCTGCTATTAGCGCCATTGTAATTGCAAAGCTGTCTGCTCAGTTGGTAGTTAAGTTTAATTAAGATTACTGCATAACTTGTAAATGTAAAGCGCAGTGCGTCTTGCAGGAAAAGACTAGGTATATTATTATTAAATGAAAGAATTTAAAAACAAGAAATTGAAATAAAAGTGAGTTGTACAACCGTTGCGACATTATATTTGTATATAATTATGCAACAATGATTTTATTCAGATGCTAACACATCAACAATCAGAACAATATTTCCTTGATGTAACCCTTACATTTCTGAGTTATTTATTTTCAATGGCAACAACATGACCTGGGTTGCATGTCTCAATAGCATCCTTTGTCAACACTGCACAAGAATAGATGCTGAATTTTCAATTTCAAACAGCAGCAAGTAAGAGAGTCAATGAAAACAGGTTCTGACTTTGGTGGAAGAACCGTAAGCAAACCTCTTTAATTGCGTCTGAGGACAGGGCACCAGGCAGATCCTGCTTGTTCGCAAAGACGAGAAGCGTTGCACCAGCCAATCGCTATTTTTAAATTGAAAAACAGTCTTAATCACAACTACTATTTATAGTCTATGATAATCAATTCATTCATGCTCTTGATTAACCTCAAACATAATTATCGCAGAAAGCAAATGTACCCTATACCATGTATGTTTGTAATTATTATTATTGTAATTTATCTATTATTTAAAATTTGTGATATGCACAAGTAAATAAATGATGGTGATGATGATGATTATTATTTATTATTATTATCTTCACCATCATCATTACTACTACTAGTATTATCATTGTTAATTTTCATGCTAATATTATGCTAATAATTGCACATGTAACAAGATTATGTTTAATATTCAACATAGCTAAATAACGTCGGTCAACAACCAGCAGATAATTATGTGTCTTAGTATGTTACAATGTGTACTGTTGGCTCAATAAATTTATGGTTAGTATTTCCGTTTATAAAACGTCACTATCTAATGAAACCCTACTCTTCACATTCCTGGCAGAGTGCTACCAGTCACAATAATATTGGTTATCATAGAAACCACAAAGCAAAGAGCAAAATTTGTGATATATGCAAGTAAATAAATGATGATGGTGATGATGGTGATTATGATGATGATAATAATAAATTACCTCTTCCACTAGCAGGCCATCCAGTTCCTGCCTGCAGTCCTGTAGCCTGCGTCGGTCTGCGCAGTCCACCACCCAGATCAGTCCATCCGTACTTTCAAAGTAGTTTCGCCAGTACGACCGCAGTGACTTCTGTCCGCCAACATCCCAGATGTTCAACTTAAACCTTCAAAGACATAATCAAAACATCTCAAGAATTTATTTAAGAGATTATGTGCGCTGGTTTCTGAACTGCAAGGAAATACTCTCCACAACTTCAAAATCTGTGGGGTGTCTTGGAGCAAGCAAGTAAGTAATGCCATTCCCACATGTTCCCATCCACTTCATAACCATCCTAATTCGTAAATATCACACTTCTAAGTCTAAGTCTAGATAACTTTCGGGAATATTGAGCAAATCAAGCAAATCTAATCAAACCTACGAATTGCCAGCGATAGCAGAACAGAGCACTTAATACTATACACAATTACGATGAAGCACAAATGCTCTATTACCTTATTTATCATATGCACTAGAATCCAATCATAATTTATAACATAGCACGATACGAGATGCCAGGCCCTTCTTACCCTCTGTGTTCCAGGGTCTTTATGCTAAACCCAAGTGTGGGTGAAATCGTAGTGATATCTTCACCGTTGAATTTCTTCACTATAGTTGTCTTACCGGCATTGTCCAAACCTCTTAACCAAATTGGTTAAGAAAAACAGTTTGCAAATAAATTTAATCTGCCAGCCCTCATGACTTCTGAGAGTATACAATCATTTATTTACTGACAAATTGAGTCCTCATGTTTCAGCCCCCACCCCCGCATCTTCAAACATAAAACTATTTGATCATCTACCTCAATTATACAAGAACAGCTATGGCTCAGTTCCGGTCCTTTACCTCAATTTGGAATACGCTGTCCCCATTTACTCGTTGAATGGTCATAGCTAACAGCGGCGCTATAGAAACTACCAATTACACTACAATACATAAAACGAGCGCTCTGTGACAAAACAGCGAATCAGCGATGATTCATTCTGTTTACAAAATACCCAGTTCGAAATCTCCGCCCACATTTTCTCTAAATTATCAAACCATTACAAACTTTCAGTGTAAAGGATACAACATAAGTATTCGGACTTCCTTTTCCTTCTGCTTCATTTTCTTCAGAATAGTTAACAGTCCCATGTTCTAACAATTTATGAATCGCTTTCTATAAACCAAATACCTCAAGAAATCATGGCAACACAGCATGAATCTCGTGGAGACGCCTCAGAAGGAAGTCCACTCAATCGCAATAAGTAGAGTAACAATTTGAAACTACGCAATTTAACAATCATCAGAAGAGATATTTTTAATTACTCTCTTAAATACGGTACATTTTAACATAATGTAAGAAAATATAAGTCAAAACGCTTCTTTTTACTCTAAAACTTGCCAAACGTTTGAAAAATATGTTATTGGTGCGATTGTCGTTATACCATTGTCATTGGATCTCAGTGGTAGTCTTCAAACGTTCTTAGCAGTAAATAAGTAAGTGAAATTCTATTGCTTATGAAGTGAAATCACTCATAACATAGCGCATAACTTAGCAAGGGTTTTAAGTGATTCAGAAGCAAAACTATTGCAAATTCACCTGGAGTGACCAATTTATTCTAGTTCCACAGGCAACGAAGGTGTCCAAGGCGCCGGCGGGTAGTATCAAACAAGCTATTCCACGTGTGCCTAAGCTTAATTTCTGCCATTATATATTGCTTTCGGCTTCTAAAAATAATTTATACGTGTGTCTTCGGAGTTACCTTGCTTAGTGCTAAGTCAAAAACCTTTTCAACAGTAGTGCTTCCCTTCCAGTGATAGGCCTAAATTTTTTTTTCTGCACCCCCCCCCCCCCCCCCATTGAGATGCCTAGATTAAACAATAATGCTATCCCTGGCAAACTCTTCCAACGTCAGTTTTGGCTCATTCTGATTCCCTCTGTTTATCATAGGGTTCGAGTTGTGCCTGTCTGGTAGGTTTATAGGGATCGAATGCACACCAATTAAAAAAACGACCATCAAAATGACTTTTTTCGTTTGACTTGTAATTAATCATCACAACAAATTGTAATTGTGTAAGTTAAAAAATAAATAAACTCCATTAAAATTGGAAACTTTTTATTCATAAACTCTACATAAAAGTTAAGCCACTAAGAAATGAATTAGAATGTCATCTGTTCTGTCAAATTAAAGCTCAATTTAGCCTATCTATCAAAACTACAGAACAATGCTGCATGGAAACAATTATTAGCATTCACTTCGAAAATATTCATCCGTCACAATAACTTAAACATGCATATGAACGGCAAGTCCTGAATTTAAAATCTAAACTTGAAAATTTAACTTCAGTCTGTTCCATGATCCGTAAAAAATTTAAAACTTCATAAATGTCTGAATAAATTGCGCTTCCTGTAAGTTTCTGAGTAATATCGTACAAACACGTTCCTGGTTAAATAAACAAACAATAATGAACGCCGCCATTTTGAGTACAGAAATCAAATGAAACAAAATGTCCAATTAACATCATGATTAAGAAAGATTGTCATAAAAACACAGGCAACATCTAGAGTCGTGTAAACTGCATGCTCTTAACATAATTCTAAAATCTTACATAAAACGAATTTTCATTGCACAAATAATAGCATAAGTAAGTCGGCAAATCTGCAGCACCTTTATGTAACTATTGCAACCGAGTCATGATTCTAGCACATACCTTAAGTCATCGAAAACAAAATTCTCCAAAAGTCTTAAACAAGTTCAGAGAACATGAGCTAACATAATTATTGAACACACGACATCAAATCATACAAAACTTCAAGTCTTTTTCATATGGCTCGCTATCCTAAAAGTCATCGGTTTTATGCACAAACCTTCTTACACATATACCTGAAAATTTGCACAATTTAGAAACTTCTCAAAGAAAGTGTAAATGCCCACTAAAGCAACGTTAATGCTCCTTATAGGCACCATAAATGCCCAGGCAGACAATGTACTGTCCTCTTTTGACAATGTAAATGCCTTCTTACGTAGTCATAATTATAATAATAACAACTTCAGCTTAAGAGCAGTCCTAGCCCTGGGAACAAAAGACAATCTACAGAGCACAAAGAGTGATAAGATGTCGATAACAGATACAATATACAACTTATGATTGTAGTCACAAGAACAAGAAATAAAATGATGCTGGGTGAAAGGTCACTGCTTGTCGACAACTTCCTGTCTGAGTTTCGCCGCCAGCGCTCTCCTCTTGGCGAGCATCTTCTCCTGGCCAGTAGATGCGGATGATGACGATGCTGATGCTGCTGCTGGCTTCTGCCTCCTGGTGCCATCGTTAGAAGTCTTTGTGTCTGTGTCGCTGGTGGCAAGCTGCTTCTCGCGTGCGTCTCGACGCATTGCGAGGATCTTGTCTCTTTGTTCTCTGAGGAATTGTTGTCGCTGACTCATTTCAGATGCATTGATCTTACGTTGGCCATCCTGAAATTCAATTATCATCATCTTCACATCCATTTAATTCTTTTGTTTACGTTATTTCATTATTTAATTATACAATGATTTATTGATTTGTAAAGTGTGTACACTGTACAAGAAGAAAAAGTTAACAGGAGACTGAGAAGACATGTAGTCATAATGACGGAACCCTGGAAATACATGTGCTCCAATAAAACTCTTCGTCAGCGTTCCCGCTGCTCACCCAAACTACCTTAACCACTGGAGATACTCTACAATGAAGAGAAATGTCAGGATACTGCCTGGAGGGTCTTGGAATTTCTCTCATTGTCTCTGATGCTGGATGATAGTTAGAGACAGTGGCGGCGCCAGCTAGACAAATTAGGCTGGAGGTCGTGTCAAGGTCATAGTGCAGTTATTTTGCAGGTCGAGGAAATTAAATGTAAACAAGATATTAAAAATGTCAGAAATAGGCAGGTCATCAGCAAAATATGAAGCACACGTCAAATGACTTGACTGCAACCTATGGTAGTGCTGCCACTGGTTAGAGATGATTTGTATGTGCACCTGTTATAAGCACCCCTTCAAGCTCTCTCTCTCTACTCAGAGGCGCTCCCGAATGCAGAGCAAACACTGCATCGGAGTTTCACGCCGAAGCGCTGAGCAATTGCGAGTGAAGGACTTGTGTAAGGTCCCTACGCGGTAGCTTGAGGTTGGATTCGAACCTCGGACCTTCCGGCTCCAAGGCAACGACGCCACCACTACACCACTGCACCCCACAATTTAATTGGATTTGAATGCACAAACTGTTATTGCGCTTCCTTCATCTCGATTGTTTCCACTCTCCTCTTGGGCGTCCTTCATCCATTTCTTTGCAGACTCAGCTGATGACATCTGCGGTGATCCTGATGATGATGATTTCTGTGATGATGGAGACGTTACAGATTGGCTGCCTCGGAGATCGGATGAAGATGGCTGAAGGAAAACAACATAAGAGGATGTTAACTGAAAATGCTGAGATACCTTTTGTTAAAAAATAAATGTATGTGTGAATTTCTGTGCATTGGAGTGCTTCATTCTTTCAAGAATTTATATAATGCATTTTCAAGAGGGCTACTCAGCAGCGCTACCCGACTCTGGCACGGGGAAAACATTTTGAGTTTAATAAAAAAAACGCTTCAGCAAGAGCCACAAAAAGCAGACGTCACTGAGCCGACCACAGAAAAGGCTCGATTCTCAATAGTTGCAGTTCGTCCAAGTGGAAACAAGAGCACTCAGAGCAGAACAAAAAGGTGGTGGTTTTGGAAACCATGGAGCAACAGAGGTAGCACTGCATTCGAGCTGTCCAACACTAAAGTGAAGTTAAAAAGCAACTCATGTAATCGTAAATTTTAAAGGACAAAAAATGAGTCCTTATTTCGTACCTTCTTATCTGCTGTCGAAGACTTGTTGCCAGTGGATTTTGCATTCGTTTGAATTTGTGGATCTGATTTTGTGGCTTTCGCGGTTGAAGACGACTCAAGTGCAAGCAATTTCATCTCCTGAAAAACATTATTTAATTAGTTATTTCGCTGTCAGTTTTAATTAAGTTAATTAATTAATTAAATTAATTGAAAAATTAATGAAAATTAGTTGGGTAGCAATAAATAAATAATTGACCTGTTCAAGCAATTAATATTATTATTATTAATCGTATGAATTACTGAAAAGTAATTAAACTAAAATATATGCAGAAATCAATAAACAATTATTAAGCAGCTCAAGCAATTAATCGTAAATGAATTAATTAATCAAAAATTAATTAACCAATCATAATACTCGCAGCAAAAAATAAATTATTAACCTCTTCAAGTTGCTTCCTTTGCTCCTCAATTTCTTTTCCTTGCCTGGAATTTTAAGAAAGCCAATGAGAAATAAAGAGTTTTCAGTGTAATACAAACAGCAAACTTGTTTAAAGAACATACATGTATATTGTATTGCATCTGTATTGTATGCAAGCATTTATTAAAGTGTGACTAGTAGATTGACTGTTCAGAAGCGCTCCCAATGTGCAAGGCCATGCAAGAAGAAGCAGGTAAAGTAAAAAAATTGAACTAATAGACATCATCTCCTTGATCTTTGAGAAAGGTGTCAAAATAAAAGTAAATAAACCAAGGAATATAATAATTATGTTATATTATATTTCCCTCCAGCATTTGAATACTTTGAAGATTGATTAAAAGACATAAGATCATCAATCCTATCCTATTCTATTCACGGATTCTTAGTACCCCTCACAGTACAATGCAATAAGAGGTGCCCCATTGCAAAAGCCTCTCAACAAAGAAGTCGTAAGACATTGGGCTGCAACAGTGGTTTCCCAGATAAAATCTCAGCACGAGTCACATCATGACACTAGAAGTCAATACTATATTTTGTACACCACACTCATTAAATAATGTCTTCTATCATTGCTCCGTGAAAAGTGACTTTTCGATAGAACATGCCTGGAATGTTTCCTCTCCGCATCCATTGTTTGCTGTTGTTTCTCGTCATCACTCTGAACCATTGTTCTCGTGTTGAGAAACGAGTCTGGAATGATCCCTGTTGAGACAAGAATCATGTGAAGAACCTGTTCTTGTATGACGATGTTGTGGCTGATCATCGCGCTGTTGAAGAGATTAAAGTCAGATACCGATAGCATCTGCTCAAAGCTTGACTGCAATGCACCACAGAAAACACACAAGATGATCGCACTAAACTGTCAGTTCATGTTAACAAACACAACAACAACTATTATTAATATCAGGGCTTTTTTAACGTGCAGTTGTACACAAAATGTGCAGCTCTAAATGGATTTGTGCAGATGTGAAAGCACTCCTGTACAGTTAAAACCAGCAAAAAATGGTCATTGTCCATTTTCCTCCGATTGGAAGTAATTTACCATGGAGGATGGGAAGGAAAAGAAAGAGTTGTGCAATTCTAAAAATTCCTTAAAAACAGTCCTGATTAATATAATAATCATTATCATAGTAATTATTATCATAATAATCATCAATATTTAATCACCAAAACCACCACCGCGGCCCCTCCCCATGGAAATTTAACACCTCTGTAACTACAACTTTTTCGTTTTACCATATTTCTATGCACTAAAGCACAATGGCACTAATCATACACAAAGTTAAATTGATAAATTTACATTCAGAAACCTCAATGAAAAAACCTACGGTCTCACTTATGCTTAGCATTATTCGAGCACTTAATAAAACAATCTAAGCGTGGCCAATTCATTTTGCCCCTCCTTCAAAAATATATGACAACGCCCATGAACCATGAATGGCTCAATAGCATTGAACTTGTACTTATGCTTCATAATATAAGTTTGATGAAAACTAACACCGAAAACTTCGCGTAGATCTGGCTCTGCGTAAAGTTTCATGATGCCGTCGTGAATTTGACCAAACGAAACACGTTTACTCTTGCAGAAGTCCTGCAACAAATCCTTCACCTGTTGAAGGAAAACAACAGCTGCTAGATAGAATGTACCGTTGAGGCAAGTGCATGTGACCTTAGAGTAAGACAAACGCAAGACATGAGACAAAGCAAGGAAAAGTACTATATAATCTACAATATATGTCATTTCTTAGGGTCATCCGTGTATCATTCAAAATCAGAATGACAAAGATTGTCATGCATACATGAAGCGCCAACACACATGCATCATACATAATAGCACATCACACAACCAAACATGTATATCTGTATACATGCATTCTTTCGTCAAAAATTAATGTATATGTGTGCAAATGCACTTCACATGGATATTAACACAAACAAAAACATGCATACATGAACATACATACACACACACACAGCCAAACATATACTTGGACATGGATAACATTTCTTCATAGAATTTCTTAATAACATTTCTATACAATAACTTTACAAAGAAAACACAATTAATTATTATCGACAGATCTGGAGATATGAAACAATCATCGTAACTTCCATAAACTAGAAGCTGAATTTATCTACATACGGTGCACTAAAATGTGTATACATACATATAAATTTATATATATAAAATTATACGACTCAGAAAGACACTTTGTGACAAACAGAAAATTAATCATAATTAAATTACAACTATAAGCAGTATTCAGACAGCATACCAGTTCTTGGTAGGAGGCGTACACAGCAAAGTGATCTGCTGATATTTCGATTGATGGATCGAAAACTAGAAGAAAAAAAACCAAATAATAATCATTTAATTCAAACTGACGCAACGCAGTATAATCACAATCAGCAATGAACGGATGAAAACAGTCCTGAGTCAAATTTACCAAACTGCATAATGATGTTATTAATTAACTTTATCAGCACGACACAAAGGTCGTGTTTGCAGAGACCAGCTTATTTCTGGAGCACCGCAGATGTCATTTAAACTGAAAACTTTCCTCTTAAAGTCTACTCAAAGTTCACGTGAACGCTGAAGATAGGGCATTATCAATAATTTACAATCAAATATTATGATATCTTTATACCAATAAACGATAGAAAGAGATTAATTACTCGTGAGCAAGAAACAGAATGCTCACTTAGGGAATTTTCGTCCATAAACGACTTGACCGGTATTTGAAACATTCGATCGTTCAAACAATCGAGCAGTTCGTCGTAAATTCTGCTATCATCCTGCGACGCCATCTTCTTCTTGGTTACCTCAGCAAATTTAAGAAACCAACGACGCTATGCTTTCGCCGCCAGGTGTCACCAGTCCATCATGTCAACAAAGGATTATATATTTTTATGAGACTAATCCTAATGTTAAGGTTTGAGACTAATTCCACAGTAGGCATAATTATTTATACAGTGCTAATTCTAATGTTAGCATTTAATATAAACAGGGTTAAATAATTATTCTTCACTGAAGGTCTATTCGTGCGCTTCAACAGACACCACCATACAATATAGCGTCGTTGCAATTTCGTATGATGTAGGCCTACTGATGTTTGTGTACTGTCTTAGAGCACTGTAATCTCTGAGACTATGTCATAATCCTAAAGTAGGCCTACCTATGCAGTGGTTATTGTGCTCATTTGCCGGGAATGACCACTGACCTTCAGTGACGTTTTATTTACTACATACTACTCTTGGAATCTGTATTTTTCGCCCACATTACACGTAGTGTGTGTGCATAGATATATTTTAGCTGTGAGCGTGGGGAGCGGGTCAGTCTATTTTTAATCGAGTGTCTGTCGTGTAGGAGGCTGGCAGCGTAGCTGGAAGGTTGCTTGCTATCTTTTGTCGGACCAGTTGATGAATAATCTTCGGATTTTGTTCCACAGAGCGCTGATTTTCCATTCTAAATCCATTACGAAAATGCCTTTTTACGCAGTACATCTAGGAAAGAAACCTGGTGTTTACACAAGCTGGTACGTGTTTGTTATTTACTTGCCACGTCCTTCACGTGGTTATATTAGGCTAGTTGTATAATTAATGCCACCCATGCCCACCGGTGAGGATATAGGTTCCCGCCTATTTGCGTGTTTACACAAGTCCCACCCTTCCGATTCGCGAAATTTTCAATTCTCACTGCAGCGCCAGCCTGCCTATTTTGCAGTGAAAAATTACTTTTTTATGCAGTTTGTGCTTTGTATGTGTAGTATTCTGATGGTTGTTTCACTTTTGTTACTGTGTACTATTTAGATACTTCTTTTTCATCAAAGCTCTGTATCTAGGATTTTACATGACGCCAGAAAATGTATTGATATCTGTTAATGTTACAGTTTGATTATTAATTATAAAAGGTTATGTTTGGGTCATATGGGTGCGAAAAGTAAGGTTGGTTCTTTACTCTATTCTCACAAGAGGCAGCCATTGGTATGAAGTGTTAGCGACTTAATTTTTTTAACCTCGGCATATGAGGGGGTACGTGGTGGCCAGTCTCCACTCACCTTCAAATATTCCCACCGCTGGGTGGAGCATAGACTTTTGAAAAAATTCTAATTTAGTGGCAGTGACATAGCCAGAAAATTTTCAGGGTTTCCATTTTTGGGGATTTGGTTAAATATATATTGGGCAGCACTGACTAAGGGCTCGGTGCACTGACTAAGGGCCCGGGATTTGTTTCGTCAGCCTTGGGAATATCGTGCACTAATGCTTAGTCGTCATTGACGCGGCTGTGTAGATTTGTCTTTTGCGTTACATTATAATGTTCATGGGATGTTTTTGTGTTTTAAGGTCCGAGTGTCAGGAGCAGACGACCGGCTTTAAAGGAGCGCGGTTCAAGAAGTTCGACACGGAGGAAGAGGCGTTGGATTTTGTTAGCGTGGGAAAAATCGCCGGAGGAAAGACGGAAAAGAAGGAGAAGGATGCGAAAGGTAACGAAAACGATTTTGATTTTAATGAATTAATAATAGTTAAAGTGTCATTAAACAGTAGCCTGTCATTTTGAGTATTTGTCTTGAGATACTCGCAACTATGTCGTGACAAAAAGTACAGTTTTGAGTTGATTGAAACATGCTTCAAGAACAATAAAAGACACAGGAAGCAGTTTTGGTAATTGTTTTGGTTGCAGTGTATTGTTTCTGTAAATTTAGGATGTGCCTCTCACAGTGCACACCAACCAGAGGCGCTCCCATTGCGAAAGACCCAGAGAGAAGAAAGTAGTTTTGAGACAGTGAAAAAAGATGTGCTTTGGATCACCAGTTAAAAACGAAGAACATGTCAATTTAGAGCTCTGATTTCAAAGGTTATGGACACAATAAGAAATATGACTATTGTGTAGAGGAATTCATTTCATGACCACTGTGCATTAAATTTAACTTCTGTTGACATCTCTTTTCAGTGACGTCTTCGACAGCCGGAAGCAAGCGAAAAGCTTCAAAGGACAAGAAATCGGAAGAATCCGGAAGCGACTCGGACGACGCGGCCGGAACAAGCAAGAAGAAGAAGGACGAGGAGAAGAAGAAGAAGGTTGCGAAGGACGACAGCAGCGAGGAGGGATCCGGGTCGGAGAGTAAAGGACCGGCGGAAGATGATCCAGGTGAGACGAATACAGTGCTCACACTTTGGGCAGGTGACTGGGTGCAGGATTGATCATCTGTGCCAATGTTCATTTATTTATTAGTAACACTTATATAGCGCCACTTCAAGACTATCTACTCAGAAGTGCTCCAATCTTGACTAAGTTGCGTACAGTCTTTAGGCTAGAGGAGAACATGGCAGAGTTATCCTTGGGCACTAGGCAAAGTGCCACATTAAGCCCAGGACCAGCAACTTAGAAAGCACGCTCATAGAATTGAAGTTGTTTGCATAGTTGCTTTGCTACTCATTGCTAGTCCAGTTGGTTACACTTAATTTTCTCTATACTTTTAGATGCAGTGACTGTCTACACCGATGGGTGCTGCTTCAACAACGGGAAGGATAATCCATGCGGGGGCGTCGGAGTCTACTGGGGACCAGACCACCCAAAGTAAGTATCACACTAAGCTATAGTATTATAGTTATAATTAGTAATAATTGACAATTACAGTTTCCTCTTGTTTCGATATTTGCATGCATGTCTCCTTTTTTCAATTCCGTCTGTATTATTCAAAAAGCTCGAATCTATTGTTTTACTAAAAATATTTGATATATTTTGCCTTTGAAGACACTGATCAGTTTGTAGCAGCCAACCTGTTGAAGCAACCTATTTATCTATTTTCATCAACCTACTGTAGGTTTTTTAGCAACCTATTTATCTATTTTAAGCTGATTTATCTAAGCATTTTGTTTACAAATGTATTTTTAGCAGCCTACTATCTATTTTGGCAGCCTAATTGTATGTTTTGAACAACCTGCTTATGTATTCTAAGCAACCTATTTATCTGTTTTTGACAACCTATTTGTCTGTTTTAACAACCTATTTATCTGTTTTTAGCAACCTGAGTGAGAAGCTAGAAGGTCGACAGACCAACAACAGAGCCGAGATCTACGTAAGCCAATGAATTTTCACTTGTCAACTTGATCTAGTGTCATGTAAATTTTGACACTATCCCTGGAGTGCTCTTTGTAAATTTTGACAATACCCCTGGAGTGCTCTTTGCAAAGTTTCAGTGTAGTCATGAATCATTCTGATTCGGCGTATCATCCAATCAGAATTACCTTTTGTTTTTCTTTCTTTTTGCTCTACAGTCTCTCTCTTGTTGCTTACTAATATTGTATATTACTCTTTTATTATTCGTTCATTTTTTTAGTTACTGTTATGATCGTCATCGCTTTAGTCCAAGGTTGAAATGATCTGTTATGAATAAAGGGGCATTATTCGGAGCCAAATATTCTTATTATAAAGTATTATCAGTTCAAGAACAAACTTATCAGAATGATGTCTGCTTTTTTTGCCATGCTAGAGTTTGGAGCACTTCTGTGAGGTCTCCCTTTAATAGGCGCTATAGAAATTATTGAACGAATGAATGAATTTGCATAGAAGATTTATGATAATGTTCAATAAGATGATGACAATGTTGTAGGCTGCGCTGAGAGCCATTCAGCAGGCAAAGAAACTCGATGTGAAGAAATTGATCATCAAAACGGACAGTTCTTTCCTTGTCAACTGTGAGTGCATTCAGATTTATCAGATCTACTAGCTGGGGTGCCCGGCATTGCTCATGAATTTTAAGATTCGTCCGTTCCAAGCCAATGCCCTACTTCCGCATTCCCTCCCTCCCTACCTCGTTCCCTCTACCTCCCTCCATCCCTTGTCTCTCTCTCTTCATCCATCCCTCCCTCACACTCTGCCTTCCTCCCTCCCTCCAGGGCTTTTTAGAACGTGCAGTTGTACACAAAATGTGCAGTTCTAAATGGATTTGTGCAGTTGAAGAAGCACTTTTGTACCTGTAGTTAAAACTAGCAAAAAATGGTCATCATCCTCCGATTGGAAGTAACTTAGGCGTAAAAAAAAATGTTGTGTTTCCGGTAACCCGACCGACCCTCTTTTTTGGCCGCGACCCAAATAATTTTGTAAAAAAAATTTATTAAAAAAAAAAATTTAATAACTTTTTTTTTTTTTTTCAAAAAAATTTAAATTTTTTTAAAAATTATTTTTTTTACATTTGTATTGACATAACAGAAAAGACGTCAACAAAATGAAATTAATAGGACTGTTTTCTAGAGCAGTTTTAGGTGCAGACAGTCGCGAAATAGGCAGTTTATACTTGCTTAGAACACGTACTTTGTTGCAGCGTGCAAAAAAGACTAGCGGGGTATACTTTTTCGGACAGTCACTGCATAAAAATATTTTACCAAAATAAAAATATTTTCCGACCTACCGACCCAATTTTTTTTAGCTCTGTTACCGGAAACACAACATTTTTTTTTTACGCCTTACCATGGAGGATGGGAGAGAAAAGAAGGAGTTGTGCAGTTCTAAAACTTCCTTAAAAACAGCACTGCCTCCTCCTCTCTCCCTCTGTCAGGCGGTATAGAAATGGGATTATTATTGGATCTTCCACTGTAAAAGACTTCAAAGGATGGTTGGAACTATAAAAAAAACCTGATTGATGCATTAATACTGATGTAAATTTTGTGAGCAGGTCAAACGAGTTGGGTAAAGAAGTGGAAGAAGAACGGATGGAAGACATCGGCCGGAGCAGACGTCACGAATCGCGATGAACTGAAAGAATTAGACGCGGAGGAGAAAGACTTCAGTGTGACTTATGTAAGACTTTGACATGAGATGATTTTGTGGTATCAACATTTTTTACTATTGTGTTGTATCTACACATTTATGTAGCACCTCTCTCAGAATTACTATTCAGAGGCACTCCCAGCACAAAAACACCGGGGAAATTGATGTTTTTAAAGAACGAGAGACTGATAAGGAAAAACGAGTTATTAATTTAGTCTGTAGTCCATGAGGGTGGTTACTCCAAATGGAGGGACCAACCACAGCAAAATATTGTTTTTAATTTTCCTCGTGCCTGAGTGTTACCAATTACTTTAAGCCCTCTCCTCCTTCCATTGATGTTTTGATAGAAGCCTGAAATGTTTATCACACACAATTTTTTTGCAAATTTTTTACCTGCATAGTTATAAAATCTTTTTGTTTGTGGTTGTTATTTTTTCCTTCAGGTACATGTTGCTGCTCATAAAGGTTTGGAGGGCAACGAAGCAGCCGATAAACTTGCCAAAGCCGGTGCAAAGAAATAGAGCTCTACATGTCGTCAACAGCGAGAAATTTATTCGTCTTCAGACTAAACTATTTTTGCTTCACTGACGAAGAGTTGTTGATCTTGTGACGAAGAACAGTCTTTAACCAAATCTAGATTTCTAATCGGCTTCCTAGACTTCTTGTCCGCAGAAAAGGTTCCGGTGCTTTTTACATGCTGCAATAGCTTTAACGTTGAGGGCGGAGTTTTTTATTTTTGTATTATTTTGACAATGAAGTGTTTGTTGTCCATCTTGTGAGAGAAAAACTGTGCATAGTTTCTCTGATCTCAGCTTTACAGATGTGTCTCCAAGAAGCTGATGGTTTTTCACATGCAATGGTTTTTGGGTAGACGATAAATATAAGCTTGGATAAAGCATGCAGACAGATTTCTGATGCCAGCATCTAATCTTAACTAGTTATGTCATTTGGGGCAGAAAAGCAAAACCATAAGCTCGAATTCCCAAACACTACTTTCCTACTTAGTGCAGGGTATCAGGATTGTTAATCTTTTACCCGTTTGCCCCGAGAATATCTGCTGAAAACGGGCTTAAAATTTAAAAATGAACGGGTAAAGGGTTAAAGATGCGAGTCTGCCCCATATGACGTCATTTGCATGGGCAGGTGTTGGGCTGTTGGCGTGTGGATAGATTTTAGATCTAGCGTGAGGGTTTGCTTGCATGCATCATCCAGGTTTATTATTTATTGGGATAGACAGTTTTTTGTTTGTTTAATGGTGCATAGATTTGTGTGTTCAACAGGGTTTTGCAAAATGATTGGTATCTAGATACTTACACTGTGACGACATTCAGATTGTTGACATAACAGTAATAATTGATTGTAGAGACGTTTCAAAATTTAAAGACTGCTTTCTACTAGTTTATTATTTTCATTTACAGAGTTCATAATGTTTTTTTAACAAAGTTGGAAAACGCTTTGTTTGACTTCATTCGTTTAGCATATTCCCATTTGATGTGTGTAGAATTGTTTTGCTGGGGGCCATCCATATATTACATACTGAAAAACCGATTTTCAACACTCCCACCCCTGTTGCAAGTCGTACATTTTGTGTGCCGCTAATACCCGCTATCACCATTTACAACAATTAATTAGCTAAAGTCACCTATAATTCATAAAACATTAATTTAAACCTGGGACTAATCATTCATTTAAAGAATTTATATAGCGCCCCTCAAAGAAACCACTAAGAAGCGCTCCCAGTCCAACCACGGTGGAACAAAAAGTTTTAAGGAGCTTGTAGAGCACTGACGAGTTAACCCTAGGTAGCAGGCGTATCTGCAATATCGATATTAGTCCCAGGTTAAACCTATTAGCTGGCCAAATATTTGTCAGGGCCCAACGGTTGTGGTTCACTGTGTAGACCTGAACAGAATTTAATTATAATGTAATAAAAAAAAAACCGGACGTCTATAATTAGACAGTCATAATTTTTGAGTAGCCTACGTACATTTTTGTGAGACCCTCTCCTATATGCACCCGTACGAGAATCACCTAAATCCAGAATTCCCGCTTTGTTAATTTACATCAGTTTCTGTTGACGTAGAATTTGTATTTTCTAATCCATGTGACTTGACCAGGCGCTAAGACGAGTAAACTTTTAAGCACGCCTGTCGTTTTGTAATAGAATACATGTATAGCTTCCTTACTTATTGACAGAAGTGAGCTCTACCACCGATAGTATGATGATTCTTTTAATTCATTTATATCTATGGTTTACCTTAACTCGAAAATGATTTCCAAAATATCGTCCACCGTGGTTGGAAAACGTTTCAGAGAAAGTTTTCAACATGTTGGGAAAGATGTTCTGCATTACTTTCCAAACCACATGGCCAAAGGCACGTAGTTTAACATTCTTAAACTTTTTGCAGCATTTATTACCACAGTTACCGATGATTTAATCGTAGCACTATGTTGTCTCTGGACTTGACCCTGGCACGTAAACCTGACCAATAATTCTAACTTTAACGCTTTATTTTGATATAGCGCTTGTAGAAGCATTCATATTAGTCGCAGCCTTTGTCTGGCGTTGAGAAATACGAGAGCTTTCTGTAAATTGTAATAGGCAATTCGCTTGTTTAGAAACTGGGTCACTATGACCGACTAACACCCTTATGTAATGCAATGTTGAAGATTTTCAAGTGGTAGCAAATCGATTGTTTTAATTAATTCAATGTACAAACGTTGAAGTATGATATTCTTAAAACTCGGCCTACAGGATCGCAACGAAGCTCATCATTGTGCTGAAAATAGAAAACCAGTTTTTGTGGGGAATGGTTAGCCACCCCATATTTTTCTCTTAAATCGTGCGAATTTCAAATTTAATTATTGTTGGTGTATATGTATTTTTTAGGTTTGCAGCAGATGCAGAAAACTTTGACGCAAATAGACTGCATCATCGAAGTACACGACGCTAGGATATCCTTAAAGCCTGTGTGTGTGTGTTTTTTTGGTATACAATACAATACACGCTGTTTCTCGTTCTACCACTATCACTTTATGAACCTGCCTATCTATTGCTGTCTCTTTCTTATCTTCTCTCTGCATACTTTATTCTCTTGTGCCCTCAATTTCTAGACGGCTCTGTTTGGAATCCACATATATATGGAGTCACCACTTCTGCAATTACCGCTCAATGCTTTTGGTTGGATAAATGCATGCATCACATTTCAAGTATTACACTCTGCTGCATAAGGTGATGTCTCTTATCATTATTGCTAATGACTGAAGTTTTATCTGTTATCATTATAGATATTTCATTTATATATTTTTTCCTTTGGTCGTGGTTGGGCTGGGAGCGCCTCTGAGTAGTTCCTTAAAGGTTCGCTATATAAATGCTCTAAATGAATGACTGAATTGCAAATGAATGAAGTTTCATCAGTTACTCCACTCTACCCGCATGTATTTTACTTACTATTTATAATTCATTCATTTAATTCAAAATGTAAAATTGGAGTATGACAACATAAAATAATATAAATGCCTTATATAGGAAGTTAAACACTTAATGATTTTTATAGCTGTATGGCAGCCTACTTGGGGTCAATTTCTCATACTGCTACTCATTTTAACATCCCCCAATAGGGAGTGTAAGGCTGAGTCACCCATTTTTTTTTAGCGAGTATTGATTCCATTTCGTCCTAGTTCGTGCATGTGTATTGCCTTTTGCTATTGTCCTTGACTCTCCTCACATTCCCTTCTCCGGTCGAAATCCCCGGTTTGGGGACACCCTCATGGTGCGTCCTCACCTTCTCATCCTCAACAAGATGGACTTAGCGAGCATGCAATATCATCGGCGCGTTGAGACTACGTTGAAGGCCGAGGGCGTTGAGAAGATCTTGTATACCTGCTGCAAAGAGAATATGGACGTCGCTATTAAATCAAAGGTTAGTGGAATATAATGTAATACCAAAAAAACTTTTTTACCCAAGTGGGTGGCCCCAAAGTTGATGGGGTACCAATTGGTGCCAAAGAGGTTAGTACCCAAAATTGTTTTGCCAAAGTTGATGGTAATCAGTTTTGATATCGAACATTATGGACAAAGCTGCAAGAGAGATAGAGGAGTGATTACTTTACCATATGGCATACCGCAGATGCAAAATGGTTTCAGAGGGAGTTTTCATACACACACATGAGTTTTCTATTGGAGACGGGCCCAAAATAAACAGAATTAGTTTTTAAAAATTTGAATGATCTATATATTTTTTGCGTTTCAACACCTAAATATACCCATGCTTTAGTTGATAAACTGTTGTCAATGCATGCATTTGATTTTTAAATATTAGATAAATTTATGATAAAATAAAATTTTGTTTCTTTTGTTCAGTTACAAGTTTGTATTCGTCTGTGCAATTTTCAGATCATACCAGCCGTCATGAATTTGATCGAATCCGGGAATCGCTTCAACAGATCAGAGGTTTGATTGAAAGATTTAAGATCTTCTGTTTCCAATTTATTTATTTGTAATTATATATGGAAATTATTTGAATTTTGTTATTTTCAATTTATTATCCTATTAATCAGTTGCAGGTTTGTATTTAGTAAAGTTTCTTATTCAGAATTGGATTTACTAAATTGGGTGGAAAATATGTTGATGTCTCCTTACAATGGAATGGCTGCGTCCATACCTGCACCTATTGTGCCCTCTGACACATTCTATTGCAATCTAAAAACTGTCCTCTGTACCTGAGGTTTGGTCTGGACTCTGGAGTGCTCCTGAGGAGTAACCTTGAAGGGGCACTATATAAAACTTTGTAATGAATGAAAAGACTTGCTCTATTATAGCAATGCTGAGATATAGTAATTGCCAGCATCTTGGGCCAACAATTTTGTTCAGTCTTCAAACATGACCTTGTTTTAACCTCTAGAGTCTAATTATAACTTGACATCATTCTAAATATAATTCATACACGTTCGTTGTTGATATAGGCCGAAGATTACGGCGTCATGGTGATCGGTGTGCCAAATGTCGGAAAATCTTCACTAATCAACGCGCTCAGACATGTACATCTTAAGAAAGGTCTGTTTTAAAACACACAAGTCGTTTCGATTTTTCAAAACAGCAAAAAAATACTATGTAGAATAATCTTGTTAATTGCAATTCATAAACTTTTATACTTCATTGATGTCCAAAAACTACTGAACCAGTCAGCTAATTTTCTTCCATTCACTCACTTTATTGATCATTGAAAATAGAAGTATAATTTTGCTTTAGTCTGATTAGGATGTTTTCTCTCTTTTGTGAACAGAACTTTCATTTTTTAACCAAAATTTGCGTAATGCAATGTTGAAACTGTTGTAGGTGGGAAGGCCACTCCTGTTGGTGCTCGACCGGGTGTAACGCGGAGTGTTATGGAAAAAATACGGGTATTACATCGCCATTTATTAAACTGGAGTTCCTCTATTAACATTGTATTTCAGAAAATGTTATTGTTTTCTGTTAAGGTTCATCACTAGTTATTTTATTATTATTATTTTATTATTATTTTATTATTATTATTTTATTATTATTATTATTTTACTAGTTACTTCCTGTTCTGGATGTTGAGTATTCGTCACTTTCAATGTCACATCTACATACAATACAAAGCTGTTGAGAATAAATGAATGACTGGCCAGCCTTAAAAACCACCACTAAACTGTAATGTTTAGCCAATCAAATGAAAACGTCAATGACACTGGCATCCACAAGATGTCACTAAACACGGAATACTAGTACAGATATCAAGCTCTTGTTAGACACCTTTAAAACGTTTCTCAACAACACTATAAATACATTAATTGTGCTTGGTCATTACTTCGACCTTGGGATACAACAGTGTTTTTATTTTGGGTTCAACCATTTAGGACGGCCTACTATTAGAAGTGAATTATTTAAGATAGTAGTAATACTATTATCACTATTTTTGCGCTCAATGACAAATTCTTTAGCATTATTTTCATTTCTGGGCTCGATGTACCTCTGAGTATGTATCTTGCTAATGTGCTAGTTGGAGAGTATATTGATTTATTGTTTGTTTGTATGTGCACTTGCTATAGTGCCCCTTCAAGCTTTCTCTACTCAGAGGCGCTCCCGAGTGCATAGCGGACACTGCATCAGAGTTTCACGCGGAAGCGCTGAGCAATTGTGAGTGAAAGACTTGCCCAAGGTCCTTACGCGGCAAGGTGGATTCGAACCTCGAATTTTCCGGCTCCATGGCAATGACGCCACCACTACACCACTTGACTGATTGATTTATTGATTGATTGTCTGTACTGTAATATTATTTGTCATGACCTTTTCATGTTTTCTGCTGATGTCTTTAGGTTTCTGATCAACCAAAAATCTACGTCTACGATTCGCCAGGCATCATGCTGCCACACATACCAAACATGGACGTCGGTATGAAGCTGGCACTGTGTGGTGCGTATGGGACAATTCAGAATTGTCATTCTTAAAAATAGCATTATCATTATTGCTATTATTATTATTGTTTATTATTATTTATACTGGAGGTAGGACGATATCATTATTAGTTACTATTTCTATTATTTTTCAGGTAGCAGTAATATTATTATTACTGTTGTTGTCATTTTTACAGTACCTGAAGTAGAAATGATGTTAGTTTTATTATCATTATTATTACAGTACTTGAGGTAGGAATGATCCAGCGGTAAAATCATAGGAAGAAAAATCATTTTCCAGAAAAATCTCAGGAAGAAAAATAATTTTTCTGAAAAATCATTCGCAGAAAAATCATTTGCAGAGAACGTGTATTGACTTAAGTTTAATTAAAGATCTTTGAAAGCAAAGGTGAAATGCAAAATTGATTTTCGGGAGGTTACTGTAATAAGTTTTGTAAGTAAAAAAATGTATATATGTGACCTGCTCCGCCAAAAGGAGGCTGTTGGGGAAAATATGAGTTTTGTATATTTTTGTCTAAAAATAATAAACAATCACTTCTGTTTGAAATGCAGAAAAAATTATTATTTTATCTGTATTGGTTCCAAAGATATGAATTTTTTAATGTTTTGACAGTCAAAAGTACAATTTCGAGAAAAATGCGTTCGAAGTTTATCATCTTAATACAAATTAAATTCCTTAGCAATGCTTGTTTACTGACAACGTTTATGACTTTAATTGGTAATCCTACAATGGATATAGGTGAAGTCATGTGTGCAATAAAATCATAATTTTAGGGCCTAAGTCAACAATTTCGAGGTCACGAAATATGACGCAACCAAGGCTACATGTCTAGCACTGCACTAAAAACAAAATGGCGGACAAAACGGCGGCCAGAATCTTAAATGGCCACAAGTGGAGTTATGTATGCAGTAGAAATATGATTTCAGAGTCTAAATCAACATTTTCGAGGTAAAGGAATGCGATGGAAGCAAGGCCACATGTCTAGCACTGCACTAAAAACCAAAATGGCGGACAAAATGGCGGCCAGAATCTTAAATGACCACAAGTGGAGTTATGTATGCAGTAGAAATATGATTTCAGAGTCTAAATCAACATTTTCGAGGTAAAGAAATGCGATAGAAGTAAGGCCACATGTCTAGCACTGCACTAAAAACAAAATGGCGGACAAAATGGCGGACATAATCTTAAATGACCACAAGTGGAGTTATGCATGCAGTAGAAATATGATTTCAGAGTCTAAATCAACATTTTCGAGGTAAAGGAATGTGATGGAAGCAAGGCCACATGTCTAGCACTGCACTAAAAACAAAATGGCGGACAAAATGGCGGACATAATCTTAAATGACCACAAGTGGAGTTATGTATGCAGTAGAAATATGATTTCAGAGTCTAAATCAACATTTTCGAGGTAAAGGAATGCGATGGAAGCAAGGCCACATGTCTAGCACTGCACTAAAAACAAAATGGCGGACAATATGGCGGCCAGAATCTTAAATGGCTATGGGTGAAGTCATGTGTGCAATGGAATCATAACTTTAGGGTCTAAGTCAACAATTTAGAGGTCAAAGAATGTGGTGGAATGAATGTCACATATGTAGTGTCACATATGTAGCACTGCACTGGCCTAGTTAGCTACACCAGTAAGCGAGAGCGGCATACGTCTGTTGGTTGCAACGGACTGGGAGTTGACATTCAGAGATTTAGATATATCGGGCTAGCACGTCTGGGACGCAGGGGCGGAAGCTCCTGCGGAGAAACCTTGGGCAAGTTGCTTACCCATCATTGTCTGTGAGGAAGGCAACGAGAAACCACCTCACTCATCTCATCCCCAGAGGCGTAAAACCAATGAACCTGCCTTCGGGCAGAGAACCATCATCATCATCATGTAGCACTGCAAGGGAACCAAAGTGGTGGACAAAATGGTGGCCAGGTCCTTGAATTGGCTATAAGTAAAGTTATGTATATATAATGAAAATATGAATCCAAAGTGTGAATGAAAAATGTTTGAGTCAATGAATGTGATATAATTAAAGGCACACTGCCACACAACCAAAAACCAAAATGGTGGACAAAAGCTTTGACTGCTTATAAATTGTGTATTGAATGTAAGCCTATGTGATAGAGACATGATTTCAGATTGATGTTTTTTTATCGAATAATCCCAAGAAAGTCACATTCTATCTTCTATATGCATACCATTAATTGAGATTATGCAGTGAAATTGTCTAGTGGAAATAAATTCAGTGGGTTATGATTGCACTGCATTTTAGTATTGGTGGCTCAATTTTCATGCTTCAATGTTCATTACTTGTCCTATCAATTGTTGCAATGTTTCATCATTTTCATGACTTGACTGCTATGAATGCAGAGTAGAGTTAATTCAGACATTGTTGCTGTTCATGCAATTGTACGTAAATGTACAACTGTACATGGCAAGATCACACTTTGATAGCAACAGGGTTCGATGCTACGCTTGTAAACGTCGCATGATGTGCAGTTGACAAACTCTATAATTTTATGACTGTGACGCAGGACCAATGCCAGGCCACACTGATAAAGATGACTTTCTTTCACCGCACTCCGTCTTGATGAGGATGGTGTGACCTTGGTTCCATCATATTCCTTGATCTCGAAAATGTTGACTTAGACCCTGAAATCATGATTCCATTACATACATGACTTCACCTACAGCCATCGTAAGATTCTTGTCGTCATTTTGTCCGCCATTTTGTTTTTATTGCAGTGCTAGACATGTGGCCTTGCTTCCATTGCATTCCTTGACCACGAAAATGTTGATTTAGACTCTGAAATCATATTTCTACTGCATACATAATTCCATTTGTGACCATTTAAGATTCTGGCCGCCATTTTGTCCGCCATTTTGGTTTTCGTGCAGTGCTACATATGTGACCTTGGTTCCATCATATTCCTTTATTTCGAAAATGTTGACTTAGACCCTGAAATCATGATTTCATTACATACATGACTTCACCTACAGCCATTGTAAGATTCTGGTCGCCATTTTGTCCGCCATTTTGGTTTTTAATGCAGTGTTACATATGTGGCCTTGGTTCCATCATATTTATTGATCTCAAAAATGTAGACTTAGACCCTGAAATCATGATTCCATTACATACATGACTTCACCTACAGCCATTGTAAGATTCTGGTCGCCATTTTTTCCGCCATTTTGGTTTTTAATGCAGTGTTACATATGTGACCTTGCTTTCTTCGCATTCCTTGACCTCGAAAATGTTGATTTAGACTCTGAAATCATATTTCTACTGCATGCATAACTCCATTTGTGAACATTCTAGATTCTGGCCGCCATTTTGTCCGCCATTTTGGTTTTCGTGCAGTACTACATATATGCCTTTGATTCCATTGCATTCCTTGAACCCAATAGTCTTAATTTAGAGTCTAAAACCGTGTTTCTATTACATACAATACATTACTTTTAGTCATTTGAAGCAATTGGCAGCCATTTTGTCCGCCATCTTGTTTTCCCATGGAACCGCTAAAAATCCAGCTTGCTAACCACGATTTTCGTTTTCAGGAGGGTCAAATTAGTCTGAAAATACCGGTTAGCAAATTGTGTAATTTTCATATCCCAAGCCTAGACTAGGCCTATAGAGCGAGGCCAGATTCTGGCGCGTGACCTCATTGCTATCGTCTGACATTTAATGACCTACATAATATCGCTGAGTTTTAGATACAAAAATTATGAATATCACTATAGGAAACCGCCCAAACGATACTATTTTTTTTAGCAAATTGAATCCTACTTTCCAACAACGTATTTAAACATGGGACGAACTAGCCGGTTAAGACCAAAAATATTCCTTAAACGTGTCGTAAAGATGAGTTTAAATATTCACCGATAATTTCTACCGGTCCCACAAACTTATCATTTTTATCATGAAATGGGTGAAATAATTTTAAGTAAATCTATTTTTCGTGTAGTATAAGATCTTATTTACAAATATATGCCAAAAAACGAAAATTGAAAATTTTACATATGATTGGTGTTTTAGCAAATTTCTCATGTTTTATCATTTGCGACTTCCGCCTCCTTTTGCCGGAGCAGGTCAGATATAGTACATCACTATCATGTCAATAACCATTTTTCATAATATTCATATTATTACCGAACCTGTGGATTTAATTTAGATGTACCTCAATGTCTTGTGAGAACATTACTTTGTTTGTTTGTATGTGTGCACGCATGTTTGTGTGTGTGTGTGTGTGTTTACTAAGGCTGGCTATTGTTTTCATTGATACGCTATAATGTTTTAGGTACTTTACAAGATCATCTCATTGGAACGATGACGATCGCTGATTATCTGCTCTTCATACTCAACAAGCTTTCATATTTCAAGTAAGTAAGTCAGACGTTGGCAATACATTTTTAGAGGGTGCTGTGTGAATATTCTTTGTGATCGCGTGTATGCCTGTGCGTTGCATGTGCCCCGTCACAACAGTCTTTCTCTGCCCATTTTCTGCAAGCGTTTGAAAACCATTCTCTTTGATTGTGGCTTGGTGTCAGGTCGGGAGCGCCTCTGAAGAGTTTCTCTTGAAGTGGCGCTGTATAAATGCACGATTACGATTACATAGTGAACAGCTATGCGCCGCTGACATAATATGGATGACTGCATGTCTCTCCACCATATGTAGGGTGTGGTGGTGTATGGGTACGTTCTGCGTTTTGGAACCGGAAAGTTGTGGCTTCGAACCTATCTCAAGCTGCCGCGTAGGAACTCTGAGCAGGTCCTTTACTCACAAAACTTTGATTCAGTGCCCTCTTTGAAGGGACGCTAAAACAAGTGGACTCTATAACAAGTGCTCATGCATCACTACAGACATGCCATAGCTGCTGGTTTTGACAGTTGTGATTATTGTAATGACATCTGCTGCATATGGTCCTTCTAAGTGCAACTTCCAATTTGACCCAAGTTTGATTTTTTAAAATAATTGTACTGCATTGCTTATATTTTAGCGTGGCATTGTTTTACTTTTTCATAGATACAGGAAACATTTTGGTCTCGACGAACCAACAGACGAAATCTACGCTCTACTTTCTCACATCGCCAAACAGAACAACTTGATACTAAAAACGCGGTCAACGGCTGGTACGGTAACTTACTTGCTCTTGCGTTACTTGCAATCTTTCATTGACATTCATTCATTTTATGGAGTACATAATGCCCCTTCAAGAAACCTACTCATGGGTGCTCCAGCACAGCCATGGATAAAGCGAAAGTGAGTAACTTATGAAACAAAATATAAAACATGTCTTGAGAACATGTTATACAATAGTGATTGTACAGCTACCTTTCTCTTTGCTGCATTTTCTACTTTTTATTTATTTTTATTCTCACAGGTGGTTATGTATATCGCACAAATTTCGTACGAGCGAGTGAAATCTTCATACGAGACTTCCGTGCAGGACTTCTCGGCAAAGTTAATCTGGATGGAGATCAGCTGGCATCTATGAGTGATTCCTCGAAAGAAACGAAAGACTCTTTAACATAGACAGAAAACAGTCGGACAGATATTCAATTGACAAAGGAAGTTGAGAAATAAACTGTATGGTTGTTGACCAACCAAACAATATTATTATTGTCATTTTCTTACAATTCGTGATAAAATTATGAAATGATGGAGTTGATTTTGACTTCTCTGTTTGTATGCTGGCAGTTCATAGGACCTTATTCAGACAATGCATCAATGTCAATAAGTTAATTAAAAATTAAATATGGCCGAAAGTTAGGCTCCTTGGCACATGCTCCAGCCCGCTCTTTGCCCTTGGGCTCCTTGTATCCCATGGCATTCCCTAGGCTGCACTTTTTGGTGTAGCTATGGCAACGATTATATCACGAATTCTATACACTGCTTCTGTGTGGTTGGGTCTTGCGTATGTCAGTGACTGAAGCAATTTCAGTGCTTTTTTGCAAAATGCAGCTCAGCTGAGCATCTTGTCACCTAGTGAAGAATGTTTTGAGTCTTTGGTTGAGGGACGACTGCTTGAAGCTAACGTCAACAATAATTTACATGTTCTGTGAAGTTTGTTCCATCACTTAGTTCAGTGCCCTTACGACCATTGCTTCATGCCACACTTTTGGAATTTAGACTTCTTGACAAAAGATGATGCTATAATTATATCTACATGTAGGTTCGTTAATAGACGATAACTTCTGGCCAACTCTCATTCTTATGTTTATAATTAATCTCTATTGTCACTGATTGCGACTTGTCACTCAAGCTCTCAACAAACGAAGATAATTATATTGGATTATTTATTTATGTAGCCGTGGTTCTGGGTTATATGGGTTTTACGGCTTCTAACAGCCTTCTGTGCATGCCAAGGAAATAGTAGATCAACCATGTGAGGTACAAATTTAACTGAAACCAAGGAACAGCATCGACATGCTTAGAGAACTTCTCAAAAGATTTCCAAGATACATATGCGTTTATAGTTATGGTCACTATTTGCGCTCAACCTAAACTAAAGCTCTATAAATTGTGATCTATACAAACTAATCATAACCTACAAATTCATTTTGCGCTCAATAACCATAGTTGTATAAATCAGCTTATCCACAGGCGCATCATATCAACATCTTTATAATTGTCTTTGCACTTCAATGTGCTGTATCGGTCAAAAATAATAGTATGCTTCTCCAAGTTTCATGCAGCATCAAGCTAAAAAGTCTAGCGCTATAAAAACCAATCAACTGGATGGCGTCCTGCTATCTAGCGAATCGTTCGGATGCTATTTTTAACTTCAAAATACGTTTTTAAATGTTTTAATGTCGTAAGGTAAGTTAAACGTGTAATAATAATGTTGCTGTTTAATGACACTGCCATTTCAAAGATGATTAGTGTCGCCCCTCCTTTATCCAGGCTTGGGACTGGTACTGGCAGAGTGCAACTAGTGGCAGAGTTCTATGAATCAGACTTCTACTTTGGCCCGAATCTTTTCAATCAGTCCGAGTGAGACTTTAGAACTGCGTTGTCTGAAGTATGGTTTTGTGGGGCGCAGTGGTGTAGTGATGAGTTCGTTGCCTTGGAGCCAAATAGTTCCAGGTTCGAATCCACCTCAAGCCGCAAGTCCTTCACTCACAATTGCTCGGGCGCTTCGGCATCAAATTCGATTCAATGTCCGCGATGTAGATGGGAGCGCCTCTGAGTAGATAACTTCAAGGGGCGCTATAGCGAATGCGATAAATAAATGGAAACCAGTAGATTAGTCTACCCAATCAGCTTGCAGTTTAGATCTTGGATGGTTGTTGTGTACAGACTTGTCGATATTCATGTGGGTTAGAAGTCTCTCGATATTGGGCTGTCTTTCAATCGTAACGAAGCGAGTATCGCTCAGCTCAGCCGTTTGCTCCTCATCCTCTCACTACTCCAGTATGGCGCAAAGACCTGGAGGCGTTCAATACCTGAGGTAACATTTACACTTTCAAAAATATAGTTAGCTATTTATGAATGGGGCTCTATAATAGAAAGGTAGGACAGATGCGAAGGAGAGGTAAGGAAAAGAATTGCACTTGGTAAATCCGCAATGCAAGGAAGGTATGAAAGGACAGGCATGTGAGCATGAAGACATAGACAAATTTTATCAGAACAATGATATTCCCCATCGTAGACCTGTTACTATATATGTATGTATGTATGTATGTATGTATGTGCACTTGTTATAGCGCCCCTTCAAGCTCTCTCTACTCAGAGGCGCTCCCGATGCAGAGCGGACACTGCATCGGAGTTTCACGCCGAAGCGCTGAGCAATTGTGAGTGAAGGACTTGCCCAAGGTCCTTACGCGGCCAGGTGGATTCGAACCTCGGACCTTCCGGCTCCAAGGCAACGACGCCACCACTAGACCACCGCGCCCCACGACAGTGAAACTTGGACAAGGACGAAAAAGTTGGAGGACAAAATCACAGCGTGTGAAATGTGGATATGGAGTATAGTAGTATTTGGTCGTATTAGTAGTCTTTGTTTACGTTTTCAGTAAATAAATCGACACATGCTGACAGTGCTAGGTTTAGGGTTTAAAGTGGGTGGGAACGGTGGTCCCACACTTCTCGGAATTTTTTGCTTGCATTTCCACTCCTCACCAATCACCATGCATGAAACCTTGAAAACCCATTCATTCAAATAAAACCACTCTTCAGCATTCCCACTACTTACTCATGTGAACCACTTTAACCACTGAGTAGGTTCTTGTGAGCAACATGCTTTTTAGCAACATGACCGGCTTCAGAGCAATAAAAAGAGTTGCACAGAACTTGGACTAGCAGCATCTCTAGAAACATGCTGAATACACAACCATGAGTTATGGGTCTCAGGGTCCAGTTCCAAAAAAATATGTGATAAATCGTATGTCGCATAATTTAAATTAAATGACAAGCAACAAATGAAATTGTTTGTGATGTCATTTGGGACATAATTCATTCATTCATTTATCGAATGAATTTATCTATCTCCTTTTCAAGGGAACTGAGTTGCTCAGATTTTGGAAAATCAATTCTTTGTAAATGACAGAACCATTTACTTGCTCACTCACTTTTTTGGCTAATTATAGTTTGCAACCCATATTTAAAGCACAGACTGTATATGCTACAAAAGCATTCATGACTTGTTGCCACAGAGTTGCCAATGTTGAAACATTGGCAACCGAACAAATAAAGCATTTGTTTGTTTGTGTGTGCGCTTATTATAACGCCCCTTCAAGCTCACTACTCAGAGGTGCTCCCGACTACAGCCTACCCAGAATCAATGTCTAATTATGGCGTTCACATTAGCCTAAAGTTTAAATGCGTCTGTATTATCCTATAGTCGTCCAATGGCTGTTTTACACCATTACAATTATATTCTGTTCAGATCTGGACAGTAAACCATAACCGTTAACAAAATTTAGCTAGCATATTATGATGTTTTACAAAAATAAATGATCACGGCAAATTGCATGTTTCCTAGATGAATTTCGGCTAGATAGCCTTTGTAAGAGAGGGAGATAAGCTTATTTGTACGTATTCATAGGGGTGGGGGTGGGTAAAAAAAATTACGGGGGAGGGAGGTCGAAAATACGATTTCTGCGTACGTAATATATATGGATGATCCCTTTCCCAACACTGGTCTTTAAACATCTGGAATCCGATTATCCGACTGTGTTCGCTCATTCCATAATTTATGCCTAAAAAAGTTGTGTTTCCGGTAATAAGAGCTAAAAAAATTGGGTAGGTAGGTAGGAAAGTATTTTTATTTTGGTAAAATATTTTTATGCAGTGACTATCCGAAAAAGTATACCCCACCAGTCTTTTTTGCACAAAGGTACACGCTGCAACAAAGTACGTGTTCTAAGCCAAGGGCGGATACAGAAACTTTGGATGGGGGGGGGGGCAAAAATTCTTGGTCTTTGGTCCGGGAGAAATTTTAGGCCTTGGGTCTGGAAAAATTTTCTTTCGCGTATCCGTCGAAAAAGTTGATGATTTTTTTCGGGAAAATAATACCATTTTGTCCACCAAAAAAGTTGATGACTTTTTTTAGTCATCCGCCCAAATTTTCGGGAAAATTATACCATTTTGTCCGACAAAAAAGTTGATGACTTTTTTTTAGTCAGTCCTCAGTTTCGTTCTGACTTCTAAAAAACATGCCATTTCCAAATAGGGATAAATGGGAATTCTAAATGGGGGGCCCATGGCCGGATAAGCCCCCCCTGGATCCGCCCCTGTTCTAATCAACTATAAACTGCCTATTTCCCGACTGTCTGCACCTAAAACTGCTCTAGAAAACAGTCGTATTAATTTCATTTTGTTGACGTCTTTTCTGTTGTGTCAATACAAATGTTTTTTTTTTTAAATTTAAATTTTTTTTTTAATTTTTAAAATATTTTTTTAAATAATTTTTTTTACAAAATTATTTGGCAATAAAAGAGGGTCGGTCGAGTTACCGGAAACACAACATTTTTTTAGGCCTTTCCGAGTAGACAATTTGCCCCGAAATATGGCGTTAAACACCGTTATTAAAATTATACAAAACGACACCGGACATTCGTCGATAAGTCTAAAACAGAATATCTATGCTAGCACGTCTCACATTTTACACACCTTTTTTAATCGGTAGAATTCGATGTTATGTAAGTGACAACGTTTTGCGCTGGTGCGTGCGAGTGTTACACAAAAGAACGTTGGACTACTGTAACAAGGAAAACAGAGGATATGATCATAAAATATTTATGACGAATGGATGACGGAGACTACGCTCGAGCTTATGGAAGTGGGCGGAGACTTGGTCTGCAACTTGCGGGGGGACGAACGAATGGCCGCCAAAGGAAGGACGCGAAATTTGTGGTGTACGAACGGCTGAGTCGCTGACGAAATTTTCCATCTTTTTGCAGACCAAAATTTCTGATGACTTTTTTAGTTATTCGGCCAAATTTCCAGGAAAATATACCGGTAGGCCTACCATTTCTCTGTCAAGAAAGTTGATGACCTTTTCTTAGTCATTTGGCCAAATTTCCAGGAAAACAGATATCATTTCTCCGCCAAAGAAATGATGATCCTTTTTTTCCTTTTTTTAGTCATTTCGTGGAATTAAATGCAAAATCGCACCATTTGTTTCAACATTGTGTTCATGTGATGTGTACATGTCTTACACTTAACGATTGGGGGAGGGGGACAATTGCATGGACGATCCCCCCCCAACTCATTGATTGAGGGGACCGTCCATCTGCCCCTCCCCCTAAGTCTCCGCCCCTGCTTTTGGAGGAAA
Source organism: Lumbricus rubellus (assembly GCA_945859605.1). NCBI lineage: Eukaryota > Metazoa > Annelida > Clitellata > Crassiclitellata > Lumbricidae > Lumbricus > Lumbricus rubellus. Next base: position 5,522,876 of record OX243818.1, read on the forward strand.
GGAGGAGATGCAAGACACAGAGAAGAGAGGGACCAGACATGGCAAGACAGCATAACTATCTATGCAGAATGGTAATAAGAAAAGTGCAAATTGTAGACATGGAAAAGTTCATAAGGGACTTATGCAACAGTATAGAGGAAAATAGAACCGGGAACAAAGAACGATTTAGTCTAGGCGGCGGCAGAGTTAAGCAAGTCCTTCAATCGCAATTGCTCATGCAATTCGGCGTAAAATTCCGATTCATTTCCGACACTGTATATATATATATATATATATATATATATATATATATATATATATATATATATATATATATATATATATATATATATATATATAGTCGGGAGCGCCTCTGAGTTGTATATATTCTATATATTCGGGAGCGCCTCTGAGTAGATATCTTGATGGGCGCTATGACAAGAGCTCACACATACAACTGACATAATGTATACAAAATTATATCTATATATATAAAAATGAAACTTTGCGATCCTGCGGTCACGATCACGCCGAAAGTGACGCACCAATTGTTTTGAAAATTTACCAAAACCTTCCATTCCGGTACCGCAAGGTCACAACATTTCTTTCCCCGAAAAAAACCCAATCGTTTCCACAAAAAGTTAACTTTGCAATCCGTTCGCCCGCCATTTGCAAATACAACGAAAGCGCACGCTTGCAAAATTTCAGAATTGTCTTTAGCCTACCCCAAACACAGTGACGAAACATTAATGAGTTCGCGTCCCGTGACGTCATAAGCGACTCAATAAATAATTCCATTACGAAAACGGCCTTCCAACATTCTTGGGCTCTATCCGCTGTCAGTAAAGGACGGTGTGAGGGAGCAAAGGAGCGGAGTGGGAGGGGGACGGAGCGGAGGGGAGGGGAGGGTCTTTTCTGCCACAGCAACGCATGGCTGGGTACAGCTAGTTATAATATATAATTATATATACACACATTGTGTGCAATACATGTATGCATATTATCTACTATGTAATGTGTGTGATGATGATGATTATCTTGCACTATAGTTGACTGTTTGCGTGACATCTCCATGTTTTTCTTAGATCACACACTATTATTAAGTATCATGTGAATGACGTCGTGTACATGTACACGCATTTCCCGCCTCCGACCTTTTCCCGCGTCGTATAACAATCGCATCATCATGTGGCGAGCAAACAGCCGCCTGGCATTTCAGCAACGTCATCACCACCTTCGTGTTCTCCCATGCCATGTCAGGCAATCAATGCTTAGGATACACGTAGATAGACAGGGAAGAAGAAGACGAAGTAGTAGTCGTCGCCGCACGTGGTGGACTTGTTTTCCGTGTTATTATTGATCCAAACAAAACCAAAGATAGAAGAAGTTTGCGTGTCTTGCGGTCGCGTTCTTTCCTTGCTTTCGTTTCTGTCATCTCCTCCTCTGCCTGCGTCGGTATCTTCTTCGATCCGATTTCGATCTCTTCTGCGATGTACAGATTCCAGAAGCAGATAAAACACTTGTCTTCTCGCGTTGGGTCAAAACGTCGCGCGGACATGAGTTGTGCAGCAGGAGCAGCTATTACCGGTAACCGGGAAGGATGCAACAAGCAGCAGCTGTATCTCAGGTAAAGCAACAGCAACGGTGATGCTGGTGATGCTGGAGTATCTGTCCTCCAGGGGTGTGGGAAGAACCAGGTCTGGCGCTGTTTTTGGTGCGCTATTTTTACCGACGTTCTCGAGATGTATAATTATATTTGTTGCTGCTTAGTGACGCTGCGTCGTATTGAAGTTGATTACATGTTACAAACATGTATACGTGTGTCGCCCTCCTCGATTTTCTGACTTGGGGACTGGCAACACCGGAAAACGGCAGTTACGTCTTTGAGAGAAATTCCGTAGGCGCTGTATGAAGGGCTCCGGTCGTTATTTGTATTTATGTAGCACCTTTTGAAAGCTGACACTGACCGGTGAGTGCACTTACACTGTGTTGGTGGGGAGATGAGACGGTGAGGGAGAGGACTGGCCACCCGCCTACCTCACATGCCGTGGCTAAGAAAATCAAACTGCTAAAATTTCGTATACGAATAGCTGCCTCACGGCCACACATGTATCTTAACCCTTTAATGCTGGAGGGTATAGGATTTCCATCCCATTTACTACCATCTCGGCACTAACTTAAGCGTTACGGGACTTCTGTTCTGCTTCTAATTCATTATATAATACTAGCTGTACCCGGCCACGCTTTGCTGTGGCTGAAAAGCGTCCAACCATCCCTCCTACCTAAGCCCCCCTCCCCTCCCCGTTTCCGTCCCACCTCCTCCTTCACCTCTTCCTCCACCTCTCCTCCTGCCCCTCCTGCCCCAGTTTCATTCCCCTACCCTCCCTCCCTCCCTCTCATTCTTTCCTGTGGAGGATAGTTTTGTCTCCATTGTGGCTTGTGAAAAGGCGTATAACTGATTTGATTATGCGTTTTTGAAAACGTTTGGTTGATATTTGTGAATTGGTTTTAGTCAGAAGGAGGCGCAGGGTATCGACGAAGAACTCTTCTCTGAATATGCGTACAGCGTTGACCAGCTGATGGAATTGGCCGGACACAGCTGTGCCGTCGCTTTCACTAAGGTCAACCTTATTATTCGGGTGATTCCACGTCAATTCAACCAAAACCTATTATTTTAGCTGTGGCTGGGCTGGGAGCGCCTCTGAGTAGGTTTCTTGAAGAAGCGCTGTATAAATTCACGAAATGAATGAATTGACATGACTGACTCAGATTGACATGAAATTTTGCACACTTGTTGGGCTATGTAAGACATGAAAAAATCTGCAAACAATTTTTTTGGGTCACTTCTGGAGATACGGGCTGTCAAACTTTGACCCAAAACGCTCGACCACGTTCCTTTGGATGTCTGTATCTCAGCTTGTATGAGAGCTAGAAAGGTGTTCTTGGTGTCATTATTTAGCTCTTTAATGACCTATTCGAGTAGTTTAAAAGTGTAACGTAGTGACCATATTTGACAATTTAGCACTTTGACCTTGACCCCTTTGCGATGTTTTTTAATCTGAAAAAGTCACACTTAGGCCTATTATAGGCTGAAGGGTCTTGAACAATGAACATCCCCTGAGCCTTCTGAGGAAATCAGAATGGGATCTCTTATGGTTCTTTCGCTATAATTATTTTATCTATAATTTTGTGCAAATTTCAATAAACATTCTTCTGAAAATTTATTCGCCGATAATGTCCAGCTCAAGTTTTGAGTGGAATCATAGACAAATAATTATAGCGAGAGAACCAAAAGAGATGCCATTCTGATGTTCTGTGTGTTTATTGATGCTGTGTTAACTACCGTGTATGATCTTTAGGCCTAAAAAAATGTTATGTTTCCGGTAACCCGACCGACCCTCTTTTATTGCCGTGACTCAAATAATTTATTTAAAAAAATTTATAAAAAAAATTTTTTAAGCATTTGTATTGACATAACAGAAAAGACGTCAACAAAATGAAATTAATAGGACTGTTTACTAGAGCAGTTTTAGGTGCAGACAGTCGGGAAATAGGCAGTTTACACTTGCTTAGAACACATACTTTGTTGCAGTGTGTACCATTGTGCAGAAAAGAGCCGTGGGGTATACTTTTCGGATAGTCACTGCATAAAAATATTTTACCAAAATAAAATAAAAATCCGACCTACCTACCCAATTTTTTTTAGCTCTGTTACCGGAAACACAACATTATTTTTTTAGGCATTACCGTACACTACATTACCTTCTTCTGACCTGTCTTTCATGCGTTAATCGACTTCTTTATTGGTATGTCTGTGGCTGCCCTCCATATAGGCTTATCCGCGAGCGAGTCTGGAGCGGAATGAAGGAGCTGTGCTTGTCATCTGTGGACCGGGCAACAACGGAGGAGATGGTCTTGTCTGTGCTCGACATCTCAGGCTCTTCGTAAGCACATCAACAACATGTTCCATAGCACTCTGTGATGATGTAATGTAAACGACGATTTATATAGCGCCGTTTTGAGACTTATTGCTGAAAAGGAGCAACGGTTTTAGCGTTTTTTTTAAATCTGCACTGCTGTATGTTGAGCTTAAGATTAGCCATATTATAGTTTCTTGTGCATGCGTGTGTGTGTGTGTGTGTGTGCGTGCCTGTGTGTGTATGTGGCTGTGTGTATGTGTGTCTCTTCTTGTGTTTGTGTGTGTGTTTGTGTGTGTGTGTGTATGCGGGTGTCAGTGTATGTGCGTACGCGTGTGTGTATGTGTGACGTATGGATATTTGTGTGTTTGTGTGCATGTTTGTTTGCAAGGATGAATATCTATGTATGTTTGAATTGATATACATGGATGGATGTGTAGATGTATCAATAAACTAATTGATTGATTGATTTATTGATTGGTTGATTGATTGACTGATTGATTCATTCATTGAAGATTGATGTGCGTACGATCAGACAGTGGTTTCCCATTGAGATAGAGAGCTGTGGTTGAATTCTGTTAAGGGCTACAATCCGACCGTCTTTTACCCGAAGCGCACGAGCAAGACGTTGTATCAGAACCTGACGAAGCAGTGTCAGAAGATGGACATTCCGTTTCTGTCGTTCCTTCCGTCCGAACCGCAGCTCGTTGCGAACGCGTACAACGTCATCGTCGACGCTCTGTTCGGCTTCAGCTTCAAGGCACCCGTGCGACAGGAGTTTGCGTCCGTCATTGAGACGATGATGAAGAGCCAGCTGCCGATACTCAGCATTGATGTGCCATCCGGTGCGTTGGTTGATTGATTGATTGATTGATTGATTGGTTGGTTGGTTCATTGGGTTCAGGGGACTTCAGTGGTGGCGCCAGGCTACAGCTGTGCAGTTTCAGAAATTTCAGATTGGTTTTCAAAACCCGTATTTTATATTTCCAGTGCTCTAAGTCGGCCATTAGTAAATTGGTTTATTCAACTCCATTGTTTACTAATGGGGTTAAATGGGGTTGAATTTACTAATGGGGTTGAATTTACTAATGGGGTTGAATTTGACGTATTATCGGTGTACTTTTTATATACTTATTTATCCGTGCAGTAATTAATTATTTGCCATATTATTGGTGTACTCTGTGGATTATTAATTTAATTCTGCGTGCAGTAATTATTTGCCATGTTGATTGGCATTCATGTTCCCTGTTTTAATTCAATGCGTCGTATCATTGACTATCAAGATCATTGTTGAAGGATACAGCGGCTTCTTCTTCTGGCATCAACCTCAACTGCGAGTGAAGAATTAATACTCACCTGCTCATTACTTACCTTTGCACACCTGGCTGCAGAGACAGGTACCCAGAAGCGTTTACCTGCATTCCAGTTTTCTTGCTGTCTTGTAAGCAGAGATGACTACTCCCCACCCCCACACTCCCCCTACCGTACCCCAAGGGAGATTATTGACTAATCTGTCTCGAATCTCTGATTCAGCGAGAAATCCCTATTAGTGCGTTTTTGATGACCTTTGCCAGGTAGAAATATTCTCAAGACCCTTAGAGCGGCTTCACGTGTAATTGCAAAGCTCGTCTCTCTCTCTCTCTTGCTCCAATTCTTCCCTCGCCTGTTCATTCTACCTCATTTGCTGCTTTTCAAGGATGAGTGAGTAGCTTATCTTCTCGCATTTGATATAGCGTCCCTTCAAGCTCCTCACTCAGAGGTGCTCCCAACTACAGCGCGGACACTGCATCGGAGTTTAACGCCCCCAAGGCACCCAAGCAATTGCGAGTGAAGGATTTTCCCAAGGTCCATACGCTGCAGTCTGAGGTGGATTCGAGCCTGGAACCATTCGGCTCCATGACAACGAACCCACGCATGCAGACAGACAGACACCACAAACATTGGGAACCGTACCCCTAAGTATCTGCCCATACAATAAGGGGACAGGGTTAGAAAGTACTATGTTTCGTATGCAATGGACAATTACATAAAAAATTATATAGACCTTAAGCAGCCCGGCTGCTGGCTACGTTGCGGCATTGAACTTATATATATAGCGCTGGTGTTCAGCTGGTCTCACGGATTAATTTCGAGGAGTTACGTTACATTGCTGAATGCGGTGGTTGGATCATGTCTGGGGCTTCCTTCCATTTGTAGGTTTTCTCTTCCATATTGACTCTCACCTGTGTTTCTGGCACATAAACACCTGGTCTGATTGCACCTGGTCTATGATGCTGGTCACCTGTGGACGTGTGGCTCTCTCTGTCTGTCTGGGTGTGTTTATCTGCATGTCCTGTGTGGGTGTCTGTATGTCTATTTTTATATGCTTTGATGTGCATGCATGTTTGTGTTACATGTATGTGTATTCCTGTTGTTCTGTGTATATTTCCGTGTGTGCCTCTGTATTGCTATTATGTCTCTATGCGTTGTGTGTGTCTGTGTGTGTTTAAGTTTCTTGATGTTAGTCTATGTATTTGTGCTTGTGTCTTTGTTTATATTCACATATCTGTGCGTGTATGTGTGTGTGTCTTGTCTGTGTGTGTGTGTGTGTGTGTGTGTGTGTGTGTGTGTCTTGTCTGTGTGTGTGTGTGTGTGTCTTGTCTGTGTGTGTATATGCATGCCACGTCTCAGATGTCTTTTGTGAACTGGACGTTTTTATATAGCGCCGTCGTCGTTTACACCTGTACTTTAGACGAGAGCAGATGTGACATTAAATACCTAGTATACGACGCATTCGGCGTGTTGCCATGCAATAGTGTCTCCTCTTACCAGACTCGTGTTCTTTGTTTTGAACAGTCACACATCTGACTACGCAGATATATAGGCATATGCAGACGTACGATGAGGAGAGATAGACACAGATCCACAGTGATTAGCACAGATATAAACACTGAGATATATGGTTATAAGCGATTTTGTCAATGTTTCTGTCCTGTGATATCGGACATAATTTATACTTGTATGATTTAGAGCAGTTATATAGAGCAGTTTTACATTGTGTGCCCGTCTATGTCTGGCTGTCGATCTGCCACTCCATGGATGCCTGTAAGTCTGTCTGTCTGTCTGTCTGTCTGTCTGTCTGTATGTCTGTCTGTCTGTCTCTCTCTCTCTCTCTCTCTCTCTCTCTCTCTCTCTCTCTCTCTCTCTCTCTCTCTCTCTCTCTCTCTCTCTCTCTCTCTCTCTCTCTCTCTCTCTCTCTCTCTCTCTCTCTCTCTCTCTCTCTCCGACATTAAACGGCTACTCTACCTGTCGGTGTGTGATATGCGCCACATGTTCATCATCATCATCATCAACTTCTTTAGTATTGGATGACGACACGATGATGATGATGATGCCTGCCTTGCAACGTCGTCGTTCACATCATATTATTTTTATATGAGATGTTGATCTACAACATTATACAGTCGCGTCTCCTTAAATTGCTCCTCTTTCTTATCCATGCGATCGCTTTCCGTAATGCCAGGCGGAAGTCCTACCTGTATCATGCAAGACTCACGTGTGTTACGGTTGATGATGATGATGATGATTACGATTATGACGACGATGATGATGATGACGATGATGATGCTTATTATTATTTTTTTATTTTTTATTACGGTGGTGGTGGTGGTGACGACGACGACTATGATTATGATGATGATTATTATTACGATGATGGTGGTGATGACGACGACTATGATTATGATGATGATTATTATTACGATGATGGTGGTGGTGACGACGATGATGGTGGTGGTGGTGGTGGTGATGGTGATGATGGTGATGACGATTATTTTTGTTATTATTATCATCATTACAATGATGATGATGATGATGATGATGATGATGATGCTCACCTGCTGCACGCGTATCACTCAGGTGTACAGCTGCAGTGACGTGAGAATGGAAAGATGATTCCTTGTGTCATACGTCGTTGCTATTGTTTGCCATGCATTTAATAGCAGAAGATATTCTGTCAGGCAGAGTAATAGAAGGCTCTGCTGCGAGGGATATAGGTGTCGCCTTAGATTACTCTCCTCAGGGGTAACTCAACTACTCATCCGTGGCTGCCAGGAAAGTCGTGGTGATCGCTCATTTCTCCACAAACACTCTGACTTGACTATATATATACGCTCGTGAATAAGCTTGTGCCCGCCGCACTGCTGGTGCTTTGCTGTTTGTTTGTTTGTATGTGCACTTGTTATAGCGCCCCTTCAAGCTCTCTCTACTCAGAGGCGCTCCCGATGCAGAGCGGACACTGCATCGGAGTTTCACGCCGAAGTGCTGAGCAATTGTGAGTGAAGGACTTGCCCAAGGTCCTTACGCGGTTAGGTGGATTCGAACCTCGGACCTTCCGGCTCCAAGGCAACGACGCCACCACTACACCACCGCGCCCCACATGATGATGAGTAGCGCTGTTGATGAGTAGCGCTGTACACATTCGTAGTTTACGATGTCGATTTGTAGAGACCCGTGTGGGAATATAATTTATGGGTGTGTGAACGTGGTTCCTGTGTGGGCATGGGTGGGGTTGTTGTTGCTGTTTAACGGCACTGTGTCATAATCACGGATGATTAGTGTCGCCCTCCTCCTTTTCTCCGGGTTTGGACTGGCATTGCAAAGTACGAGCAGTGGTGGATGTATTAAAATATAGAGATGATGATGATGATGATGATGATGATGATGATGATGATGACGACGACGATGATGATGATGATGATGATGATGATGATGATGATGATGATGATGATGATGATGATGATGATGATGATGATGATGATGATGATGATGATGATGATGATGATGATGATGATGATGATGATGATGACGATGACGACGACGACGACGACGACGACGGCGACGGCGACGACGGCGACGATGTTTGACCATGACAATCATATTAACAGCTGTATTGTCTATGGACATTTTAAAGACGTAGCAAGGTTTTCATATTTTTCCTGCTTATAGGTTGGGACGTGGAGCACGGCGATCCAAAGGGAATCCAGCCTGAGGTGCTCGTGTCCTTGACGGCTCCGAAACTCTGCGCTCGGCTCTTCACCGGAAAGCATCACTACCTTGGCGGTCGCTTCGTTCCGCCAGAGCTCGCCACCAAGTACGAGCTGAACCTGCCGCCCTATCCGGGTACGGAGCCGGTTCTGGAACTTCCGGCACCTGGTGCGAACCAGGATGCTGTGAAGGATGATAAGTGTGGCGTACAGCATGGAAGGAATCCGCCGAATCAGTGACTATGCCTTGTCGTTTCGAACCTGTAGGGGGGGTGTAATGAGGGGTTGTGGGGAGGGATTTGTCGTTGGGGAACTGCTTTAATTTGGGTTGCTTTGTTGGAATCTGTTAACTGCCGAGGATGCGATTCGTGTCGAAGACAAAATTTGTGTTTGGAGTAAAAAATTTATCTTTGAGAAATCGAGTCTTGTTTCAGTTTTCACGACCATTGCTGTTGATTAGTGCTTTTGCTACTTTTATTGCTACCACTACTACAACAACTACTACTACTACTGCTGCTGCTTCTACTACAACAACTACTATTATGGCTACCACTACAACAACTACTATTATTGCTACCACTAGGCCTACAGCAACTACTGTTATTGCTACCACTACAACAACAACTATTATTGCTACCGCTACTACAACAATTGCTACCTTTTCTGCTATATATTATTTGTTCGTTTTGCCTGATCTGAGAAACTCTGAAGAGCTGTGTTATTCTGGAGTTAATGGCCATTATTTTTATTGTTAATATTATTATTATTATTATTATTATTATTAATATTATTTTTATTTTTAAACACATCACAGTAGAACTTATGCTTTGAGGTCTATGCTTATGCTTTTGTATTGCAATTTATTTGAGGACAGTCATCAGTCAAGTGATCACCAAAGCAGTATAGACTTAATTCGCACTTCTCTGTGCTTTGCAAATGCTTGTTTGAATGTATGCACTACTACACATTATGGCTGCAGATTTGGTCTATTAAAATTGTTATTAAATAATTTGTGCTTGCTCCATTGAAGTGTTTTTTTACGTAGGCTACCTCATGATGCGATGCGGCCCATTTTCAGAGTTTGCATTACCTGGTATGGCTACCAACCACTCACAATTGCTCAGCGCTTCGGCGTGAAACTCCGATGCAGTGTCCGCTCTGCATTCGGGAGCGCCTCTGAATAGAAATAGCTTGAAGGGGCGCTATAACAAGTGCACATACATACAAACAAACAATAAGATTGCGATAGGTTTGAACGGAAATTAAGGCGAGCAATCATTTTGCCTTTTTGGTAAATGCAGATATACCATAGCCTATAGTCGCCTCCCACGCTTAAAATAGATCACCTTCAGCATATCGATTGCGTGAACTTTTTTGCGGAAACAGTATAGTTATTAGTTATGCCTATGCGTAGGGACCGTCCCTATAATAATTTATTATACACCTGACGTAGGCCTAGTCAGATTCGAATATTTAATATTATTATTCCACAGTTTAACGTCATCTTATGGCAGCAAAGGCCGTTGACGACAATACAATATAAGTGTACAGAGCAGTAAACAAAAACTTATGTAGCCTCCAAACTACACCAAAGAGGTGTCTAAACGGAGCTGTACAATCTCAATTACATTCAATTTTTAGACAACATAAAGTAGTTCATCGGACACTCGTTCAGGTTTACACATTATGAAAAAAGATCTTAAATCCAAACATTAGATATTAAAATTGTACATTGATTGTCTCATATAACTAATTACGTTAGTGACTCCAGTAAACAGTTCCTGTTACAAAAGTTCAATATGTAAGTGCATCAATAATCATAATAATAATGTAATGTTTCTTGTACAAAAGAAACATGCACCATTAAATTTTAAAACACCAATCAAATATTATAAATCTGATCAAGATACAAATGCCATCTATAACAAGGATGCAAACGATTTATTCACAAAATCCGACCTTTAGTTATAAGTTTAATCAACCGATACACTTGATTTTGATATAAATTGACAGTCAATAAAGTTTTAACAGAAATTTCATCTTTATATATTTGACATGTATTTCTTAATGAATTCGAAATATTTTCTTTTTTACACTCAATTAAAATGTGATGAATTGTCTCTTTGACGTGACAAGCATCACACAAACCGCTGGAATGTCTTTTTATAATGAATAATCTTTGATTTGTGTTTGCCGTTCCTAGACGCAATCTAGAAATCTGGACTTCCTTATGCCTATATAAGGTTCGAAATATTTTATATCAGTACTAACAGTTGGACAGATAGATTTATAAAAATGACCTTTCTTATCACGAATATTTAATTGCGGTTGAGAAGGATTATAATAGATGTAGCAGTAGCTTTTAAAAGGTGTGCACCGTGCATGCCGTCCGTGCACCATGAACGCTAAAAAAACATTTAAGCGAGCAATTATAGTGGTGACGGAACTCAGACGATTAAGTCCTTGAGAAATGGACATGGTCGAAGTCATACGATAGCTGTAGATGTGCTGGAGGCGACTATAGGCTATGGTAGGTTTTAAAAGCTTGGAGGTTGGAGGCGAGCTGAATGTTAATTGCAATGTTGTGGGGCGCGGTAGTTTAGTGGTGGCGTCGTTGCCTTGGAGCCGGAAGGTTCGAGGTTCGAATCCATCTCGCCGCGTAAGGACCATGGGCAAGTCCTTCACTCGCAATTGCTCAGCGCTTCGGCGTGAAACTCCGATGCAGTGTCCGCTCTGCATTCTGGAGCGCCTCTGAGTAGAGAGAGCGTGAAGGGGCGCTATAACAAGTGCACATACAAACATGCGAGTTGTGTTTGATGATGATCAGTGGTGCGTGAATATCAAAGAGGTCAGAAAGAGTGGACTTTTATCAAGACAGAAGGTCATCAAGGGAAGAAGGAGGATTAATAATAACACGTTGAGAGCTGAGAATATCTTTGACGACGGCCTGACAGTCAATGGACCCTGAGTTAAGGAAGCGAGCCGAGCAAATGGTTTATTTTATGGTATGACCGGTCGAAGTCTCTAACGCCGATCGTAGGTCGAAATTCGAATTAAATTCAGAACCTGTCTGCCTAATGGGTTGAAAGTTGCCGAATTTACGCAGTTGAGATTTATTATGGTAGTATGTGGAAACGTTTAAAAGGTGTGCACCGTGCACGCGGTCCGTACAAAATGCTAAAAACACATTAAAATGAGCAGCAGTGGTGAAGGATATCACCAGATTCATTCATTGAAAATGGACATGGTCGATGTCGGTAACAGGACAGTTACCCCCTGGACAATTACCCCCCGGACAATTACCCCCCGACAATTACCCCCTGGACAATTACTCCCAGGACAATTACCCCCCGGACAACTACCCCCCCGTGCCAATTACCCCCTGGACAACTACCCCCCGTACCAATTACCCCCCGGACAATTACCCCCCGTGCCACAGTGTGAGCTTGTTGTTTCACGCGTTGATCTCTTTACCAGTCTCTTTGTATTTGTCAGACGTTCAGCGCTGCCTAAGCCTATCCTAAATTAACTTTACTGTGGTATAACCAACTACCCCCGTGCAAAATTAAGTCATGTTAAACGCCTGCCTAATTAAATATTTAAATGTTATTGATAGAGTTATGACTTTAGTTAGCATAATAACTGAGCAAGGTTAAGAGCAACTCCACGAAGATGGGCAAATTATTGTTAAACGTTCAAGAAAAATACTAAATCAAATCTTAAAACGGTGTTCTAAGCTAACGTGTGAAAAAGGTTTTTTTTAAAAAAAACTTCAACGTTTTAAACGCCTGCTTAATAAAATATTTAAATGTTATCCATAGAGTTCTGCCTATTTTCGTACTCAAATGAAACGACACCATTTTGCTAAATTCTTGTGTTTCTTCTGTTTCACGTAGAGAAAACCTGTACACAGATAGCTAAGAAATAATGGTAGTAGCGAGGATCTAGTGTGTATAAGTGTGTACAAGAAGTATTGGAGAGTGAGATAGTGAAGAAAGATGGCTATACCACAGTAAAGTCAATTTAGGATAGGCTTAGGCAGCGCTGAACGTCTGACAAATACAAAGAGACGGGTAAAGAGATTAACACGTGAAACAACAAGCTCACACTGTGGCACGGGGGGTAATTGTCCGGGGGGTAATTGGTACGGGGGGTAGTTGTCCGGGGGGTAATTGGCACGGGGGGTAGTTGTCCGGGGGGTAATTGTCCTGGGGGGTAATTGTCCAGGGGGTAATTGTCGGGGGGTAATTGTCCGGGGGTAATTGTCCAGGGGGTAATTGCCCTAGAACCGTCGATGTCATACGGTAGTTCTCCCTGTATAGCCTACATATAAAAGCGCAGACATTTACATGTTCGATGACGGTCGCATCATGGGGGGGGGGGGCGATTGAGCAGGAAAATGTAAATGTGGAAATGTGCAGGGTCGAAAATATAAAATCAAAGTTAAAGAGAGTGTCCGTAAATTTCGTGCTGTTGCGAGATGATATATATAATTTTATGTGCTTTAAAACAATATAAATAAATCAGGGTAGATAACCCATAGGCCTAAGCACCAACCAAAATTGTTCATTAAGCGTAGGTGACGGTATACCCTCTGAGCCTCTCTCGACGTCCTCTGTCCGCCCGGGGTCTTTGCCCTCTACCGACCGTCTTAGCCTCTCTGTCGGAGTCTGTCCCTCGTGTTCGGTGTAGTTTGACTCGGAGCCGAGCATGTGCTGTTTGGTCCATCGGATCTCCATCCACATGCAACGGCGTTCCTCACTTCTACAGGCCTTGCTCTCTCAAGACGTACATGTAGCTTCTCCACCGGGGTGCATCTTTCCAATTGCTAGGGTCGGGATGACATAGACGAAGTTAATGCCCAAATATTTCATGTGACTCATCATTAATATTCATGATTATGGTCGGGGAGGCTAATGCATAAACATCTAGTAGCGTGGTCATCGCTCGACAGCTTTTTGTTTAATTCTTGCAAACAGTTGCAGGAAAATAATGGTAGTGCATCTCGAACGATTGTCAAAATAGATTTTCAGGCCATGATTTCGACGTTTTAATGAAAATAACTTTTGTTTAACAAATTCTTATAAAATTATGCGGAAAGAAAACGATATTCTCCGATATAAACAAAACATGGTCTGCTCAATAAATCATGAATATTAATGATGAGTCACATGAAATATTTGGGCATTAACTTCGTCTATGTCATCCCGACCCTAGCAATTGGAAAGATGCCACCGGGGTTTCTGTTTTGAAAGAGACTCTGAATTATAGTCTATGATGCTGGAGGCGCTTTACAAATATTCCACACCTTTTAAACGTTTAGTATTGTTCTTATATTAACTCTTAACGCGTGTTGATTTAATTGGTTGCTTCTCCTCAGATAACAAACTCCAAAATTCATTAAGTAGGCCTATAATTATATTGACGTGAATAGAAAATGCACACGATTTTCTGTAGCGGTCGAATGATGGTCTCGACTCTGTTCTTTTTCATGTGCTTCGTGTTTTTATATTTTTCAACAAATTAATCAGTTGAAATCCTTCACCACCTTTGTCGTTTGAATGCTTAGGTTTCAGTGTTCTGACCGCAGTTATTTGCGCTGCACACCTTTAAACGCTTCTTAACTGATATTAGGCCTATATAGTTTTAAATTGCGCTTAGTCGGTGAATTGTTCTTTCTTAACGTCAATACTTAGTAACTGCGCCGCTGATAATAATTATTATACTCCCTGCCAGCGTTGCCACTCCTTGGGTTTTTTCACAAGATCTTGGGTTTTTTTATCCGAACTTGGGAAATGGGGTTTTTTTGCGAGGAACTTGGGTTTTTTCTTGGGTTTTTTTTTCGGCGCAAAAAATCTTGGTTTTTTTTCGAAACTTGGGAAAAGGGGTTTTTTTCGTAAAAAACTTGGGTTTTTCGGGCAAATCTTGGGTTTTTTGCTTCCGAACCGGAAATTTTTCGACATTTCCTAAAGATTTTGGTAAAATGACTAAAAAAAAAAAAAAAAAAAGGTCGTCAGATTTTTTGGACGGTAAAATGGAAATTTTTTTGGAAAATTCCGAAAAAAATTTTGACGGACGACTAAAAAAAAAAAAAAAAAGGTCGTCAGAAATTTTTTGGACGAAAATTTTAAAAATTTCGGAAGATTTGGGCAACTTGGGTTTTCTTGGGTTTTTTCGACCGACCAACTTGGGTTTTTTTATTTTTCAGAGTGGCAACGCTGCTCCCTGCCAGTGCCAGTCCCAAGCATGTATAAAGGAAAGTGACGCCAATGGCCTTAATGTTCTTTACATGTAGAAAATGTGTGGGGGGGGGTGGTTCAGTATGTCCTCGTCGTCTCCCCCGGGCAACAGGGAACAACCCTGGCTAAATCTGAACCGAGGATAGGGGAGAGACCTGATCAGTCGCCCTTCATTCCTAAATGATCACAAAACTTAACCATGGATAGCACACCAAATGATAGACAAAAGTGGAGAGCTACCATGGGAGAGCGACTGTCGCGTGCTGATCGAAGGCATCGCCGGACGGCCATAAGTTTAAAAAAATGTTACCCAGTCGTAGGTAATTAAATATCGACTTAAACAGGGACGTCGTTTGACTACGGACAACATAATTAGGCTATCAATAATTAAGTAAGTAAGTAAGTAATTAACTGTCTGTCTGTCAGTCAATCAATCAGTCAATCAATTATTAATCAACCACTTAATGAAATAACGACAACAGAAATCTCATAGGCCTATAAATTTAGAAATGACAAAAACCCAGAAAGTTTGAGACAAAATTTGTATGAAAAGGGGCAGCTCTGCATTACGAATAAGAAAATTCGCTAATGCAGAGCTGCCCCTTTTTCATGTATAAGGACACCTACATGACTGGTTACAGATGGCTAAAACAATTTGCTAAATCAATGATTAGGCCTATAGCCTGAACCTTAATTCTGCTAAAATCGTACACAAACCTAACGAACATTGTCTCGACAAAACCACAGTCAAACAATTGAAGCAACTGCAGAACCTTGCAGCAGAAAATAAAATGGGGGATAGGCCTAGGCCTACTGACCGAACTATTCGTTATATTAAGACGACATTTTAGCTGCTGCGCCAAAGAAAAATATTCGATTTTTTCAGAAACAATAGGCGTAACTGACTCTGATTGTTGAGTGAGATTAAGTCGTCTGATTACTTCATTGTTCTTTATTCTCTTGTTGTCGACATTACCAGCCTTGTTCTTTGTCCCTCGATTTTAATAACTGTTAGTCTGTTCCAACACTACAGTGAGCTCTCTTTGTTCCATGTCTGCTGATATTCGAATCTTATTTTTTTTAAACTTGCTATGATACGCTGTCGAATATGTGTATCCAATACTCACCAGAATTTAAAGACGGTGTTTGAATTTCAAGATTTTCTGTCCCTGCAGCGATTTTAACTTCTAGTGCAGAGTGCAGACCATACGTCTTCTGAACGAATGAAAATCCTTGTTATGTTATGTTATGTTATGTTATGTTATGTTATGGTATGTCATGCATGGTATGTTATGTTATGTCACGGGCAAAGTGCAACCAGTGGCCAGCGCCAGCCACGGAGAAGGGGCGGTGCATGCTGCTTGGCTGCTGTCCGCGAGCTGGGAACAATAAGTTTCGTCTGTGAGGCTAATTATAAATTTTTTGTTAGTATCAGCACTATCAGGCAACTTCTAATCATGATTATAAGACTGCAAAGTGTTGGCTATTAATGAATTCGAATTACAAGTAGACATTAAGCTGAGTAATTAGCTATTTGAATAGCTTCCAATTTCTAGTTCTAACTCTTTCTCATGCATTCCTCCCTCATCTTAAGACAGTTTTATTTGGCTGCGCTAAGGTTGGGAGCGCCTCTGAGTAGTCACTTTTAAGAGGCGCTATATAAGTGCATTAAATTTTAATGAATAATGAATGAACTAATGAATAATTAGCTATCCGTCACTGGCATTTGGACTTTGCATTGAGACATTTATCAAATTACAATTGTATTATATTATGCAAAACATGTCATTGACAATTAACATTGTGCAAGAGTGGCCTGAATATAATATCGCCTAATAGGTTCTATATACATGACAATATAATATTCAAC